>SJYX01013100.1:58253-88576 GCA_006410675.1 Oreotragus oreotragus | reverse complement strand
CGATGAACGTGGGTCTGGGTGAACTCCTGGAGTTGGTGATGGACAGGGAGGTCTGAAGGGCTGTGATTCATAGGGTTGTAAAGAGTCAGACACAACTGAGTGACTGAACTGAACTGAATTATAACTTAAAGTATATCTTAATGTTTATCTTGAGTTACATTTTTTAAGTCTCCTCTTATGCAATGTGAAATTAAATTTTTTTTGTATTTATTTATTTTTTTACACGAACTCCCAAACATGAACCCCCCTCCCACCTCCCACCCCACATCATCCCTCCAGATCATCCCCATACACCAGTCCCAAGCATCCTGCATCCTGCATTGAACATAGACTGGCAATTCATTTCTTACATGATAGTAAAGATTTTTAAAAATGTATATTTTTAGAGTGAAAAAAAAAACTTGAATTAAACTTTTACCAAAACAAATGCTTATCTACATTCGATGGAATTTCAGAATTAAAAGGACAAATAGACTTTCTTCTTTAATCCCATGTTTTACCTAGTTCCTAAATAGCCTCTATAAAATGCAGAAAAGTACTTTTCTGGGACCTACATGGATAAGAGAGTATATGGGTTTTGTCTGTTGCTGGACTGCATTAATAACTGAAGAGAGTTTCCTTCCAATGAGCAGTGATATGTCTCATTTGATCATTTCCCACATTTTAGCAAGTTTCACATAAACAGAAACCACAGTTCAGTTGAGGTTCTGGGCAAAATTCATATAGTTCATGCAGTGTAGAAATGAAAACATGGAAATTTGCTGTGCTCCAAGAAATGTTCAGTTCTACCTGGACTTCTCTACTTCTCCATTTTCCAGCTGTGTATCAGTCTTTCTTTGAGTAGTAAGAATAGTTTCCTAACTAATAGTGAATGTTAAATAACTTGCCTAATGTTTGGCACATTTCAAATCCTGAATAAATACTGGATGTAATTTCTATTATTTTTAATAATTGCTATATATCTTCTATGCATAGAATATGTATGTATAATTTATGTTTTTAGTTTTGAAAGAAATAAATTTATAAGTTCTAGTTGTTAACTTCTCTTTTTTGCTTGTTTTTGAGTTATTTTAACTGATCATTTGCTTTGAAGCAATGAAAAAAAAAAACTACTACTTCTAATGTGATGGTTAATTTTCTGTGTCAACTCAAGTAGGCCATGGGATGTCCAGTTATTTGGTCAAACATTATTCTGAGTGTTTCTGTGAGGATATTTTTGGATGAGATTAAAATTTAAATTGGTAGACTGTGTAAAGGAGATCATCCTCCATAATACAGATAGGCCTCAACTTGTTAGGAGAAAACATAAATAGAACAGAAAAGCTGAAAGTTCCCTGAGTAAGAGAGATTTCTTTCCACCTGATTGCCTTTGAACTGAGACATTGGCTTTTTCCTACATTCATACCCAAGCTGAAATATTAGCTCTTCCAGGATCTGTAGATTTCTGGCCTATGAACTAGGAAAAATAAACATTGGGTCTCCTATATCTCCAGTTCCCTCATTAACCCTGCATATCTTGGGAATTGCCAGACTCTATAATCATGTGAGCCAATTCCTTATAATTAGTCTTCTTACTGTATATTCTTTCTGAAGAACTCTGATAAATAAGCCATGGTTATATAATTCAACAAAATGAACTAACCATTGCATTTGAAAGTATAGAAAACGCAGACTTGTAATTGCCTAGTTTCCTTAGAATTAAGTCAGGAACTTAAAGGTTAAGTTTTTTGTTTCTTAATCTGTAACTGAAATTGGAGTAAGTCTACAAAACAATTTTGCGAAAAAAAGCTAAAAGCAATCTATCTGGGAAAATAATGTGGTTACATCTAATAAGAAAGCCTGAAGCTCTTATTCCTAGCCCTAAAAGCCATCATCCACTTCTCCTTCATGTCCATCTTGATTGAGAGCCTTAATGCTAGTTGTAAGTCAGAGTAAATACAAATAGCAAAAAAGCCCCTAGGACTGATATGAAAGCCGAAGCTTGAAGAATAAGAAAAAATCCCAGCTACTGAGAAAAGAACTCACTTCTCTGCAATTACTTGCTTGAAGAAACCAACTGGAAATCTGAATGATAAAATAGAGATTCACTCAACCTTGTTGTGATCTCCTCACCCACTCCCTCCAAATAAAAGCTTATTTAACTTTACAGAAAGAAAATTGACAATTTCTCCAGATTGACCTTTACTTTGCAGACAAATTTCTTTTTGGTGGTAAGGTAGCCTTCCATGGTCTCAAGAGACTTTTTTCAAGGAGATATTAGTTTATTTTAGAGAGATACAGAGCTTTGCTTTCCAACATTGTACTTTATTAAATGTATTCAAATATATTATCTCCTTTGAAATGTGTTTTTGAATCCTTTGCAGCCTTCCTGCATTCATCTGTCCTGAAGTGGAAATTAAGTACACACTTCTCTGTGCATTCAAAATATGTGTATATATCCTTCTTTTAAGTTCTTTGTATCATTATTATTTCAAAGAATATATCAGAGTGGCCTCACTGAGATATTTTAAAAATTATTATTCAGCTATATTATTTAGGTAAATTATATTTTATTCAAACTTTATACTGGAGCTTTAAATGAATTTCATAGCACTTTAAAATACTTTCTCACAATTGAGATAATCCTTGTTTAAAATAGGAAGCAGAGAATAAAAAGGTACCATATTTCAGTGTTCCATTTCTTTAAAATAAACATGGGTTTTGCCTTGTGTGGCTCCTAAGAAGTTCTTAGAACTCTTCATTCATCATTAATTCAATAAACATTTAATAAATGGCTTCTATGTGTAAAGAATTGTACTCAGTCATTAGATTTATATATTTCAATATGCTTCTGCCATAGAACACAGATATTATTCATCTCTGGATAACTGGTATTATATATTTTCTATCAATTACGTTATCATAAATCATTTAATTTTAGAGATTTACATCTTGAGATTCCTTGGTGGCTCAGAGGTAAAGAATCCACCTTCAGTGCAGGAGACACAGGAGATCCGGGTTTGATCCCTGAGTTGGGAAGATCTGCTGGAAGAGGAAACGGCAATCCGCTCCAGTATTCTTGCCTGGAGAATCCCATGAGCAGAGGAGCCTGATGGGCTACTGCCCATGGGGTCTCAAAGAGACAGACATGACTGAAGCAAATGAGCACACATGGATGCATGCACTGCTTTACTTATCTCAGCTCTTTAGCAGTTAACTTTCAGGAAATCTTTCTAAAATCAATAGTTTCTTTACGTCAGTTCAGTATTAAAAAATAATAGTGATTTTCCTTTATATTCAATATAAAGTTCAAATTCCTTATTGTGTCTAAAATTTATTTCAGGATCTTAGCATTTTAACTTCATCTCAATTTTCCCCCAAATATATGTATTTGGGAATGTGTGTGTGTGAGTGTAATTGAGAATGTGTGTGTGTGTGTATAGGGGAACGCATATGTGTGTATACATATATGTATATGTGTGTGCATGTATGTGTATATACACATACATACACGTGTACACATGTACGTGCACGTACACACACACACACACGTATATGGCTTCCCTGGTGGCTCAATAGTGAAGAATTGCCTGTCGATGCAGGAGACATAGGTATGATCCCTGGATCAAGAAGATCTCCCGGAGAAGGAAATGGCAACACAAATCCCATATCCTTGCCTGTAAAATCCCATGGACAGAAGAGCCTGACAGGCTACAGTCCATGGGATTGCAAATAGTCAAACATGACCTAGCATTTGAACAACTACATATATATATATATATATATATATGATATAGATATAGATATAGATGGATGTGTAATTGGTCAGGAAAATATTTAAGCTGTCACCATCCTATAGCATGGATTTTCCAAAATTGCCCATCATATCCTACAATTTACTTCAAGTCCTTAGGCAAGAAACAATGCTGAAGAGTAAGCCAACTACAAATTTCACCACAGAGGACTTCTAGAATCACACCTTCACTTGTTGAAACAGGTTGCCTACATTATCTGTCAGATTGGAATATGGTATCTGGAGGCACAAGAAATGGCTGCTGAAATCTAGTTCAACAATCTTTGTCTGTCTATGACTGTTAATAGCAGAACTATAGAAATAATCTCATGAAACTAATTGCCTAAAATTATAATGAGTACAGTATTCTTCTAAGCTTTGTATACTTAAAGATAACAACAGAATATCAAATGATAAAAAGTTCTCAAATGTAAGGTAGTCCATAGAGAAAAGCCAATAAATGAAGAATCATAAAATGCTGACTCTGTGGCTACAAGTCTAGGGGAAGGAGAACCTTTGTTATAAATACTGTTGAAGTGTGTTATTTGTTCAGTAGTGTGCAAGTGTCCAACTCTTTGTGATCCCATGAACTGTACCCCACCAGGCTCATCTGCCCATGTAATTTTCCAGGCAAGAATACTGGAATGGGTTGCCATTCCCTCTAGGAGGTCTTCTTGACCCAGTAATTGATCGTGGGACTCCTGCATTGCAGGCAGATTATTTTACCATCTGAGCCACCAGGTAGGTCAAATATTATTAGTCTGATATAAACTAAGGGAATATACTCATGTGGTCCAAAGTAAGCACTGGATAATTTTTGCCTTCTGGCTACAGATGCAGTTGAAGGACGGATGGACAAAGATGGATTTAGCTTGGTCAGGATGTTTGCCTGCCATATATTACGACATGTAAGAATTATATTTAACTCTTTCAAAAAATGGGTGAAGAGAAAATTTTGAAAAAAAATCTATTTCAGACACTTTATTAGCACACAAAATAATTAAATAGTATCAATATTAAAAAAAAAAAAAACACGTTGGAAAGACTGGTGTTAAAGCTGAAGCTCCAATACTTTTGACCTCCAATACTTTGATGAGAAGGACTTACTCAATGGAAAAGACTCTGATGCTGGGGAAAATGAGGGTAAGAAGGGAGGAGTAAGATGATTGGATGGTATCATCAACTCAATGAACATGAGTCTGGGCAAACTCAGGGAGATAATGAAGGACAGGGAAGCCTGGCTTGATGCAGTTCATCAAGTCACAAAGACTCAGACACAACTTAGTGACTGAACAACAACAAAATTTCCATCCACACATAGCTATCAAGAGGAAAAGTTAACTTTTATTAAAGAAGGACAAATATAGCTTTCAAAGAGTATTGTGTTGGTAAATTTAAATTAATTTCACTTCTATAATTTCAGATCTATTCATTGCAGTTTTTTCAGTGAAAGAGTAGCTATAATATCAAAATATATTTATCATGATCTTAAATGATATTATTAATTTTATCAATGAAATATCTTCTATGAGTTTTATTTTATAGCCAAATAAGCATATCTTTTTTTCTGTAAAAAATCTGTTTAACCCCAAAACTGACAAAGTTTATAGCAACTACCTAAGATACTGCCCTAGTAAAAGTGTCTATAATTCTGTTAATTGAATATATACTTGAACAATTATTTAAATATAGACAACGGTACTTACTGAAATATGCACACAATGTATCTGATTTTAAATCAGACTATTTTATACAATCTAAAATGGTCCAAATAATTATTGAGGTAGTTTCCAGAACTTAAAGAAATTAGTTTTTTTGGGGGGTACCTATACTTATGGCCTAAAATGCAAATGTAACACATTTGGCCCATTGGGCTATACACATTTTCAGTATAACATAATTTAAACTATAATGTGTGACTGTTCATATGAAATTAGTTAATATTAACTCGTTGCTGTGTAACTTGAATTTCTCTTCAATTTGTAGTATAAACTTGTTCATTATGTAGTAGCATTACAAAGTACTTCTGCTAAATGCCAGGAAGTCAAGGAAAACTTTTCAGTATAAGAATTATTGTCAGTGTCTTTGAAAGAAGTGAGATCTAAAATAGCATCAAATAAGTAGAGCAAGTAGAGCTCAAGTGTTCTTATAATATGATGATGTCTCAAAGACACATGGAAGCATTCCTAATTCTCGCACTTCACTATGTTTTAGCAGTACGCTTATTGCCCTGACCATATGTACACACAAAATAATTGAGTATCTTGGAAAATAATTCCTCATATGATACTCACTTACAGAAATATCATAACCTCCACTTTCATTCACAGCAGGTTATAATCTGCTCTGTATATCATGACATGAACTCTGTTTAGCATTCTGTTTAATAGACAAAATTATAGCAGATTAAGTTTTAGTTAAAGCACAAGTAAATTATACATTTATGAGTATCTAAATAAACTACTTTTGTGATCTAAATGTATATTTCTAGTCTTCTTTTATATACATATACATATACATATACATATATATCTATATAAAGCTAAGTAGGAACTATAAGTTTGCTAGATGCTAGTATTTTGTAGATGAATAAGACATTCTCCCATCTCTGAATATGATTAAATGTTGACCAGGGATATTTCAGTAAACCCACACTTTAATAGAGTACATTTAAGAATCTCACAGTAATTTGCTGTCTCTATCGCTGAGAAACACAGCCAAAATTCATTTTCTAATGTCCTAATTAACACATATGTATTTGATGTAATAGCTTCAGGGTACATTTAATTTCTGATAATGAAATAGTATAAACTCTTCCAAAACTGTGAAACTTGTTTAAATTTATTATTTTTAAACATACAAGCCTTTGAAGAAGCTAATTAAATCAATTAAACATTAAGATTGGAGCATTAAAGCATTACAAAAACTGTTTTCTTAGAACTCTAATAATTTGTGTCTCTCACAATCTATGAAGAAGTAATAATTAGCGATTCCCTTAGGGCTCATGAAAGAATTCCTTCAAAGGAAAAAATACACTTTAAAATATTATAATTTTTATTGCCTTAAATTTACTTAGCATGAATGTCATTAATGTCATTCCAAACCTCTCAATCACTCTTACATTTAACATTTTGATAATATTCAGGTTAAAAAGTTACTGAGTCTGTCCTATTTCCATCATTCTGAGAGAGTTTTCTGTTTTATTTTGCTAATTTTAATTTGTTTTAATTTGTTAATCCTTATGATCTACAATGTCTTCCTAGAAGTAGGTTTTAAAAACTAAATAGTGTCTTCCAGCTTATTGGAGCATTATTCTATAAACATTAAGAAGTCATAATGTTCTAAATGATATTCTGGTGATTTAAATAAGTTTCCAAAAGAAACTACTTCATTCTGTTATGTAGTTAGAATAGGAAAAAGGATTCCAGAATGGAAGTAGCTAAAAGAGAAGGAAGGAAAAACCCGCCAAAATAGAACAAAGGAAGGTCCAAGGATAGGAGTGAAGACCTCAGGTCAATCAAACAGCACTCCTGCCTAGCCCAGTTTACATAGGGTAGGCCCAGGGGGAGGAGAAAAAACATAAAAAGTGGAGCCAAAGCTGGAGGTGGGGTGGGAAGGGGGTGTCTCTCGCACACGCGCCCTCTCCCTCTCTCTCCCTCTCTTCCTCCCTCTCTCTCCTTTTCTTCTGTTCATTTCTTTTGGCTCAGCATGCTCTCACACCTCGAGGATGTAATTTCCTTTATTTTCTAAATAAAACTGAGCTGTAACACAGAGCTGTAATACTGATCTGTCCAAGAGCTGTGACACTGATCTGTCCAAGAACTATGGCATGGTTTGTCTGAGGGCTTTAATGCTGGTCTGTCACTTCAAATTTTTGTTGTAACGAGACAGAACTGAGGAAATTACACACTCCTTCAACATCTATGGTGCTGTGACTCTGATTTAACCTGGCTGAAACAACCTCAGCCAGGCCCCCGCAGGGAGGAGGCCTAGCACAGCAGGGGCCCAGCTTGGCGAAAGCTCCTGAAGTGGAAGCAAAACACGAAGAAAACCCATGCAGGGTAAGTGGCAAGAAGCCCAGCATGATGAAAACTGGGACAGTGAAAAAGAACTCAGCACAAAGCTCTCAGGGCTCAGTCTCAGATTCCAGAAGACCTCTGGTTAAGGTAGGAGGTCCTCGCTCCTATGGCTGTCTCACACACACACACATCGTTGAACAGGCAAGCAGCAATGGGTGCAACTGAGGAACTCTGGAGAGGCTACTCCTCAGTATGTCCCAAAGGCTCCACTATCTGCTGAGCCCCATTAGCTGTTACCCAAGCCAGTGGGGTCTTCTGTCCCTAATCTTCTTTGTGCCAAGGATCAGGCCAATGAAAACTGTGAGCACAGATCAGGTATTTAGCAGATTTTCAGGCAGATTATAAAGGGGATTCCTTGGCACGTTTTTCCCATTGCTTTTTCCTCCTGTCCTTCAGCTCCTCTCTAATGAGATTTGAGCCCGGCCAAAACCCATGCATGATGCCTGGCTTCAGGGCATAATGGAGCTCAGGCTCTGATGTCTCATTGCAAAAATTCAATTAGAGACACAGCAATAGGTAATCGGGGAAGGCAATGGCACCCCACCCCAGTACTCTTGCCTGGAAAATCCAATGGACCGAGTAGCCTGGTGGGCTGCAGTCCATGGGGTCACTAACAGTCGGACAGACTGAACGACTTCACTTTCACTTTTCTCTTTCATGCATTGGAGAAGGAAATGGCAACCCACTCCAGTATTCTTGCCTGGAGAATCCCAGGGAAGGGGGAGCCTGGTGGGCTGCCGTCTATGGGGTCACACAGAGTCGGACATGACTGAAGTGACTTAGCAGCAGCAGCAGCAGCAGCAATAGGTAAAAGGTGGATTTGTTAGGATTCTGAGATAAGCAAACTCTGCAGGGTGTGGGCCATTGCAGAGGGAGTGTTTCGGCCATGAAATGTGGTCTAGCTAGGTTATGTAAGCTGGCTGAATTCATATGCTAATGAGTAGGAGGATCATCAAATCATTGTGGAACCACCCACTCTTCCATCCTTTGACAGTGTCTTGGTATGGACCTAACAGAAGCAGAAGATATTAAGAAGAGGTGGCAAGAATACACAGAAGAACTGTACAGAAAAGATCTTCACGACCCAGATAATCAGGAGGATGTGATCACTAATCTAGAGCCAGACATCTTGGAATGTGAAGTCAAGTGGGCCTTAGAAAGCATCACTAAGAACAAAGCTAGTGGAGGTGATGGAATTCCAGTTGAGCCGTTTCAAATCCTGGAAGATGATGCTGTGAAAGTGCTGCACTCAATATGCCAACAAATTTGGAAAACTCAGCAGTGGCCACAGGACTGGAAAAGGTCAGTTTTCATTCCAATTCCAAAGAAAGGCAATGCCAAAGAATGCTCAAACTACCGCACAATTGCACTCATCTCACACGCTAGTAAAGTAATGCTCAAAATTCTCCAAGCCAGGCTTCAGCAATATGTGAACCGTGAACTCCCTGATGTTCAAGCTGGTTTTAGAACAGGCAGAGGAACCAGAGATCAAATTGCCAACATCCGCTGGATCATGGAAAAAGCAAGAGAGTTCCAGAAAAACATCTATTTCTGCTTTATTGACTATGCCAAAGCCTTTGACTGTGTGGATCACAATAAACTGTGGAAAATTCTGAAAGAGATGGGAATACCAGACCACCTAACCTGCCTCTTGAGAAATCTGTATGCAGGTCAGGAAGCAACAGTTAGAACTGGACATGGAACAACAGACTGGTTCCAAATAGGAAAAGGAGTACGTCAAGGCTGTATATTGTCTCCCTGCTTATTTAACTTATATGCAGAGTACATCATGAGAAACGCTGGACTGGAAGAAACACAAGCTGGAATCAAGATTGCCGGGAGAAATATCAATAACCTCAGATATGCTGATGACACCACCCTTATGGCAGAAAGTGAGGAGGAGCTAAAAAGCCTCTTGATGAAAGTGAAGGAGGAGAGCGAAAAAGTTGGCTTAAAGCTCAACATTCAGAAAACGAAGATCATGGCATCCGGTCCCATCACTTCATGGGAAATAGATGGGGAAACAGTGGAAACAGTGTCAGACTTTATTTTTTGGGGCTCCAAAATCACTGCAGATGGTGACTGCAGCCATGAAATTAAAAGACGCTTACTCCTTGGAAGAAAAGTTATGACCAACCTGGATAGTATATTCAAAAGCAGAGACATTACTTTGCCGACTAAGGTCCGCCTAGTCAAGGCTATGGTTTTTCCTGTGGTCATGTATGGATGTGAAAGTTGGACTGTGAAGAAAGCTGAGCGCCGAAGAATCGATGCTTTTGAACTGTGGTGTTGGAGAAGACTCTTGAGAGTCCCTTGGACTGCAAGGAGATCCAACCAGTCCATTCTGAAGGAGATCAACCCTGGGATTTCTTTGGAAGGAATGATGCTAAAGCTGAAACTCCAGTACTTTGGCCACCTCATGAGAAGAGTTGACTCATTGGAAAAGACTCTGATGCTGGGAGGGATTGGGGGCAGGAGGAGAAGGGGACGACCAAGGATGAGATGGCTGGATGGCATCACGGACTCGATGAATGTGAGTCTGAGTGAACTCCGGGAGATGGTGATGGATAGGGAGGCCTGGCGTGCTGCGATTCATGGGGTCACAAAGAGTCGGACACGACTGAGCAATTGAACTGAACTGAACTGAACTGGAACTGTCCTGCCACCTCTGGGTGTCATTTAGCTTGCAGATTGGGGATTAAGGTTTACTTGAATTTGACTTGTCATCTTGGACCCAATTGATTTTAATTTTTTATATTATGCCCTTGTGCTATGTCATTCTTTCAAAAGCTGTGCCCTGCCCCCTTCCCTCCTGTTTTATGCTCTTTTCCTGAGTCCCTTCCAGGCCCACAATATTCCCTCTAGATATTCAGGCCTTCATCTTCCATGGTTACTACAACATGTGCAACATCAGCATCTCTCAGTGAACCTGCTAAGGTGGGAGACAGACACACAATGCCTGCTAGAAATCTATCTGTTGGCATCACTTCAAAGGCACTTGGGCTTCCAGTGATAATGTTTGTCACTTTGGGAATTATCCCTGCAGGCCATTTGGACCCAAACCCTTACCACTCTTCTCCTAAAGTCACAAGCATAACCCCGGATCAAATCTCCATTCCACTTTTATGGAACATCTGGTCTGTTACCTCTTATAAATTTGTTAAGCCACTTATTAACCCCTACAACCAGGACCCTGCCCCCTTGTGGGTAACATTGCTCCATCCCACTTATTATTAAAATAATCTTAATGACCCTAACAGGGCCAGATAACCCATTTCTTTGTCATCACTTCTCTTATTACCTAAAGTGGGTCTATCAGAATGAAATGTTTACCATTGAAGACACCCTAACTTGCTCGTATGGAGGACTAGGGGAGGAAATCAGTGATCTACAATCTCTTAGAGCAGTAAGGCAATGGCAACCCACGCCAGTACTCTTGCCTGGAAAATCCCATGGACGGAGGAGCCTGGTAGGCTGCAGTCCATGGGGTCGCGAAGAGTCAGACATGACTGAGCGCCTTCACTCCCACTTTTCACTTTCATACATTGGAGAAGGAAATGGCAACCCACTCCAGTGTTCTTGCCTGGAGAATCCCAGGGACAGGGGAGCCTGGTGGGCTGCCGTCTATGGGGTCGCACAGAGTTGGACATGACTGAAGCGACTTAGCAGCAGCAGCAGCAGAGCAGTAAGAGGATAAGGCTTATGGCTGCTTCACCAGGTTCCCAGTCGCAGGGCACAGACTTGGACTGCTTTATATCATGATATCTATTTCCATCTGTGCTGAACAAACTGGCACTAAGTTAAAATTACAACCCCTTTCTCCTATCCAGCACTGGTCATGATGGAGACCTTAGGGACACCCAACTCTAGTCTGGGGGTCCCAGGAGGTCAACCTACCTCAACCTACCTAGAGATCTGGTCCTCAAAATTTGTCATGCCTCAATCTGCTCTGGGATCTGCCAGTCCAGGGGTCCCAGGTGGTTATCATACCTTGACCTGCTCAGGGACCCAATTCTTGGGAGGCCGACCTCCTTTGACCTGCCTGAGGATTCAGTCTCCAGGAGACTGCCATGCTTCAGCTGGCTGGGGATCTGCACCCTGATCTGGGTTCGCCTGGCTCTCAGGTTGCAACAGTACTGGGTAGGATAGCTTCACAAAGACTCACCCCTAAGGAAGTCCACCCATGGAAATGGAAATAGAAGGAAGCCTATTAGTTGTGGGACTATGCTGAGTCTCAGCAATAACTCAGGAGCCCAATGAGAACCCCATTGCCTTTCTGGAAAGGCTAAAAGAGGCTCTCCAAAAGTTTACCAGTCTGGACTTACTTAGACTCTTATGAGGACAGGTGATTTTAAAGGACAAATTCCTGTCCCAATGTGCACCAGACATCAGAATCAACTTACAACAGCTACAGTAGCAGGACTCTGCTGCCTCTTTAGATGAGATGGTCCAGACAGCCACCAATACCTTTTATAACAGAGAACNACAGGTGATTTTAAAGGACAAATTCCTGTCCCAATGTGCACCAGACATCAGAATCAACTTACAACAGCTACAGTAGCAGGACTCTGCTGCCTCTTTAGATGAGATGGTCCAGACAGCCACCAATACCTTTTATAACAGAGAACAGGCCCAGGAGAGGGAGCAAAGGAAAGAGACAAGGCATGCCCGATGCTGGCTGCCCTCCAGGGAAACCCTATGGCAAACCCCAACTCCTTAAAGGACAAGGCACCAGGCAAATGCCGAATCTGTAGACAGGTGGGGCTTTGGGCCAAAAAGTGTCCAAACTGTGACAAGTCTCCTAAAATGGCTTGATATAAATGCCACCAATTGGGACATTGAATGGCACTCTGCCCTTGGGACCCAGGAGCCCCAAGGTCAAGTGGCAAGCCTTCCTTCAGAATGTTTCAACAGGACTGAAGTGGCCCACTCCAGCCAGCCTGCCTGTCACAGATAAGCATCACAGGGCTGAAGCCAAGGGTGCAACTGGATGTGGCAGGTAGGTCCGAGATTCTTGGTTGACACGGGGGCTACCTGTTCTGTCCTGACCTACTCCTGAGACTTCTCCTCCCAAACCTGTACCATTTTGGGTGCTATAGGAAAAACAGCTACTAAAAGATTCACCAGAGCACTTCTTTGTTGCTGGGATGGACAAATATTTTCCCACCAGTCTGTTGGTCCCTGTGTGTCCTACTCCCTTATGGGGAAGAGATATACTCACTAAACTGGGGACCACCCTTGTGATGGGAAGCTTTTCAGCCCCTAGAGTCCTACAACTTCTGGTTACTATTGAAGAACCCATTACACATTCTCCAATAGAGAGGGACCAAAAACTATGGGAGGACACAATTAATCCCCAGGTATGGGACCAGGGGACTCCTGGACAAACTCACCAAGCTGAACTGGTCATCATTGTCCTCTGAGATCCCACTTGGTTTCCTAACTGGAAACAATATCCACTCAGAAGAGAGGCTCAGGAGGGACTACAGCTTCTAATAAATAAATTCCTTGCTTGTGGGCTGTTGGTCCCCACCAATTCACTGTGTAATAACCCGATCCTCTCTGTAAAGAAAAAGGATGAAATCTGGTGGATAGTTCAAGATCTCCAGATCATAAATGAAGCTGTAGTCCCCCTCCATCCCACNGTCCCCACCAATTCACTGTGTAATAACCCGATCCTCTCTGTAAAGAAAAAGGATGAAATCTGGTGGATAGTTCAAGATCTCCAGATCATAAATGAAGCTGTAGTCCCCCTCCATCCCACAGTACCCAATCCTTATGTAATCTTGGGAGAAATTCCACCCAGTGCCAAGTAGTTTACAGCCTTGGATCTCAAAGATGCTTTTTTTTTTTTTTTTTTTTTGCATAGCATTGGCTAAAGAATCCAATATCTTTTTGCCTTCATGTGGGAGGCTCCAGGAGAAAAATACCAACAGATGACTTTGGGAATTATTACCTCAAGGGTTCAGAGATATCCACCACCTCCTCGGACAGCCTCTTAGCCTAGATCTTCTAGATCTGGACCTGGGACCTAATGGGAAAATATTACATTATGTAGATGACCTATTAGTCGGCTCTCCAGATGAGAAAAATGCCCAACAACGTACAATCTAGGTTCTAAACTTTTTGGCAGAGAGGGAAAATAAAGTCTCCTGTGCTAAGGCACAGGTGGTCTAGAACTTACCTGGGAGTTCAGATTACACACGGGTCCCCGAGGCTGTCCTCTGATTGGGTACGAGGAATCCTCCAATTGCCTTCCTCCACGACTTGAAAACAATTACGAGCTTTCCTGGATATTGTAGAACCTGGTTACCAACTATAGTCTAATTGCCCAGCCCTTATAGGAAAGCTCAAAGGAACAGCATGATTCAATCCCACTGATGTGGGGAACTCCTCAAAAGAAGTCCAAGGCTACACTAAAACAAGCCTTAACTCAAGCACCTGACTTGAGGTTGCCAGACCCCAGAAAAAAGATTTTAAGTTTATATCCATGAAAGAGAAAGAATAGACTTGGGAGTGTTAACTCAAAGGTTGGGATCTGAGCTCCAGCCTGTAGCTACCTTATCTAAGAGGCTTGACCCAACCACCCAAGGCAGGCCTCCCTGCCTTTGAAATTTTGCAGCTATTGCAATCCTGATAGAAGATGCTTTAAAACTCTCTTTTGGGGGCAACCTAACTATTTTTACCAGCCATCAAGTAAAACAATTCCTAAATGAGAGAGGTCATTTACAGATGTCTCATCAAAGAATCCTCTGATATCAATCCTCTGATGGAAAATCCAGGCCTATATCCCCTTGTGAGGGGATAGCCCTTCACTATATCCCCTTGTGAGGTTCTTAACCCGGCCACCCAGCTGCTTACCCCCAAGGGCTCTCTCCCCTTTCACTCTTGCCTAGAAACCTTGGACCACTGGACAAAACCCTGAGAGGGATTGTCAGAANAATCCAGGCCTATATCCCCTTGTGAGGGGATAGCCCTTCACTATATCCCCTTGTGAGATTCTTAACCCGGCCACCCAGCTGCTTACCCCCAAGGGCTCTCTCCCCTTTCACTCTTGCCTAGAAACCTTGGACCACTGGACAAAACCCTGAGAGGGATTGTCAGAAGATCCTTTGACCGATCCTGAGTAAATCTGGTACAATGATGGAAATAGCTTTGTCTTGGCTGGAAAAAGAAAAGCCAGATATGAAGTAGTCTCCAATTTTGAGACCTTAGACCCTAAACCTTTGTTACTAGGTACTTCAGCCCAATTAGCTGAACTCATAGCCCTGACTCAAACTTTTAGAGCTGGGAAAAGGAAAAAAGATTAGCCATTTACACTGACTCCAAGTGTGCCTTTCTGATACTACATACACATGCTGCTATTTGGAATGAAAGGGGCCACTTGACCACCCAAGTGTCCCTAATCAAATATGGTGACCAAATCCTTGGAGGCAGTCCATCTGCCTGCTAAAGTTTCAGTCTCCAACTGTAAAGGACACCAAAAAGGGAGCGCAGAAATAGCACGAGAGAACCAAGCAGCTGATCAGGCAGCTAGGAGAGCAGCATTACAGAACAATGACCTAATTGGGATTGCCACCTTAGTTCCACATTGAGACTCTTAAAGCTAAGAGTGAGGGCTTTCAAGAAGATCATATGGTGTGGTTCCAAAAAGGGACTCCTTTTTACGCCTGGGAACCTCCAATGAAAGTTGGTTAACTCCTTACATGCCACCACTCATTTAGAGGAAAAGGCCCTCCAAAGATTACTAGAAAGGTCCTTCAGAGGAACAGGCCTCCAAACGACTATAAGGCAAGTGGTCTCCTCTTGTCCCACTTGCCAATTAAACAACCCCAAAGGAGCTTGAAGACCCCAGCTGGGCTAGCTTGTTCAGTGACATGAGACCTACCTAGGAGAGGATTGGCAGATGGAGTTCACCCAGATGCCAGTTTTTCAAGGGTATAAATACCTAATAGCCATGATAGATACATTCACAGGATGGATTGAAGGGTTTCCCACCAGGACTGAGAAAGCTGAGGAGGTGGCAAAAAACTGCTCCATGAAATCATTTTGAGATTTGGTCTGCCCAGGTCATTACAAAGTGACAATGGGATGTCATTTACTTCTAAGGTCACTCGAAGAGTCTCTAAAGCATTGGGCATTACTTATTATCTCCATTGTGCCTTGAAGCCTCAGTCTTCAGGAAAAGTAGAAAGAGTCATCCAATTCTTAAATCAGCGATAAAAAAGATAACCCAGGAGACCTCCTGGGAATGAAATGAGGCATTACCAATAACTCTCCTCCGCATTTGTATTGCCCCTAAGGAACAGGTTGGTCTTAGTCCTTATGAGATGCTATATGGGAGACCTTTTATTTATGTCAATTACCTCTTCCTATATCCAGAGGCTCAGACCCTCCCGTCTTATACCATGGCCATTGGGCAATTCCAACATGATATATGCTTGTGGGGTGTGAACCAGGATGAACCAGGGCCCAAAAGATTGCTCCATGGACTCAAGTCCTAATTAAAGTCTAGAAAGATGGGTCCTCAAAGGCTTAATTAACTCCAGTCCACATGAAAGGGCCCCTACCCTGTAATACTCTCTACCCCCACAGCAGTCAAGATACCAGGACATGACTCCTGGATTCACTACTCAAGAGTCAAGCCATGGAAGAAAACATAAGAGGACACTCAATACACATGTGAGCCCCTGGGAGATCTCAGATACCTATTCAGAACTACAAATGAGTGCCATTCTAAGAAAACACCCAAAATCTAATTTCTGGGGATAAGATTTCTCAGGAGAGCTCTAAAGAGCCAACACAGCTTAGCAGGGGTTGTACTCCAAAACAGACAGGAGATAGATCTTCTGATCTCTGAATGGGGAGGGACTTGAGCCATCCTGATGATGGAAATTTGGAGTTGGCTAATGCCCCTACTAGTCCCTGTTATACCATATCGATGCTGCTTATGATTGCTCCATGTATTATCAATGGCCTAACCTGGTTTGTCTCTGACCAGGTCAACAAGCTACAGCATGCAATGCCAGTTCAACAAGGTTATGTAAAACTACAGCCAACCACAGAAAATATCACTCACCTTTAGATGGACACTGCTGTAAGGACTCTGAGGTCTGAAACTAGCAAGAGGGAGAGGCCCAATGCCCCTCACTGTACCAGTCCAGCAGGAAATAGCCAGAAAGACCTCGATGCCCCTATTCCCAAAGAATTGGGCCTCCCATCTCTTAAGGGGGAAATGTTATGTAGTTAGAATAGGAAAAAAGGAGTCCAGAATGGCGGTGGCTGAAAGACAAGGAAGGGGAAAACCTGAGAAAATAGAACAAAGGAAGGTCCAAGGACAGGAGTGAGGACCTCAGGTAGAACAAACAGCACTCCTGGCTAGCCCAGTTTACATAGGGCAGACCCAGGGGAGGAGAAAAAACATATAAAAAGATGAGCCAAGGAGCCAGGGGTCTCTCTCACATGCATGCTCTCTCCCTGTCTCCTTTCTCCCCCCCTCCCGACACCCGCTCTATTCTCTTTGTGTCTTTGGGTCAGATGCCCTCATGCCTCGAGGATGTATTTTCCTTTACTTTCTAAATAAAACTGAAGTGTGACACAGTCTGTCCAAGAGCTGTGACATGGTCTGTCCGAGGGTTCAACGCTGGTCCATCCCTTCAAATTTTTGTTGTGACAAGACAGAACTGAGGAAATCACACATTCCCTCAACATCTCAAGGAGAATTATAAAGGTTGTAAACTGATATATCTTAGTTCCTTAAAAAAGAATCTTATGACTAGAACTATTGTGTTTTTGAGACAGAAAAATATTAAATCTAGTTTTGTTTGAAACTAGACAGTATATAATTTTAATGCAAAAATAAGAATGACAAAGTGAGATATTAGTGGTAATATTAAGACAGTCTAGGCTGAAAGAGCCAGAAATCTTCTAATTATGTCTTAGCCCTATGAGCCCTTTCCTGAAAAGTCCTTAAGGGAGATATCTGTGTAAAGGGCACAAAAAAGTTGATAAAGGAAGTGGTTCTATATTAATAACTTCACAACTCTGGTTAACTAGATTGGACCAAACTGAGTGTTCTGCCTAGAGTAAAGGTTCTAACTCTAAAAGGTAATTAACAGCCACTTGTTGCAGTACAATAATTTTAGCCAGAAAAATATGGGAAAATGTATACATGGTTACTGGAATGCACCAACACAGCCTGAAAATATCTTCACTTCCTGTCCATCGGGCTTACTTAGACCTGTCTAAGGAAGTTGGAGATTTAGAAGAGGAAGACAAAGATGATCAGCTTGATGCCAAAGAATCAGGATTAGTTCATCTTATCTCGACTACTCCATAGAAGTTGACATACAAAACCTTGTGAATTGGAAAATTGTTTGGAAGGATCCAGACTACAATAGAAGGCGATCTCAGAAGTCATTTAATACAAAGAAGCCTCCTATCAACCAAGAACCACGCAGGCAAGAATAAAAGATGCAATAAAACCTGTGCCCTCTGTCAAATCCAGCCCAACTTAACTCTCATACTGTTCACCACATATATTTAAACTTGAAATAAGGAAATTTCAAATAAAGAGAATTCACTATGAAATCTTTTGTCTATAAACTCCCTATGAGAGTTTTACACAGACTAAACTTTAAACCACCAATTATATTGCATATGTCCTAAGTAAATTTTACTGATTGCTCTGTTCTGCTCTAGAGATTCTCATACTCAGGATGGGAGAACATTTGATGGCCTAGTTATGTAAAATCTATTCAATTAAAATAACTTACTGTGCCTGTTGCAATGAAGAAAACCATGGCATTAATATTGTTTCACAGAGCTTATATTATGTGGTAGGAAATAACCCATGAATGAGTATGTAGTGAAGCTTAAGTATACAATTAAAATCAAGGTAAAAATGAAAGACTTGTCAAAGTTGATTTTCTTTTCTCTCTCTCTCTCTCTCTCTCTCTCTTTTACTGCCCCCATCCCTCTTTATCTTTTTCTTTTGTCTCCATTTATTTCTTTTTGACCTGCCTTCAAGGATAGAGCCTGTAACTCTAGAGACAGCAAAGCACTGCTCAGGAACCTAGGTGTAAAGCAGTGGAAATGTGACCCAATCAGTATTATGCAGGCATCTAGGGACATAGGCTGGTTCTACGCTCCCACTGGGATCTAAAAGAAAGTGAAATATCGACTTTTATTTTTCTTATTAGTCTCTTCTCAGCTTTTAGTTTCTTGAGTAGATTCAGGAAACTTTCTGTCACATATTTTAGCTGCTCTTTTGATTTTTTGTACACTATGTTGTCAATATAAATATTCTGAATTCGATCCCCTTGTCGCTTGGATCCACTGCCTTTTTCTCAGGAATTGATCCCTTTCTGTGAAACATTAATCATTGTATTTGGGACTTTAACTACTGGACATCCTGAGGTTTAAACCTTTTGTAAACCTGACCCCAGAGTCTACCTTTCTTGTTCTATTGGCTCCTAAATCCTCCTGGGAAAGTGAAAGTTGCTCAGTCCTGTCTGACTCTTAGCAACCTCATGGACTATACAATCCATTGAATTCTCCAGGCCAGAATACTGGAATGGGTATCCTTTCCCTTCTCCAGGGATCTTCCCAATACAGGGACTGAACTCAGGTCTCTGACATTACAGGCGGATTCTTCATGAGCTGAGCCACAAGGGAATTCTCCTGGGACTCAGTACTTTAAACTAGCTTTATATCTGAATTGATCAATATGTAAATGGTGTCTTTGTCATATAATTGGACTGAATTCTAACTTGAGATCATTAGGACAGACCAACTCCAGTCCAAAATTTGTCATCTTTTAAATTTATATCTAATCAATCAGAATTGGGTTCTCAAACCCTGAAGATCTCATTAAAAAAAAAATTAAAAAGTCTCAATGACTTGTTTCCATCAGTTCAGTTCAGTTCAGTTGCTCAGTCAGGTCTGACTCTTTGTGACCCCATGAACTGTAGCACACCAGGCCTCCCTGTCCATCACCAACTCCCAGAGTTCACCCAAACCCTGTGTCCCTTAAGTTTTTATTCCTATGGAATTCAGGTTTGTATTGGTCTTCGGTTTGTTGGGTTGCCATTTCACACTGTCGCTATTAGACATGGGAGATCTGAGAGACGCTCAGTCGGTCCTCTGGATTCTAGACATGGCCTTCCTGCCCACCCTCCCTTTTCTAGATTCATCACCCTACCTGGTTCACTTGATCCGCTCTCTACATTTAAGTTAAGCAATACACAGAGCTCAAAATGACCAGAAGGAAGACTCTATACTTGTGACTTCAAGGAACCACAGCTGTGTTCCTTCCAGGCCCACTGAACACAAAGTTGAGAGAGGGAAAGCAAAAATTCCTCCAGGAGGTTATTTGGAATCACAGAAGAGCCACCCTCATTTCCACTGCTTGGTCCCTGGGCCTCTGCATTCAGGCTGTGAGAGAGGTGGAGCCACTGATCTTAAACTTATGCTGCATCCCGCATGTCTATAACCCAAGGTGCGGTCTCCCAGCTGGCGCTGGAGGTCTCTCTAGCGAGTCAGCTGCTTCTGAGCAATGGGACACATTGTGTCCAGTGCTTCCAGGGGCGAGACCATTGCTCTGCGCCCTTCACCAAAAAAGGGAAATAGGCTACGTGTGGGAGAGCAGAGTGATGAACAAGCAAGTACAAAAATGAGGCTGGCAGAAGCACTACAGGCGGGGAAGGCACGTCCAGAGCAGGAATGCACACTTATTACCCTGCGGTTACAGATAACCGACCCTTTATGAAACAAGGGGACAGTGCACTCAACCTGCCAGCAGACAGCTAGCTGGTCCCTGGAGGGTGGTGGTTCTCAGAATTTTTGGTGTCGGGATCTTTTTACACTCTTTAAAATGATCGAAAGGTTATACTCTTAAAAATTGTAAACAGTTTTTGTTTATGTGGGTTGTATCTATTTTACTGGGTTAGAAGTTACAGCGCTAAACTATTTAAAACTAATAAACCCATTACGTAGTAACACAACATTTTAATGAAAATAACTTCTTGAAAACGAACGTTGTGAGAAGAGTGCCATGATTTGACATGTTTGCAAACCTCTCTCTTTTTTGACCATGCTGTGAGGCACGTGGGATCTTAGTTCCCCGACCAGAGATTGAACCCATGCCCCGTGCATGGAAGTACAGCGTCCTTACCACTTGACGTCCAGGGAAGTCCCTGCAGATCTCTTTAGAATCTGGCTTAATAAGAGACAGCTAGATTCTCAGATCTGCTTCAGCATCCAGTCTGTTGTATACACGCTGTGCAGCCTCTGGAATATTCCACTATACACTCTGGAAAGAAAAAGGCAACCACTGTCTTAGTATTAATAAAGTAGATCTGACCTCCTAGAACCCGTGGAAGAGTCTTCCTGGTCCACACTTTGAGAACCGTTACCCCCGGGAAGAGCTCCAAACAAGAAGCTCAGCTGGGGCTTTGCTGATGGCACCTTGAGCTCTCAGCAGCGCCCACTGCCTGATCGATTTGGTGAGGGAAATCTGTTGTGTCTACGTGTACCGATTTTATATGCTGCTGAAATAAATTACCAATAAACCTAGTGGCTTAACACAACACAAGTTTATTATCTTACAGTTTGGGAGGTCATAAGCCTAAAATGAGTCTAACTGGGCTAAAATCAAGGGCTTCCCAAGTGGCTCTAGTGGTAAAGAAACTGCCTGCCAATGCAGGAGACAGACGTGAGTCCAACCTCTGGGTAGGAAAGACCCCCTGGAGGAGGGCATGGCAGTCCTGTCCAGTACTCTTGCCTGGAGAGTCCCATGGACAGAGGAGCCTGGTGGGCTATTGGCCATAGAGTCTCACAGAGCGGACGCGACTGAAGTGGCTGAGCACGGGCTAAAATCCAGGTGTCAGCAAGGCTGCAGTCCTTACTGGAGTCTCTAGAGGAGAATCTGCTTTCCTGCCTTTTCCAGCATCTAGAGGCTGCCTGGCTTGCTCCCTCCTTCCATCTTTAAAGCCAGCCATGGCCAGGAGCCTCTCGCCTCACTCCACCCTGCCCCTGCCTCTGCATCCTGCTTCCAGCCATGGCCAGGAGACTCTCACCTCACTCCACCCTGCCTCTGCCTCTGCATCCTGCTTCCACATTTAAGGACTCTTGGGATGACACTGGGTCCATCTAGATAATTCAGAAGAATCTCCCTTTTTTTTTTTTTTAAATTTTTCTGGTTAGCTACTTATTCAACCCCAAACAACCTCCTTCAACTTTATTGAGGTGGCTGAACACGTCCATGGCCAAATCCGCCTCTAAATTGGAAGTCGGTTGCTGGCCCAGCCCCAGCCGGCACCGGGGGGCACAGTGCTGTCTGCAGGCGTCTGTTAGCTTCTCCTCGTGTGAGTCTTGCATGTCGCTCTCCCCCCAGACCTTTGGGCCGCGGCTGGCCAGTCTCAGGATGGCTGCAGCGCAGGGTTGGCAGGCACAACCTCAAGGGGCTGGTGGAGGTAATCGCAGAGATACTGGATGCCCTCATTGGTGAAGTACCAGCAGAAGTGTCTCTAGGCAAACTGCTCCTTCACGTAGCCTCGCAATTTGAGAGACAGCATGGCTTTCATGATGTGAAGATCAGCCACGTTCTTGTCTCCCAGCTCTGGGTGGTTGGGCATCCTTCTTGGCCACAATCACCCCCTCCTTAAAAAGGAGTTCATAAACGGCAATCTGGTTCTTCTTGGGCATCAACATCGCAATGGCTGCTGCGTCCAGGGCCTGAGCTGGAAAAGCGAGAATCTCCCTATTTTTAAGGTCGGCTGATTAGCGACTTTAATTCTTTCTGCCTACTTTAAACTCCAATACTTTGGCCACCTGATGTGAAGAACTGACTCATTGGAAAAGACCCTGGGAAAGATTGAAGGAAGGAGGAGAAGGGGACGACAAATGATGAGATGATTGGATGGCATCACCGACTCAATGGACATGAGTTTGAGTGAACTCCGGGAGTTGGTGATGGACAGGGAGGCTTGGCGTGCTGCAGTCCGTGGGGTCTCAAAGAGTCGGATATGACTGAGTGACCGAACTGAACCTTAATTTACCCTTTGCCCTATAAAACATATTCACAAGTCCTAATCCCGACTAGGATCCTAATCCTCGATTAGGATGTGGACACCCCTTTATTTTTTTACCGTGCTGGGTCTTCATTGCTGCACATGGACTTTCTCTAGTCGCAGCAAGTGGGGGCTCCTCTTTGTTGAGGTGCCTGAGCTTCTCGTTGCCGAGGCTTCTCTTGTCGTGGAGCACACAGGCTCTGGAGCGTGCGCTCAGCAGTTGTGGCACATGGGCTTAGTTGCCCTGCAGTGTGTGGAGCCTTCCAGAACCAAGGCTCAAACCCATGTCCCCTGCACTGGCAGGCAGTTTCTTAACCACTGGACCACCAGGGAAGTCTATGGCGGGTCGTTATTTGTCTCCCACACTATGAATGGCCTCTGTCCCTGCCACACTGGCCACTCTCTGTGTGGGCCCACTGAACCAGAACCAGAGTAGGTGGGAAAGGAAGCTGACATCAACAGATTAGGTAATCTTGTCCACCTGACCACCGAGACCCCCCTCACAATGGAAGCCCTCTCAGGACACTTGTGTCAGTTAAAATAGCTTTACCACCTCTGCCCATTTCAACCAGTTCATCCATAAATCTTTCCTTTAGACCTCTTACCTCCTCATCACCAATCTTCCAATCTTATTTTCAAGTCCCTGAGCAGCCAGGCAACTTGTTAACCCACTGCTCATGAATCAGGAGATCTGTACCTCTGGTCATCTCTCCTTCCATGCAAAATGGACAATCAATGTAACCAGCAGAGGATATCTCTTCATTACTGTCTTTTAGAGACACTCTGAGTGTGGCTTTAATGTGGCAGTTAATCCATGTGTGGCTGGTGCTAACATACCATGCAGACTCGTTTGGAAATCATGTCTGTGCTTTTTCCTCCATGATAACGGGTGATAGCAACTTCCCCAACGGGGGCTGAGAGAGAAGCAGTGAGGCAGTGAGAGTGCCTACCGTGGGAATCTGAGCCGTCTGTTTCTGCAATTTCCTTGTGCCTCCTGGACTTACTCAGACCTGATCTAAGATATAATCCTGAATAATAGAATGTTGCCATGCATGTCCAATTTGACAAACAGATGATCAGATGATGTCCAGTTCTGGCTGCATGGGTCACTTGGTGATCTGAAGTTAGGCATTCAGTCTCCACCAAGCTCGGGTATGAGCCAGGAGCTGTTTTTCAGTGGAGAATAGTTACTGGAGAATAGTTACTGGCAGAAGAGGACACAGATTAATCCAGAACCCTAAGGGTCTATAACAGTACTGCATCTCTCCTGCTGGAGCTTGTCCATACAGCATATTTT
Source organism: Oreotragus oreotragus (assembly GCA_006410675.1). NCBI lineage: Eukaryota > Metazoa > Chordata > Mammalia > Artiodactyla > Bovidae > Oreotragus > Oreotragus oreotragus. The sequence continues at coordinate 64,357 of SJYX01013100.1, read as the reverse complement.
CCTGCCATAAACTTCTAAATTGTACAGCTCGAGGGACAGGGCAGCTTGCTCTGCAGTCTGGACCTGCTACAGCATCTTATTTTGCTGCAGGCCTCTCACACAACTTGCAATATTATGACTTTTCCCAGTACATTGGTAGAACAGCATGACCAAATGTAGTATCAGTTCAGTTCAGTTCAGTTGCTCAGTCGTGTCCAACTCTGCGACCCCATGAATCGCAGCACGCCAGGTCCCATGGACAGAGGAGCCTGGTGGGCTATAGTCCATGGGGTCACAAAGAGTCAGACATGACTGAGCAGTTAACAGTTTCACATTATGTTTCTATCAAAGTTTGCAAATGTTTCAAATAATTTTTCTTTTGTATGTTTGTTTTCTAATTTTCTTGACACTGAGCAGTATATATATATGCACCATATTCATTTTATTTTTAATAAAGCATGAACAGATCCTAGAGTGTTATATTTTAACATTTCTATTTACTATTCTTCCTAACACTTGCACCCTTGCACACTTTGCACCTTCCTAATATTTGAGCCCTATGTCTGAGATGAGTATTTGTCTAACTTACATTAACTGCTTTCATAGTACAGAGTCATTACTCAAAGACAGCTTTCTAGCCATGCAATATATTTCTTAGTCACTGTTTCCTCTTGGATTGGCCATGTGACTAGCTTTTGTCAAAGAAATCCCAGTTCTGGTCTAAGGCTTTGAAACACAAATCTGCCTCCTCCATATTGTGTTATTATTTCCACTCTTAGTCGCTCAGTTATATCTGACTCTTTGTGACCCCATGGACTGTAAGACCAGGTTCCTTTGCCCATGGAATTTCCCTGGCAAGAATACTGGAGTGGGTTGCCATTTCCTCCTCCAATGGATCTTCCCGACCCAGGGATGGAAGCTGTGTTTCTTATGTCTCTTGCATTGGCAGGTGGATTCTTGACTACTAGCACCACCTTAGAGCCCCATTATTTTCCAATAACTATGTGCAAATAATGATACAGAAATAAGGGATGGTGAAACTGGAGCCCCTTAAAATTCTTTCACTTTCATCAAGAGGCTTTTTAGCTCCTCTTCACTTTCTGCCATAAGGGTGGTGTCATCTGCATATCTGAGATTATTAATATTTCTCCCAGAAATCTTGATTCCAGCTTGTGCGTCCTCCAGCCCAGTGTTTCTCATGATGTACTCTGCATAAAAGTTAAATAAGCAGGGTGACAATATATAGCCTTGACGTACTCCTTTTCCTATTTGGAACTAGTCTGTTGTTCCATGTCCAGTTCTAACTATTGCTTCCTGACCTGCATATAGGTTTCTCAAGAGGCAGGTCAGATGGTTTGATATTCCCATATCTTTCAGAATTTTCCACAGTTTATTGTGATCCACTTGTTCCCATAAAAAAAACTCAAAGAAATTACTCTCTTTAGCTCTTAAATATGATTCTATTGAGCTTACCTGGTGACACCCACAGTAAAGAATCTGCCTGCAATGCAGGAGACCCAGATTCAATCCTTGGGTCAGGAAGATTCCCTGGAGAAGGGAATCACTACCCACTTCAGTATACTTGCCTGGAGAATCCCATGGACAGAGGAGCCTGGTGGGCTATAGTCCATGGGGTCACAAAGAGTCAGACATGACTGAGCAGTTAACAGTTTCACATTATGTTTCTATCAAAGTTTGCAAATGTTTCAAATAATTTTTCTTTTGTATGTTTGTTTTCTAATTTTCTTGACACTGAGCAGTATATATATATGCACCATATTCATTTTATTTTTAATAAAGCATGAACAGATCCTAGAGTGTTATATTTTAACATTTCTATTTACTATTCTTCCTAACACTTGCACCCTTGCACACTTTGCACCTTCCTAATATTTGAGCCCTATGTCTGAGATGAGTATTTGTCTAACTTACATTAACTGCTTTCATAGTACAGAGTCATTACTCAAAGACAGCTTTCTAGCCATGCAATATATTTCTTAGTCACTGTTTCCTCTTGGATTGGCCATGTGACTAGCTTTTGTCAAAGAAATCCCAGTTCTGGTCTAAGGCTTTGAAACACAAATCTGCCTCCTCCATATTGTGTTATTATTTCCACTCTTAGTCGCTCAGTTATATCTGACTCTTTGTGACCCCATGGACTGTAAGACCAGGTTCCTTTGCCCATGGAATTTCCCTGGCAAGAATACTGGAGTGGGTTGCCATTTCCTCCTCCAATGGATCTTCCCAACCCAGGGATGGAAGCTGTGTTTCTTATGTCTCTTGCATTGGCAGGTGGATTCTTGACTACTAGCACCACCTTAGAGCCCCATTATTTTCCAATAACTATGTGCAAATAATGATACAGAAATAAGGGATGGTGAAACTGGAGCCCCTTAAAAGAAGAATCTTCGATCACTCTATCACTGAAGGGAAGAAAGACATGCTGCAACCAAGAATAACAAATTAAAACTCTTTTGTAAATAATAAAGAAGTTTTTTTCCAGTATCATGTATTAATATTTTAGATCATTTTATTATCACCACACATTTGCCTTAACTACCTAGAGCAAACAGAACACTTTTAATTCAAGTAACATTGATGTTTTTCCATTGGGAAGTTTTTGTGGATGCTCCTGGACTAGGTTTACTGTTCCTCCTGTGTGTTCCCCTTGTCCATGTTATTAATATATCACATATAATGTCTGTAATTAAACCATACTATATAGTGTTTTTTAATGTACAGAAGAACGGGTATTTAATGTGACCCTTCTAATCTTATTCTTAAAGACTGGACCTGGAAGGGACAGAGTGGAATGACAAGAATACAAAGGTAGCAGATGAGATCTAGTTAATACAATGCAATACTAGTACTGCCATCTCTGTATTTACAAGGCACTTTATAGTTTTACAAAAACACATTTGCATCTGCTATCCCATTTAGTAATCATAACAATCCTGTAAAGATAGCAAAGATTATCATCCCCATTTTACAAATATTACCTTAGAAACCAAAGTAGAAATGGAATTCAATTAACACGTCTGAATCAATGCATTTAGAAAGCTTCTAAAAACGTTGCAGAAGACATGTATTCTATTCATTATAGTCTTAATTTAACTTTCCCACGTAGACTGTATTTGTACTTGCTCACAGAATAGGAGTAGTGTCTTCCTTGTTCTGGATAACAACCTCAGCACCTTGCCTTTTGACTTGAAACATATGATATCTTAAATAGATGTAAACTCAAGTAAGAAATGGTTGAACACATAGCAACAATTGGAAAGCCACATTGCTTTAAGATCTAAAGGCTCTACTGACATCTCAGAAAGTCAAAAATTACATTAATTTTTTAATTTTATTTTCTACTTGAAGAATAATTGCTTTACAATGTTGTGTTGGTTTCTGCTTCATAGAAACTCGAATCAGCCATAATTATGCATATATCCCCCCCTTCTCTGTCCCATTCCACCCCTCTAGGTCATCACAATTGGCCAAGCTGGGGTCCCTGTGTTATATAGCAACTTCCCACTAGCTATCTCTCACATTCGTTGAATTCGGCAGAAAGAAAGGGTGTTCCAAAAAAAAAAAAAATCTACTTCTGCTTCATTGATTACACTAAAGTCTTTGACTGTGTGGATCACAGGAAATTGTGGGAAATTCTCAAAGAAATAAGAGTACCAGACCACCTTATCTGTCTCATAAGAAACCTGTATGCAGGAGAAGAAGCAACAGTTAGAACCGGACATGGAACGTGGACTGGTTCAAAACTGGGAATGGAGTATGTCAAGACCGTATATTGTCACCTTGCTTATTTAACCTATATCCAGAGTACATTAAGGAAAAAAGAGGGTTGGATAGATCACAAAATGGGGTCAAGATTGCTGGGGAAAATATCAACAACCTCAGAAATGCAGATGATACTACTCTAATGGCACAAAGTGAAGAGGAACTAAATAATCTCTTGATCAAGGTGAAAGGAGAGTGAAAAAGCTGGCTTCAAACTCAACATTGGAAAAAAAAAAATCATGGCATCTAGTCCCATCACTTCATGGCATATAAATGGGGGAAAAGTGGAAACAGTGACAGAGTTTTTCTTGGGCTCCAAAATCACTGAGAACAGTGACTGTAGCCATGAAATTAAAAGATGCTTGTTCCTTGGAAGGAAAGCTATGACAAACTTAGATAGCATATCAAAAAACAGAGACATCACTTTGCTGATAAAGGTCTGTATAGTCAAAGCTATGGTTTTTCCAGTAGCCATATACAGATGTGAGTAAATAAGTCTGAGCACCGAAGAACTGGTGCTTTCAAATTCTGGTGCTGGAGAAGACTCTTGAGAGTCCCTTGGAAGTAAGGAGATCAAACAGATCAATCCTAAAGGAAACCAACCCTGAATATTCATTGGAAGGACTTGTGCTGAAAGTGAGCCTCCAATACTTTGACCACCTGATGCTAAGATTCAACTCAGTTTGGAAATATTGAAGGCAGGAGAAGAAGGGTAGGACAGAGGACGAGATGGCTAGATGGCATCACTGACTCAATTGACATGAATTTGAGCAAACACCAGGAGATAGTGGAGGACAGAGGGGACCAGTATGCTGCAGTCCATGCAGTCACAAAGAATCAGACACAATTTGGCAAGTGAACAACAAAAACAACTAGCCATGTATTTTATACATGATAGTGTATATATGTAAATGCTACTTTCTTAATTCATCCTACCTTCTCCTTCCCTCACTGTGTCCACAAGTCTGTTCTCTATTTCTGTGTCTCCATTTCTTCCCTGCAACCACAATTTCAAAAGATATACTAATTTGAAAACAGTGCTTTCTCCTGGTTTATTCATTTAATATCCTTTAAATGAGCCCTTACAACTTCACCAACAATATTTCCAACTGAATATTTGTGTAAGCTTATTTTATTAACTGTTAGATTTGCAGAATTTGAAGTCAGTAGTGTTCACAAAGCCATGTGAAACAAAAAAATCTAATGAACAACTGCAATTTTTTCTTATTAGGTAAAAAATGGTAGTCAATATTTGTGTCATGCCCATCAGTATTCCTCATACACTTATTTAACATTGATATATCTTAAATATAAATCAGTATTAAAAGTGTTAGTGGCTATGCCTGTCTGCATTTGGTATGATTAACTTACAAAGGAGAAAATTATCAGCAGCCAAAACACTTCAAAAATGTAGTTCAGAAATTCAAAGAGGCTTTTGCTAGATTAATCAACCATGTGAAAATAGCATCTTTGAACTATAGATAATTTTACATAACATGACAGCTAACTAAGCTTAAGTACAATTTTTCTAAAGAAACTGAAAAGCTTTCCCAACAAGTTTTTAGACTGGACATTTTTATATATTCAAAGGGAGATGATGCTTGCTTCCTTACCTCTACAATTTTAGGTGCTTGCATTCCTAAATAAAATAGATTTTTTTTTTTCAAGTTAATCACCTTTAGCCAGAATCTGAACTGTTTCTTGTTAAATTCTATTGCTTTCAGGCTTAAACTACTTCTTAGATGTTTCCTTTCATAATTAAGGTAAAATCCTCAATTAAAATTCCTTCTGAAGTTCTGGTTTATTGTCACTGTGCCAACCTAATTCACTGTTAGATCTCTAGTGTAACTGAAATGTACAATAATTCATGTTTGTCTGAGTACACTTACAAATTACAAGTTGAACATTTATTTGAGGCTTAATGAATGTGTTATTTTTTCTTTTAAGACTCATTTTTGAGTTGCAATTCGCTTTCTGGTTCTCCTATTCTATCAATTCCAAAATAATCAGCAATTTCCTCTTATTTCTGTTAAGGTTTTTATTTTTGAATTATTCTAAAGAAGAAAGGGAGGTTTTGTACTTTATATTTTGTATCTAAAATATCTGACTAGCACTTGGAACAAATTGCACTGCTTAATGATTCTTACTGTTCCACACCACCATTAAATACAAGTAAGGAACTCTATCACTTTTTTTTTTTTTATGCTATCTAGGTTGGTCATAAATTTTCTTCCAAGGAGTAAGCATCTTTTTTTTTTTTTTGTATTTATTTATTTTTTTACATGAACTCCCAAACATGAACCCCCCTCCCACCTCCCACCCCACATCTTCCCTCCAGATCA
>SJYX01013100.1:0-57931 GCA_006410675.1 Oreotragus oreotragus | reverse complement strand
ACATCATCCCTCCAGATCATCCCCATACACCAGCCCCAAGCATCCTGCATCCTGCATTGAACATAGACTGGCAATTCATTTCTTACATGATAGTATACATATTTCAATGCTATTCTCCCAAATCATCCCTCCCTCTCCCTCTCCCTCTCCTTCTCCCTCAGAGTCCATAAGTCCGCTCTACACATCTGTATCTTTTTTTGCTGTCTTGCATGCAGGGTCCTCATTACCATCTTTCTAAATTCCATATATATGTGTTAGTATACTGTATTGGTGTTTTTCTTTCTGGCTTACTTCACTCTGTATAATTGGTTCCAATTTCATCCATCTTATTAGAACTGATTCAAATGTATTCTTTTTAATGGCTGGTTTCATGCCTGCCTATATATATGTACTTTAGTTTATCCTGTTACCAATGAAAATGTTCTTTATTTATGGAAAGCTGTTTGTTGAGCTCTGAAAGCAGGTCATATTAGTACAAATCATTAGTCATGATTCATAGAGACCCAAACAAGTGAATACTTTTGAAAATTGAATTATAGAAATTTTATACTGTTCTTTATGATTTTGTCTGTTAGTACCTTGGAAAATTTAAACATTTTGGAAAAGTACACAAAGTTTCAAATCTCAGGCACAATTCAATAGTACAAATCATTAGTCATGATTCATAGAGACCCAAACAAGTGAATACTTTTGAAAATTGAATTATAGAAATTTTATACTGTTCTTTATGATTTTGTCTGTTAGTACCTTGGAAAATTTAAACATTTTGGAAAAGTACACAAAGTTTCAAATCTCAGGCACAATTCACAATTGTGTATCCAGCCAAAAGATAATCCTTAAGTGAAAATAAATTAAAGTAAAATAAGAATAAAAGTTAATTTCTAATCTAACTTCATATTTCTGTTTATCAGCAAAAGTAAAAGTTTTGCAAAAGCTCAGGATGTCAATTATCTTATTTTTGCAAGTATTTCCTACACAATTTTTAAAAACATGTTTAATGTTTTGATTTTATTCTTTTGGAGCATTTTGTTGCATCTACAGAGTCCATGAAATGATTAAAATATTTGTGAACAAAATTAAAAACTATACATGCCTGTATATGGTATTCAGGTGTTAATTCATTCTCTATGATCATGTTCAGATGGTTTCCCTCCATCTCATCCCTTCTTTTTCTTCTTTATTTAACTATTTTTGATCTTTGCCAATATCTTGAAAACTAATGACATTTTTCATAATTTCACTCTNAATTAAAAACTATACATGCCTGTATATGGTATTCAGGTGTTAATTCATTCTCTATGATCATGTTCAGATGGTTTCCCTCCATCTCATCCCTTCTTTTTCTTCTTTATTTAACTATTTTTGATCTTTGCCAATATCTTGAAAACTAATGACATTTTTCATAATTTCACTCTTTCAGTATACTTAACCCATCCTTTCTCTAAGGATTTGTGTAGTTCTATGCATGAAGATAAAATAGATTCCTTACAGTTTGATCTTAAGTGCTTATACAAAAGTAATCCAAGGAATATCATATTTTAAAATATGATAAAAAGAAGGCCATTGTTATAGATTGGGTTTCCTAGGGAAATAGACTGGGCAAAGGAGGTTAGATGCTGGAGTTTTACTGAGATGTGCCCACAAGTTTTATGCCTCATATCACAGAGGTAAGTTGACCTCTGATATAGTTACATTAAGAAATTTAGTGTATTTTATAGGACATACTGAAGCTGAGATGATCCTTCAGTGTTTTCCCAGGTTGAGGCAAGCAGGTCATGTCTTTATTTACCAGCATTTACTTGTCATTGGATATGGTCTTCCTGGGAAACAGAGTTTGTTCAAGAAGGTGGTCATCATAAGCTGAGACAATTCCCAAAGTGAGCTCACAGCTCCAAATTACAAGCCAACAACCTTCCCAGGATCTGAAGGAATAAACCCTCTAGAACTGCAGGCAGAATCTTGGCAGCAATGCTTAAAATTATTACCTTGATATAAACTTAAAGGTAAGTTCTTTTAATTTCATGTATTACATGAAGGAAATCATCAGTTCAGTTCAGTCGCTCAGTCATGTCCGATTCTTTGCGACCCCATGAATCGCAGCACGCCAGGCTTNGTGTGTGTGTATGTGGTGGGGTGTGTGTGTGGTGGGATGTGTGTGTGGTGGGGAGGGGGTTTGGTGTGGAGAGAGGGAGACACAGAGCCCTGTCCTGGAAGGACTGACAGTCTGGGGAGGCAGACATACTCAGCCTCATCTTCCCATCTGTAATAAAGAATTCCTAAAGACTCTGATGCTGGGAGGGATTGGGGGCAGGAGAAGGGGACGACCGAGGATGAGATGGGTGGATGGCATCACGGACTCAATGGACATGAGTCTGAGTGAACTCTGGGAGTTGGTGATGGACAGAGAGGCTTGACGTGCTGCGATTCATGGGGTTGCAAAGAGTCGGACACGACTGAGTGACTGAACTGAACTGAATGACTGCCCACATCGTAAATTTAGTAAAAGGATCATGCCACTGAGAGCCAGGAAAGCAATTATCTATCAAGAAAATTAATTTAATTTTTTGGCTGCACCACATGGCACGCAGGTCTTAGTTCCCTGAGCAGGGGAACCTGCACCCCCTGCTTTGGAAATGCAGAGTCTTAACCACGGGATCACCAGGGAAGTCCCAAGAAAGTATTTTCTTGAAGGTCCATTTTGTGCTATTTTCTGCACTCAGGGAAAGGACGGGGGATTGGAAGGGGACACTTGTAGAGAACTGAAGCCCACTGCCTAGCACCCAGGGTGTCCCAGAGAGGGACTGAGGAAAGAGGACAAGGAGGGTCGCTGTACACCTAGAACTGACACACACTGCAAATGTGAAATAGAACACAGTCATGTTCACACTGTCCTGTAGCCTACTGTGTGCAATAGCGTTGTGTCTACAAGAGCAATGGACATACTTTTCTTGCTAAAAACGAAAAAAAAAAAAAAAACTTTAGAAATCGGTCTCATTGGTTAAAAAAAAATAGTGATGTCAAGATACATGGATTGGCTGGAGTATTATAGAAACAGACCACTGCTCTTTCCTGAACAGGGAATAAAATTCCAGCTACCTACAGTGATTGCCTGTAGAGTTTTGAGATTGATTGGAAAGGGGAAAGCAGGAATTTGGGGGGATGATAGAAGTGTTTTACATCTTGATCAGGGTGTTATCAAAACTCATTGAATTGTACATTTAGGATGTGTGCATGTTACTATGGGTAAATTTAATATTCACTTTTAAAATTATATTAAGAAATCTAATGCTCAGCCCTCAGCTCACATCCTGGATAACAGACTCCTGCATCGCTCACTGTTCTGCTGCTACTTGGGAGGCTTCCGGGAACCTGGCTGGTTAGACACCAGCCTGGTCCCACAGCTAGAACAGGGTCCCATTCTCCTCAAGTTTGTCAGAATCCCTGGTGACTCAGATGGTAAAGAATCTGCCTGTAATGCAGGAGACCCAGGTTCCATCCCTGGGTTGGGAGGATCCCCTGGAGAAGGGAATGGCAACCCACTCCAGCATTCTTGCCTAGAGAATCCGATGGACAGAGGAGCCTGGTGGGCTACAGTCTATGGGGTCACAAAGAGTCGGACATGACTGAGCAACTAACACACACACGTCAGTAGTGCATATATGTCAACCCCAATCTCCCAGTTCTTCCCATCCCTCCTTCCCCACCTTGATGCCCGTTTGTTTGTTTTCTATATCTGTGTCTCTATTTTCCGTTTTGCAGATAAGATCGTCCAAGTGTGGTTGTGTCTTATACAAAATAAAAAATGAATACAGATGCTTGACTTGTTTCTTTGAGCGAGATGAGCGATATTGAGAGACATTCATGAGCTATTGGGAAATGACCCAGGTGAGATGGAAACACTCTGAGAAAGTAAAGGGGTAGAGAGTCACAGTCAGACACCTTTGAGAGCAGCGGGGACAGCTTCTCCAGGGCTTTCCCCAGGGCCAGGAGCAGGTGGGTTTGCAGATTTAGTGGCAGGAAGATGAAGTATGGCAGTGTGACTGAAGGCTTTAGTTCTCTTAGGAGAGACTGAGGGAAGCTCATCAAACAAGAATAAGCTTCGAAAAGGAGGTAGAAAATTTGAGGAACGAGGCAAAAGAGTGAAACAGTAATCTTGAGAGTGTAGAGAAGAAGGAACTTGTGCTTATTCAGAAAACAAAGTAGAATTTTCCATGTTGAGTCCGTTTGATGTTTGAGAACAGGAAACCAGTCAGCCTAATTGTATGATGTTATCAGTGATCTTCAGATACTTGAGCACAGGCACCGGAAGGATGAATTTTGCCAAGTAAGAAGGATGAAATAAAAGGAAAGGAAATGAAAGATGTGATTAGCATAAGAAACCATAGAATCGAGTAGAGATTCCAAGAGAACTAAAGATGGAAGAAGAACTGAGGTCAATGGACTGGATATCTTCATGAGAGGGAAGCATTATCAAGCAGGTGTGTATTAGTTCAGGGGAAAGGCAAAGGAGCTATATAACAAAGATATCCCACAATACAGCGACTCAACATTAGTTTTTTTTCCCCTCATATAACAATCTTGCTCCAGTATTCTTGTCTGGAGAATCTCATGGACAGAGAAGCCCGGTTGGCCACAGTCCATAGGGTCGCAAAGAGCAATTTAAGCGACTCAACTGAAGCAACTTAGCATGGACACAACAGTCTTGAGATAAGTGGTCCAGGTCATTGGGGCCACTGCGCTCCCTGCAGTCATTCAGGGACCAGGTCCCTCCCATTCTGTGGCTCTGATATCTCCTAAGCTGTTGTCTTTATCTTCATGGTCAAATTATGGCCCATGTTTAGCCCAATGGAAGGGAAAGGGGCATGAAGGGGAGTGCACCTGAACGTGAAAGCATAGACTTGAAGGCGACCCCATCCCTTCTGCTCACACCCACTGATAACAGCATATTGTGTAGGTGCACCTGGCTGCGAGGGAGGCTAGGAAGTGTAGTTTCTAGCTGGGCAGCAAAGTAACTCTACTACTAATACAAAAGGAGCCGACAGATTTAGATGGACATCTGACAGTCTTCGCCATGGGGGATGCTTGAGAAAATGGGCATTGTAATTGTCATATTTCATAGCATAATTTAATACTTTCCCCTTTTTTGAACACTACCTAGCATACCTAATTTTCATGTCTTTGAACTAGTTTGCCAGTTAACATCTTAGTACATCAGTCTTTGGGAGTAAAGTTTCTGGTAAGCATCTTCCTAAAAGCATCTTCCTGAAAAGAAGATATTTTAGGAAAATGCTTATAATGAATAAGCATCCTTGAATTCTGACAAGCTTATGATGAAAAACTAGGCGAAATCTAAGTGAAATGAGTGAGGTTAATCAAGGTCTGGAACTGTTTTTCTCTGAGGTCTTTTGCCATCTGTGAGTTTGATATCTAATGAACTTTGGGTTTGATGGTCTACAAAACTTACAACCCATCCAAAAAGGAGAAGCTGATAAGAGACCCCAAGGGACCATACTCTCAGTGTAAGAGTGAACCAGCAGAAATCAATCCCACACTGCCCCTCACCCTGGGACTAAGGGGAAATACGTCTTGGTTCCAAAAAGACCGGGGGGAAAGAAACCATATCCCTGAGAAGTTGCTTTCTGAACTGTCCCTTGTGAAGAATTTCACATCATCTATCATGGTCTCAAATATTCAGATTGTAAATTTATTTTAAAATGATCCTGGGCTGGTAATACCCCTAGCTTCTGATAGAAGCAAATGCCCTCCAAAGGAATGCACTATCATCCTGAGCTTCAAATTTTCAACAAATTGTGCTTTTAAAAATGTGAACTGTTAATCATGCAGACAACGGAACAAATTATCAGGAGTGACCACAGCGGAAAAAATAGATACAGTTGATTTCATCACAATCGAGAAACTCCATCAAGAGAATGGAAGGACAGGCCGTACAATGGGATAATACTTGAACACATTTAAGTGATGAAGGAGTCCTATCTTGAATATATAAAGAACTTAATAAGAAAAGACAAACCCACCAAATAGAAAATGGACAAATAAGTTCAAAACATACTTTACAAGAGAAGGAAATCCAAATAGCCAGTAAATACGTGGAAAAGTGCTTAACTCCATAATAATCAAGACAAAACAAAAAGTATAAGAAATATTACTATACACACACACCAGTTGGGTAAAACTCAAAAGTGTGACAAGACTAAGTAGTAACAAGGANAAGAAGCTGATAAGAGACCCCAAGGGACCATACTCTCAGTGTAAGAGTGAACCAGCAGAAATCAATCCCACACTGCCCCTCACCCTGGGACTAAGGGGAAATACGTCTTGGTTCCAAAAAGACCGGGGGGAAAGAAACCATATCCCTGAGAAGTTGCTTTCTGAACTGTCCCTTGTGAAGAATTTCACATCATCTATCATGGTCTCAAATATTCAGATTGTAAATTTATTTTAAAATGATCCTGGGCTGGTAATACCCCTAGCTTCTGATAGAAGCAAATGCCCTCCAAAGGAATGCACTATCATCCTGAGCTTCAAATTTTCAACAAATTGTGCTTTTAAAAATGTGAACTGTCAATCATGCAGACAACGGAACAAATTATCAGGAGTGACCACAGCGGAAAAAATAGATACAGTTGATTTCATCACAATCGAGAAACTCCATCAAGAGAATGGAAGGACAGGCCGTACAATGGGATAATACTTGAACACATTTAAGTGATGAAGGAGTCCTATCTTGAATATATAAAGAACTTAATAAGAAAAGACAAACCCACCAAATAGAAAATGGACAAATAAGTTCAAAACATACTTTACAAGAGAAGGAAATCCAAATAGCCAGTAAATACGTGGAAAAGTGCTTAACTCCATAATAATCAAGACAAAACAAAAAGTATAAGAAATATTACTATACACACACACCAGTTGGGTAAAACTCAAAAGTGTGACAAGACTAAGTAGTAACAAGGATATGGTGCAACTGGAACTCTCATACACAGCTGGTGACTAGTAGCCCAACTACTCTGGGGGGGAGCCTCGGGGAAAGTAAAGTGGTATAAATACTCATATCCTGTGACCCTGGAACATCCCCACTGGAAAAAATGCTCTAAGAAGTACATGGATTCTTCATCAGGAGACATGCACCAAAATGCTCCGAGGAGAATTATTTACGGAGCCTCAAACTGGAAAAATCAAAATGCCTATCAATAATAAAGTAGCGGAGTAAATTTTGTTTATAATCAAACCATGGAGTATTAAACAGCAATGACAATAAACTAGAACTTCACAATAACATGGATTAATGATATAAATCCCATGCTGAGTGAAAGAAGCAAACAAAACACAAAAGATATACAAGGAATGGTTCCATTCGTTTAAAATTCCATAACAGAAAAGTCTAGTAGCGGAGTAAATTTTGTTTATAATCAAACCATGGAGTATTAAACAGCAATGACAATAAACTAGAACTTCACAATAACATGGATTAATGATATAAATCCCATGCTGAGTGAAAGAAGCAAACAAAACACAAAAGATATACAAGGAATGGTTCCATTCGTTTAAAATTCCATAACAGAAAAGTCTAAACTATATTATATAAAGATGGATAAGCCATATCAAACAATAAAACTATGACACTAGGCAGTGAGTGCACACTAAGTCACTTCAGTCGTGCCCGATTCTTTGCGACCCCATGGACTGTAGCCCACTCTCCATGCAAGAACACTGGGGTGGCTTGCCATTCCCCGCTCCAAGGGATCTTCCTGACCCAGGGAATGAACCGGTGTCTCTTATGTTTCCTGCACTGGCAGGCAGGTTCTACCTCCAGCACCACTTGGGAAGCCGTAGCACCAGGTAGAGATAACCTTAAATACAAGAATGGTTATCCCTAAGAGGAAAGTGGGGGATGTGACTGAGGAGGGGCACGTGGGGATTCCTGTGGCCCTGGCAATATTCTGCTTCTTGACTGGAATGGTGATTAGACAGATGTTTGCTTTATAACTGTACATTATACTATGCACTGATTCATGTCAAGGTATGGTGAAAACCTCCACAATGTTGTAAAGTAATTATTCTCCAATTAAATTAATTAATTTAAAATAAAAAAGAATCTGCCTCCCACTGAAGGGGACAGGGGTTCCATCTGTGGTCCAGGAAGATTCCACATGCCTTGGGGCAGCTAAGCCCATGTCCACAGCTACTGAGTCTGAGCTCTGGAGCCTGTGCTCTGCAGCAGAGAAGCCCCCACAGCGAGAAGCTGGCACACGGCAACTAGAGAGGGGCCCCGACTCGCCGCCGCTAGAGAAGGCCACAAAGACCCAGTGCGGCCAAAAATAAACAATAAACAAATAATATATTTTTTTTAGAAAAAAGAAGGTACAATCTTAAATAACCAAATCATGAAAGTGACATTCGTCCCCTTTGTCATATTCTGTCAGTTAAGAGCAAATCCCACACTCAAGGGCAGCAGATTACACAAAGGCTTGATACCAAGAGGCAGAGAGTCTTGGGATCATCTTAGAGTCTGCTCACCACATGAGTAAAGGAATTGAATCAACAGTTAAATACCTTCCTACAAAGAAAATTCCAGGAGCTTCCCTAGTGATCCAGAGCCTGAGATCCCATACTCCCAGTGCAGCAGGCTCAGGTTTGATGGAATTAGTTCCCACATGCCACGACTATAAAGATCCCTCATGTCGCAACGAGGACCTGACAAAGACAAAGAAATAAATAAAAATTTTTTTAAAAAAAGAGGAAAGAAAATTCCAGGCCTCCCTGCCAAATTCTGCCAAGAATTAAAGTCACAATTCCGATTTTACATACATCTTTATTCTCACTTCCAATTATTCCCTTAGAATAGACAAATTAATGGGGCAAGTCTTTTGATAAATGCTGCTGATTTCTTTTTTCCAGGAATGTTGTACTAATTTTTATTCTTACTATTTTTCTATATACAATTTTCCCCAATATTTATAATGAAAAATTTCAAACACACGGAAAAGTTGAAGAAACTGTGCAATGAATATACTCACCACCTGAATTTCACAATTGTTAACATGTTGCTATATTTTTATATCTATCCCATTATATACTCATCATTGCATCTTACTTTATCTAAATTGTGGTAAAATATATGTAACATAAAGGTTTCCATTTTAACCCCTTTTAAGTGTACAGGTTTGTGGCCTTAAATAGATTCACATTGTAACTGTCTCCACACTTTTTTCCTCTTGCAAAACTGAAACTCTATTCCCAGTAAGTAATAACTCCCATTCCTCTCTACTCCCAGCCCCTGGAAACTACCGTTATTTCTGTCCCTGTGATTTTGACTGCTCTAAGAGCCTCATATGCATGGGATCATAGAGGTTTTTGTCCTTTTGTGACTGGCTTATTTCATTTAGCAAAATTTCTTCACGGTTCATTCAGGTTGTAGCACATGTCATAATTTCCTTCCTTTCTAAGGTTGAATAATAGTCCATTGTGTGTCTATACCACAGTTTATCCATTCATCTGTTAATGGACACTTGGATAGCTTCCACCTTTTGACTGTTGTGAATAACAATACATCTTATGTTTAATGCATTTGAGTAATTTGCAGGTATCAGTACACTTCATTCCTAAACACTTCAGCATGAATAGCACTGACTAGAGTTTAATATTTGTTTGCAGTTCTTTTTTTGCCTTTTTCTTATTGAAGTATAATTGAGGTACGATATTATATGTTACACGTATGCGATATAGTTATTCACAATTTTTAGGGGTTAAACTCCATTTATAGTTATCATAAAATACTAGCTATATTCCCTGTGTTGTACAATATATCCTTGCACTTTATTTTATACACAATAGTTTGTACCTCTTAATCCTCTATCCTTGTATTGCCCCTACCCTGATCTCTCTCCCCACTGGTAACCACTTAATTTGTTCTGTATATCTGTGAGACTGTTTCTTTTTTGTTATATTCATTGTTGGTTGTATTTTTTAGATTCCATGTATAAGTGATATCCTACAGAGTTTGTTTTTCTCTGATTTATTTCACATAGTAAGATACCCTCCAAGTCCATCCGTGATGTTGCAAATGACAAAATCGCCATTCTTTTTTATGGCTAAGTAGTATTCCATTACACACACACGTGCACACACACGCATGCACACACACACATATCACATGTTCTTCATCCACTCATCTGTTGGTGGACACTTAGTTTGCTTCTATATCCTAGCAGTTGTAAATAATGCTGCTATAAAGAACATTGGGATGCATGGATCTTTTCAAATTAGTGTTTTTGTTCCTTTCAAGTATATACCCAGGAGCAGAGTGGCTGGTTCATATAGTTCTGTTTTTAGTTTTTTGAGAAAGTTCCACATTGTCTTCTTCCATAGTGGCTACACCAAGTTACATTCCCACCGACAGTGTATGGGGTTCCCTTTTCTTCACACGCTGCCAACCTTTGTTATTTGTACTTTTTTTGATGATTGTCGTTCTGACTGGTATGAGGTGATATCTCATTGTGGTTTTGATTGGCGTTTGCCTGATGATTAGTGATGCTGAGCCTGTTGGCCATCTGCACGTCCTTTTTGGAAAATCATCTGTTCAGGTCTCCTGCCTCTTTTCTACTTTGGAGATAAATTTTAGACTCACTGAAATGCACTCACAACACTTTGGCCACCTGATGCAAAGAACTGACTCACTGGGAAAGACCCTGATGCTGGGAAAGACTGAGGGCAGAAGGAGAAGTGGGCGACAGGGGATGAGACGGTTGGATGGCATCACCAACTCGATGGACACGGGTTTGAGCAAGCTNAATGCACTCACAACACTTTGGCCACCTGATGCAAAGAACTGACTCACTGGGAAAGACCCTGATGCTGGGAAAGACTGAGGGCAGAAGGAGAAGTGGGCGACAGGGGATGAGACGGTTGGATGGCATCACCAACTCGATGGACACGGGTTTGAGCAAGCTCCGGGAGCTGGTGATGGAGAGGGAAGCCTGGCATGCTGCAGTCCATGGGGTCACAAAGAGTTGGACACGACTGAGTGACTGACCTGAACTGAACTGAAACACACAAATTACAAGTGTGCCACGAAGTGAATTTAGGCAAATGTGTATATCTATGTTACCCAGATCATCCTCATCAATATATAGAACGTCTCCATCACCCTAGAAAATTCCCTCATGCTCCTTCCTGTGTTGGCAGGTGGGTTTCTTACCCCTAGCACCACCTGGGAAATCCTCTAATGCTCCTTCCTAGTCAATTCTCAACCGCTCTTGCCCCCAATCCCAAGGCAAACACTGTAATAATTTTTTTTGACCATAGACTGGTTGTACCTGTTCTAGAACTTCATGTAAGTGGACTCATATACTACGGTGCTCTTCTGTATCTGTCTTCTTTCCCTCAGCCTGTTTCTAAGATGTGTCCATGTTTTTGCCATCTCTCAATAGTCCCTTCTACTTTATTGGTTCATATTCTACTGTAAGGACACAGTCAAATCCATTGTGCTGTGGTGTCTCACTGTGGCTTTAATTTACATTCCCTGGCTGACTAACGATATTGAACATCTTGTCTTATGCTTAGTGGCCATGTGCCTGTCTTTCTTTGTGGGTATATGTTCAAACTGCTTGCCCATTTTAAATTGGGTATTTGTCTTTTAATTATTGAGTTTTAGAAATTCCATATTTTCTGGAAATAAGTCATTTGTCATGATTTGGGATTTGTGAATACTTTCTTCCTCTCTGTGACGTGTCTGTTCATTTTCTTAAACATGACTTTTGATGAGCAAAAGTTTTACATTGTGGTGAAGATTAATTTACTGTTTTTTTTTTTTTAATTTTTGATAGTTATTGCTTGCTGTGTCCAGTCTAAGAAACCTTGGCTGACCTTCAGATTGTAAAATTTTCTCCTACGTTTTCTTCTAGAAATTGTATGGTTTCAGTTCTACATTTCATTTCAACAGCAAGTCATAAGATTTAGGTACTTTTTGCCCTTTTATAGAGGAGGAAACTGTGGCCACAGAAAGACTAAGTAACTCACACATAGATACACACACATATACACACCTTTAATAAGTAATCATTGTGTTGGAACTGGAATCCAAGAGGTCAGATGCCAGACCCAAACTCTGACACATCACCACGAACCACTTTTGAAAGGTGCTGTTGGGGAGAGAGGGGACCCAACCAAGCTGTTGTCTAGGGCCTGGGTGAGGGGAACAAGGGAAGACCAGTGAACCCTGTGGGCACTGGGCTGTTAGTGTACATCTTTGGTCTTCACAGAAACATGAGCACACGAACCACTTTTGAAAGGTGCTGTTGGGGAGAGAGGGGACCCAACCAAGCTGTTGTCTAGGGCCTGGGTGAGGGGAACAAGGGAAGACCAGTGAACCCTGTGGGCACTGGGCTGCTAGTGTACATCTTTGGTCTTCACAGAAACATGAGCTTCCGGGTGAGGGGGGCAGGCTGTGCAAGACAAGGCCCAACACTGCCATTCAGTAAGTTTAAGAATGGACGTGCAGGACTTCCCTGCTGGCTCCGAGGTAAAGAATCTGCCTGCTAATGCAAGGGGGACATGGGTTCAACTCCTGGTCCGGACGATTCCACGTGCCAAGGAGCAGCTAAGCCCATGAACTGCAGCTGCTGAGCCCGCGCACCCTAGGGCTAGAGCCAGAGAGGCCCGGGCAGCACGGCCGTGACTTCCGGGTGAGGGGGGCAGGCTGTGCAAGACAAGGCCCAACACTGCCATTCAGTAAGTTTAAGAATGGAGGTGCAGGACTTCCCTGGTGGCTCCGTGGTAAAGAATCTGCCTGCTAATGCAAGGGGGACATGGGTTCAATTCCTGGTCCGGACGATTCCACGTGCCAAGGAGCAGCTAAGCCCATGAACTGCAACTGCTGAGCCCGCGCACCCTAGGGCTAGAGCCAGAGAGGCCCGAGCGTGCTGCTAGCCACTCAGTTGGGTCCGACTCTTTGCGACCTGCGCCTTCACTGTAGCCTGCCCGCCTCCTCTGTCCCTGGGGTTCTCCAGGCAAGAATACTGGAGGGGGTTGCCATGCCCTTCTCCAGTGGATCTTCCCGACCCAGGGATCGAACCCCGGTCTCCTGCATTGCAGGCAGATTCTTTACCATCTGAGCCACCAGGGAAGCCCACAACAAAAAATAGCCCCCACTCAGTGCTGCTAGAGAAAGCCCGAGTGTAGTGATGAAAACAGTG
Source organism: Oreotragus oreotragus (assembly GCA_006410675.1). Taxonomy (NCBI): domain Eukaryota; kingdom Metazoa; phylum Chordata; class Mammalia; order Artiodactyla; family Bovidae; genus Oreotragus; species Oreotragus oreotragus. The sequence goes on along the minus strand of SJYX01013100.1, from coordinate 44,714 downwards.
CAACCAAAGAAAGCTGCCAGTTGCTTTAAAAAAAAAGAAAGAATGGAGGTGCAGAGCGGGGATGGGAAAGTCAGTCCAATTCTACAATAAGGTTCTATTGCAGGAGGACAAATTGCTGCTCCTCCATGGATGAGATTCTTGACCAGTTGTGGCTTATGGCAGATTCTCAGAACCCAGGACATAACCATGTAACAATTTGTCCTCCTCTTGGGAAGCAGATGGAATTAACAAACTATGACTATTAAGCAAGTTACACCAGAAGATAAATTATACATATTGCAACAAGGGGAAAGAGAACATGTAATGTTTGCAAAATTCTTAAGGGAATTTGTCCTTGTCCTGGGGAGAAAAAAAAAGTGCTGGCTTGCAGTTTAACATTTCTATCGGAAAGCTGAAGCTCTTCGTGCCTCAAAGAAGGCAAGAAAGTCATGCTGAGATGTCACCTCTGAAGCTGCCTCCAGTAATTCAAAGTTCAGAGTCACAGTCTAGTTTTGACCAGTTCCGTCCCCAGGGAATAGATGCTGACTGTTGTTAGCATTATCTTAGGTCAGGATAACGAGACAGGGAAAAGCACACAAATGGTTTGTATCTCTTGTCCTGAAATTTCTCACTGCAATTAGAAATATCAAAGGTAAGCCCTAGTGGATATTGCAATATTTTCTCAAATTTTGGCTAAGTCCTAAAAACAGAGACCTATAGCTCCCTGTAGATTAGTTGGTAAAGAATCTTTCTGCAGTGCAGGAGACCTGGGTTCGATTCCTGGGTCGAGAAGATTCCCCTGGAGAAGGAAATGGCTACCCACTCCAGTATTCTTGCCTGGAGAATTTCATAGACAGAGGAGCCTGGTGAGCTATAGTCCATGGGGTCGCAAGAGTCGGACACAACTTTGCATCTAAACCACTGCCACCAAAAGCAGAGAAGGGATACCCACAGGTGTCCCCTGAGTATTGAGCCTACTTTCAGGTGGACAGCCACCTGGGACAATCATTCTTGCAGTCTGGGCCCGTCCTGAGGGTCCAGCCACAGAGCACCTCCTTGTCATCCATCCTCCCATCTCCCTCCTTCCAAGTCTCTGCCCACCTGGCAAGACCGCCAGCCACTGCCCAGAGCTGACACAGAGCCTGACCCCAGGCTGCCTCTCCTTCCATGCCAAACAGACACAAAAGGTACTGCTAGAAGCCCTGGAAAGATTTCTCATCACTGTCGCCGCCGGAAATCAGGCTGCAGCACCACAGCGATCGATTCCTGGCTGGGGCTGGCTGCTAGAGGAACCATCTGTTAGCAGGCTGTGAAGAGAGCTCAGGATTGTCTGCAAAATGACCTCGAAGTCTCATCCTGGGTTGCCTGGCAACTAGCAAGCGGGGACCAGTGGCTCCCGGTCCCCGAAGGAGGGGCTGTGCCTGAACCAGCCTGTCGTGGGATGAGGGCGAGGTGGGGCACAGGCTTCCAAGCCAGCACTTCCCTGGAGAGCTGATGCTTCAGGTCAGACCGCTTGACAGTCACTCATCACTCCATCACCCCAAGGTCATTCTCACACTCCCCTATGAAAGGGAGAACAAGGGTCCCTGTGACCCCATGGTACCTCCAGCCTCATCAGGGACCTGGTGCCTGTGAGTGCCCTGCCCGTGAGTTCTACCTTCACCAGTATTGTGCCAAGTGTCCCCCAAGCTCTACACATGGTACAGGCTCGAGTTTTCGATCCTTGGGCAGCTGGGCTGCAGGGACCTGCGTCTGAGGTGTGGGTGGAGGGAAGGGCAGCAGGAAGCTGGAGAAGGGCCTCCGGGGAGTCAGCCGCCTGCTCAATAGCTCTCCTGGGCTTCAGGACGTGCCTGGGCCCAGTCCGCCTCCCTGCGTGCTCTCTCCCCTTGACAACAGATGCTGCTGGGCACACCTGACCTTGTGGCAAGGTCAGACAGCACGCGGCTCTCGTCACATGGTCCCCAGGTGCCTTGTGTCGGGCTTTGAGTCTCCCCTGGGGCCCACCAGCTTATGAAAGGCATGAGCTGTTTCTCAAAAGGAGAACAGTGGCTGGCAGAAGGGGAAACAGCTTTGCACTCAAACCCTGGCTCTGAAGCTGAGATTTGCCGCCTGGGGTTTGTCCTGGGCTCCAGAAGGGCATCTCAATATGCCAGAGACACTCGGGGCCTCAGACGAACCCAGCTTTGGAGCAACTGCCAGGTGAGAGAACAGGGGTGTGGAGGTGGCTGATCTTCCACACCATCCAGCCCCCCTCACCATGGCCCAGACAGAGTTGTGTTCAAGGAGAGGGTGGCATGGCTCCAGCCTCGGGGATGGATGCAAATTACCTGAGGCTCCAGACTCTTGACCTCTGTCCATGAGCTCCCCTCCACCCCAGACTCCCCTGTTACTTTCGGTCCCTGAGTTTCTCCTGACTTTAGTCCCATCGAGGGAACAGAATGGACTCCTGATTTTCTTAGAATCTACTGGGGGAGACAAAATGACACTTCATGTTCTCAGACTTGAGAGCATACATCAGAACTCCTCCGGGTGGGCACCTTGCTTAAAATAGAGCTGATGTGGGACTCAGGAATACACATTTTTAACCAAACTCCCCATCTATGATTCTGATTCAGGTAGTCTGCAGATCTACACAGTAGAGTGCCTCTGGGGCAATCAAGCCTGGGTCGAAATCCAAGTTCTGTATCTGAAATGGTTTAGATTCTATGCAGCTATGAGGGATAGATACCCAAAATAACAGGAGCCTAAACAAGAGGGAAGTTCGAAGTTTCTGTCATATGAATGTTCAGGAATGTCCCAGATTCAGGCTGGTATGGTAGTACCACAATCATTAGGAACCTAGACTTTTTCTATCTTGTTAGCCCCAAACCCTCTGCAACTTTGCCTCATGGTCCAAAATGGCTGCTCCAGCTCCCATCATCATGCCTTCATTTCATCTAGCAGGAAACATAAAAGGGGAGAAGAAAGGCATAGTCTTGTTAAAGGGCAAATCCTGGAAGCTGAACAACCACTCTACTTATATTCCATTGGCTAGAACTTAGTCATATGACTAGAGCTGCTGCAAGAGAGATTGGAAAATATAGATAGCTATTTAAGAGTTTGTAAATAGTGGTTTAAGACACAGAAAGAGTATGTAAAGTAGCTGAAACAAAGAAGGAAAGGGTGACAGGAGAGAAAGATAAAATCAGTCAGCTGCTGCTAAGTCACTTCAGTCGTGTCCGACTCTGTGCGACCCCATAGGTGGCAGCCCACCAGGCTCCCCTGTCCCTGGGATTCTCCAGGCAAGAACACTGGAGTGGGTTGCCATTTCCTTCTCCAATGCGTGAAAGTGAAAAGTGAAAGTGAAGTCTCTCAGTCGTGTCCGACCCTCAGCAACTGCCGCCTACCAGGCTCCTCCGTCCATGGGATTCTCCAAACAAGAGTACTGGAGTGGGGTGCCATTGCCTTCTCCGAATCAGTCAGCTAATACCAATCATGTATGGTGGATACAACTGAATGCCAGTGACTGTTCTAAGCACTTCATGTGTAACCATGAATTCAATTCAAAATGTTTTGACATAGGTCCTGCTATCCTTGTTTGTCAAAATGGAGTCATACACTCACTCCAAACCACACCAGCTGAAAGACTAGTCTTGCCAGTTACTCCCTGAGTAACTCTGAACAAATTTTTTGCTGGCAAAACAGAATAGGTAAGCCATTCTCAGCTCAGACCAGACACAATTTCCCCGAGACCTGGATACACTGTGCCCCCCAACCTTTGACCAAGTCAAACTTCTGCCAGCCAGGAAGAAAGGGGATTTGCTTCCCTAATGTTTATAAATCAGGTGTCAGCCAGGGCACCCCATGAGACCGAGGTAGGTTGCACTCAAACCCCATTCAGAGGGTTGCTACCTCTGGCTTCTTGCTTCTGCTAGATTCTTAACATTTGTGAATGTTTGGGGCCTGGAGGTGCAATTCCTGGGCTCTGGGACCTCCATAACAGTCTGCTGTTGGCATGGTGCTAGGCACAAAGTAGTTGCTCCCTCAATGCTTGTTGAATAACAATGACAATAACCATCACTTAATGAGTGCTCATCACATGTCAGACACTATGCTCAGAGCTTTACATGTGTTATGCCATTAGACCCTGACAGCTGCTAAGATCTTCATATTTTCAAGATTTACTTATTTTATAAAAAATTTTTTTTTTGCAGAAGAGGATATTATTTATTTTTTCTTGTCCATACCAAGTGGCATTTAGGATCTTAGTTATCTGACTAGGGATCGAACCTGTGCCCCCTGCAGTGGAAGCGTGGAGTCTTATTAAACACTGGATCATCAGAGCAGTCCCAGCAAGATCTTCATTTGGCTGATGAGGAAACTGAGACTCACANAGGAATCCAGATTGGGGACCGCTGTTATTTATAAGCACAGCTTCCTTCTCAGGAGAGTAGATCCTGCTTCTTTAAATAAAAGGCTCTTTTGTTTGTTCTGAGGCCCCTTGTTGGGTTTAGCAAAGGTAGCCAGGTAGCCAAGTTTGGGAGGAGAAGCTGGGGAGGGCCAAATCCTTCCAACTGGTTGGTATCTCGAATGAGCTGAGCCAGGGAAGCCCCCAGGGGTGGCGAGGTGGGAGGGTTGTGAAGGAAGGAGGGCAGGTGGAGATGGGAGCAGGCCGCCCAGCTCAGGAGGCAGGGGGCTGGGGAATGCGGGGGGCCACGGCTTTTAAGAACAGGAATGTCCCAGTGTCACTTTCACTTGGGTGCTGAGCAGTGCTGTGACTTCCAGAGACCTAAATATCTTCTGCTCACAAAGCATCCTGGTATTCATGCTTTCTTGGGAGAAGAAATGGGCTGCATCCTATGTTTGAGTCAATTCCAGGGCAGAAATAAAGGGAACAGCTGCTAGAATTCAGCAGAAACAGGAAACCAAAGCCACACAATTGTAAGCCTGAGAAAGTGCAGAAGTCTTGGGGACGGGGTCTGAGCCAAACCTATTTTAATCCCGAAGAGCTGGGAACCCCCAGCCAAGCCTGGGTTCTGCCATCCGGGAAGACTCCACCCCCTGTTTCCTTACTGAAAAAGCCTGTCGTGTTCAAGGGAGAGGGCAGTGTACCCACCTGGGGTGGGGCAGGGGTCAGGAGGNCTTCTTTCTCTACATAATAAATTGGCTTTCAAATGACAAGTGATACATGGTCAACTGATAGAAACTGTAAAATTTTGGATTTAAAAAAATCACCTAGAATCCCACTCTCCAAAGATCATCTTTCTCTTCTCGTGCGGAACTAATACCATAGTGATTTGGTGCTGTTTACTTTTTCCCCAGAAATTGACTGGGACTTGTGGTTCTCCCACCCCCACCAGCATGAGTCACCCAGTCCCACAGAGTCACCCAAGGCTCTGAGCGTGCTAAGGGGGATGATGGCTCAGAGGCGAGCGAAGGAAGCGGAGAACAAGCCCTGCCAGTGCACTTGGCTTGGCCCCGGCCACCTGGAGAATTTAATGAGCAAAGAGCTTCAGAGACTTTTACAGGGTGAATCAGAGCTGCCACCTGAGCTCACAACCTTTCAAGAGCTTCCCGTGGCTCTTTGGAGAAAGCCAGGGTCTTCCACGTGGCCTTGGATGTCCATCCTCCCCGGCCTGAGTCTGAATCGTGGACTCCATCTATCAGTTGTGTGACTTTGGGCAAGTCATTTAAACCTCTCCATGTCTCAGTTTCCCCACCTACAAAATGGGAATAACAGAACCTACCTCTTAGAACTGCAGGGAGGGTGAAAGATGGCTAGGTGAAGCACTTAGCACCTGGCATGTGGAAAGCCCTTGATAAACGTTAGCAGTTTAACTATTACTGTTTTGCTCCATTCTTCCCTTTGCCCTCTACCCTGGGATGCATGCCCCAGCAACATGACTGCAGAGCCCTCAAGTTTAACCCCTCTGTACACAGCCTCTGACCATATCCACCCAATGGTGATAAGACAGGGCAGGCCTTCTCCTCAGATGACCTTCCTGTTTTCAAAGAGGGTGAAGATGGGGGATCTTTCCAGAACCCCCTCTGTCTCACTGACCAGAACTGGGCCCCACACCTGCCCTTAAATGAATAACTGGCAGAGAGGAATGCAAACATCCTAGGTGTACAAGACCTGAACAAAATCAGGCTTCTGTTATCTCTGATGGTGCTTCTCAAACTCCAGGTGCGTTGGAATCCCCTGGAGGGTTTCTTACAACACAGATTTCTGGGCCCCACCCTCCAGGCTTGCTTACCTCTCAGGTGAGGTCAAGAATTTGCATTTTCCTACAGAACTTCCTGGAGAAGGCAATGGCACCCCACTCCAGTACTCTTGCCTGGAAAATCCCATGGATGGAGGAGCCATTATTATTTTTATCTGTGGATATGATGCTTGGAACCACAGTAAACTTGTTTTAGTCACAAAGGAGGAAACCCTAACACAGAAAATGGGAAGGTAGAAAGAGGAAAGTATTGATTCCAAAACAAGACCTCTTAAGATAATAAAACTCCCAACTCTTTAGGCAACATTTGGTTGAATATTTGTTATTTGCAGCCTAAAGCATTCTAACCATTTGTACATAAAACTTGATTCCCTTGTTGATTTACAAGAAGAATAAAACCATTTAGTCTATAGGACACTCACATTTATTGATGAAAATACTCACCCTGGAGGCAGACTACAGCAGTGATCGCCAGTTATTCTCAAATGCTTGGTTTCTCCTTTTTTCAAATTTATTTTATTGAAGTATAGTTGATTTACAGCGTTGTGTAGTTTCTCCTTTCTTAAATAAAAATAACTGCTGGACACATATGCCTAGCTAGAAACTACATTTCCCAGTCTCTTGTGCAACTAGAAGCCATATGCCCACGTTCTAGCCAAAGGAATGTGAATCGAGTGCCAGTCTTGGAGTTTTCCCTGAAAGGGTTGGGCCTGCCCTCCCCTCACTCTTCTCTCTTCTTGCTGATGGGAAGATGATACAAGCTGGAGCAGTTACCTTGGATCCAGAGACTGAAGAGCCATTTTTAGGGTAGACACAATTGCCCCACCAGCCCTGAACCACCTACTTCTGGCTTCTTACAAACAAGAAAAAGAAATTATCTTGTGTAAGCCACTGTGTAGTTTTTTATCACTTTACTAGAGCAGATCTGCATGAGATTACAGAATATCAGGTAGAAACAGTGGTACAGAAGTACTCTTCTGTGATTATTACTATGACCCTATGTATCAGTCAGCTGCTGCTTCATAACAAAACACCCCAAATTTAGGACTTAGTGCAATAATGCTTTACTACTTCTCAGGATTCTGTGGGTTGGCTTCATTCTTCTGCTGGTTTTTCCAGGGCTTGCTTGTGCACCTGCATTCAGTTGGAGGAGAATATCAGGTAGAAACAGTGGTACAGAAGTACTCTTCTGTGATTATTACTATGACCCTATGTATCAGTCAGCTGCTGCTTCATAACAAAACACCCCAAATTTAGGACTTAGTGCAATAATGCTTTACTACTTCTCAGGATTCTGTGGGTTGGCTTCATTCTTCTGCTGGTTTTTCCAGGGCTTGCTTGTGCACCTGCATTCAGTTGGAGGAATGGCAGAGGGCTGGATTCTGCTGGGACAGAGAGGGTGGCTGAGCCTCCCTCTCCACGTGGTCTTTCATCCTCAAGGAAGATAGTCCAAGCTAGGTTTCCTCACATGGTGACTCTGTAAGAGTTCCAAGAGAAAGCCCCGAAGCACCAACATTTTTCACGTTTGTGTCATGGTTGCTGGTACTTCACTTGGCAAAGCAAGTCACGTGGCCAACTTCAGAGTCAGTGCAGGAGGGTATAGATACCAGAGGCTTGATTCACTGGGTTATTTAGGTAACAACTCACCTTACCCTATCATGCTCCATGAATTTTGGAAGCTCATTAAGGATAATTAGAAATCCTAGTGCCGTGCACACTAGACTCACCTGCACAGAGACTAATAACCCCCTAGGATTAGGGACAATTAAATTTCATTCCCTCATTTGGCTATTCATCATGTTCAGTCCGGAGAAGGCAATGGCACCCCACTCCAGTGCTCTTGCCTGGAAAATCCCACGGATGGAGGAGCCTGGTGGGCTGCAGTCCATGGGGTTGCTAAGAGCCAGACATGACTGAGCGACTTAGCCGCAGAAGCAGCAGCAGCATGTTCAGTCACTCAGTCACATCCAGCTCTTTGTGGCCATCTGGGCTATAGCCCACCAGGCTCCTCTGTCCACGGAATTCTCCAGGCAAGAACACTGGAGTGAGTTGCCATTTCCTCCTCCAGGGAAGCTGCCTCATCCAGGGATCAAACCTGCATCTCCTGCATTGCAGGTGGATTCTTTAGCACTGAGCCACTGGGGGAAGCCCAAAGGTAACAAAACAGTGTTTCAGGTTGTTTATATAAAAATTTTAAATGATAAAATTTAAAATTATTATTGGAAAGGATCAGAACAGAAGGAAAATGCAGGTAGGAAAAAACAAAAGGTGATAGCAGAAGCAGGGTCAGAACGAAAGATGCATGTCTCAGAGGTTCACGCTCCTACTAGGAGGAGGACATGAGGGTGTCTGGAGAGTGCTGGGACAAGACCCAGGAGGTGGTCATGGGCAGTGGGGCGGATGGGGGTGAGGCGGTGGCTTCTCACAGAGCTGTGCCACTTTTGGGGACTCAGGGGAGCTGGAATGAGGCAATATCTAAAGTACTCCAAGATGGTGCTTCTCAACCTTACTGGGTTTTAGGATCACTTGGGGGGTAGGTTTAACACAGATTCATAGGCCCAGTCCCTAGAGCCTGGACTCGTAGATGGTCTTTGAACCACATTGTGAAGTGACTTTGAAGCCCATTTCATAAGTGGATGCCAGGTTTCAGGTAGGATATTCAGAGTGGAGAAATAACCAAGAAGAAAGTTTCTTGGGACTTCCCTGGTGGTCCATGACTAAGACTCCATGCTCCCAACGCAGTTTGATCCCTGGTCAGGGAACTAGATCCCACGTGCCACAACTAAGAGTTTGCATGCTGAAGCTAAGTCCCCGCACGGCCAAATTTGAAAAAAGAAAGAAAGCAAGCTTGTTAAATAAGTGAATGGCTCCAGAGTCCCAGGAATATTCTGGAAAGGGGAAGGGGAAGCAATGTGGTCTTGGAGCTCCCTAATAGTTCAAATACTTTATTTCTGCCCAGAACAAACCTCTTTCCTGACTAAATATCTCCCAATGAGATTCTCAGCCCTCACTAATATTACCCGCTCTAGGGCCAGCCCCCCATCCTACAAGCGATATTGCTGGGATTCCACCCCTGCTGCAGCTGTTGCTGATCGGACCAAGGTTGGGCACGTGACTTAAAATTCACCACACAGGTTCTCTCTGCCAGGAATGTGAAACAGAAACAGGGGTCTTTGGTACTGTGTCCATTGATGGCTGTGCTCCACAGGGACAGCCCATGAACCCCTGATGTTCAGATCTGCAGGATTGCCTGGTTCCCGCCCTTCCTGGATCCTGGCTCTTCAGCGTCCCTCCAGCTTGTGACACATTCTGGCATGCTTCCACTAAATTCTACTTTGGCTGAGTCAGCTCTTATCCCTGGCCTCCAAAAGCACTTTAACTGCTGCATGCTGGCACAGTGACATGGGATCAGAGTTAGTGGGTCTGAGGTTTTCCCTCCCTGTGATTTCAAACTGGGCTGTCCCTAAGAAATGGGCCCATCTAGTCTTTTTCCTGGAGAAGGCAATAGCACCTCACTCCAGTACTCTTGCCTGGAAAATCCTATGGACGGAGGAGCCTGGAAGGCTGCAGTTCATGGGGTCGCTACAAGTCGGACACCACTGAGCGACTTCACTTTCACTTTTCCCTTTCATGCATTGGAGAAGGAAATGGCAACCCACTCGTGTTCTTGCCTGGAGAATCCCAGGGACAGGGGAGCCTGGTGGGCTGCTGTCTCTGGGGTCGCACAGAGTCTGACACGACTGAAGTGACTTAGTAGCAGCAGCAGCCTTTTTCCTGGTGAAACTATGAGATGCCAAGGGCCAACCAACACTATTTTGGGAAGAACTGGGGCAGTCTGGGAAAGGCACTTTGTGCTGCAGCTGGAACTCACTGCCAGGATGCAGAAAGCAGATCAATGAGGGGCAAAGGAGAAAGTGAGCTCATGCGAAACTAATGGGGCCTGCCCCGGCCACCATCTTCAGACAGAGCCTTCCAGGGGATGGAAGAGATGCTTTGTCTGTTGTGGTTGTTTAGTTGCTAAGTCGCTTCTGAGTCTCTGCGACCCCATGGACGGTAGCCCACCAGGCTCCTCTGTCCACGGGATTTCCCAGGCAAGAATACTGGAGCGGGTTGCCATTTCCTTCTCCAGGAGATCTTCCCCACCCAGGGATGGAATCCGTGTTTCCTCCGTTGCAGGTGGCTTCTTTACACACAGAAGAGATGCTTAAATAGTTCTTTGAGGAAAGAAAGCATTAGTGTTTTAGGTTTACATTTCTGAAGATTCACCTGAAGGCTGTGGTAGCCAGCCTCCAAGATGGCCGCCAGCAAACCCCACCTCCTGGAGGCCAGGCCCTTGTGTAGCCCCTCCCACGTTAGACAGGCGGACCAATAGGGCACAGCAGGGAAGATGCATGTGATTTAGGCCACTTCCTGAGAGACAGCATGGCTTCAGCCTCACTCTCCTGCACGGATCACCTACTCCGGAAGAAGCCGGCCGCCATGCTGTGAAGACACACGAGCAGCCCTGTGGAGGAGCCCGTGAGGGGAAGAGCTGAGGCTGCCTGCCAACCATCAACACCAGCTTGCCAACCGCATGGGTGAGCTACCACGGAGTGGGTCCTCCAGCCCCATTCAAGCCTTCACGTGACCGCAGTGCTGACTGACACCCTGACCACAGCCTCATGGGAGACCCTGAGTCAGGGCCAGCACCATGTTGCTCCTGAATTCCTGCTCCACAAAGCCTACATGGGAAAATAAATGTTTATCGTGGCTAAGCGTAGGGCTAAGTCTGTGTTCTGGAAATAAATAATTAATACAACTACGGATGAGCATGTGCTAGACTTGGAAAGCAGGCACAAAGGAGATGACAGGAAAACAGCGTGGCCCAGACTTGCATCACTGGGGCCTCAGGCACCGGAGGCAGCCACACAGACCCCCGGCTTCCCCTCTGTCAGGGAGAAGTGGAAGGGAAGCGCCTCTGGCAATTGAGGGAAGGGACCCAAACCACTGGAAGCAGCTGCTAACTTCCTCATCTTTAAAGTATATCCTGCTTCATTATCACCAGAGACACAGTAAGTTCACAATTCCTCTGATATTCAAAATACCAGGATTTCTGAGTGCCCATCCTAGCGATATTAAAAAGCAGAGACACTACTTTGCCAACAAAGGGCCATCTAGTCAAAGCTTTAGTTTTTCTAGTAGTCATGTATGGATGTGAGAGTTGGACTATAAGGAAAGCTGAGCAGGGAAGAATTGATCCTTTTGAACTGTGGTGTTAGAAAAGACTCTTGAGAGTCCCTTGGACTGCAAGGAGATCCAACCAGTCCATCCTAAAGGAAATCAGTCCTGAATATTCATTGGAAGGACTGATGCTGAAGCTGAAACTCCAGTACTTTAGCCACCTGATGCGAAGAATTGACTCATTGGAAAAGACCCTGATGCTGGGAAAGATTGAAGGCGGGAGGAGAAGGGGACGACAGAGGATGAGATGGTTGGATGGGATCACCGATTCAATGGACATGAGTTTGAGTAAACTCCGGGAGTTGGCGATGGACAGGGAGGCCTGGCGTGCTGCAGTCCATGGGGTTACAAAGAGTCGGACACGACTGAGTGACTGAACTACTGAACTGAACTGAACTGATCCTAGCAATAGTGAGAGACATACCTTTTCTCCTGAGGTAAGTCCAAGGATCCTAGAGAATCTACCAGTCCAAAGGAGGCCACCCCAGTTAGTTTCTCCTGGTAGAACTAGAAAATCTAGTCAAGACCACTGAGGGGACCCATTTCTCAGCTGCACAGCCTTCACCCAACCAGAAGTTCTAGCAGTTTCTCAGAGCATATCTGAGAAAATGAAATATTACGTTTCCAAACGCCAGGGACCCTTCCTGGAGAACAACTCAGGAATGTCCCAACTTGTTAGAGTTAAGAAGACTAGAACATTGTACAAGTTGTCCTGTACCAGCAAGCTGAGTCAGGCTGCATGCTTCTTGGGAAAGAAGAGAGACTCGAGGTTGTACTAATAGTGAGGAAACTGTTCTTGGCCTGTCGGGGCTTGCCATTTCCAGGGAAAGGTAAGTCTCTGAGGCTTCATGATTTCTCTTCCCTTTCCCGCCTTCTGCTTCTCCACATGCTTCTCACCCACCTCCTCTGCTTCGTTCCCACCACATCTGGCAGCCTGTAGGCCCAAGGGGCTCAGAGACCAGGCCTTTCCCCTCAGGATCCACTTCCCAAGTAGTCCCACTCTTTTCTTCAAAGATTCCTCTTTCAGGGAATCCCTGAGGGGCTTGACAACAGCATGGGGTGACCTATCAGGCAGATGTTACAGTCACTCTGTGGGAGAGGGGACCCTCATCCTAACTCACTCCCTCCTGCCATGATGGGAGGAAGACTTTCCTCCACAGCGTTGGGCCCTGCCTACAGGGCAGGACCCTCCTGGAAACCACTTCCCAGTGCCCAGTGGGACAGACGCGCCCTCTGGTGGCCCCACACCATAGCTCCCACCACCACTCGTGGCCCAGAGCAGACTTAAATACCACAAAGGCCTTCAGCTGCCCACCTCCATGAGCTTGCTGCCTCTACCCCAGAGCGGAGGGGTCTCAGCTGAGGAGAGAAGTGAGGTCACTCCAGAGCTCCTTTCTGCCGAGTTGGGATGGCGTTGAGTTTGTAGTCATCCCCATTACATTTTGAAGAACTTTCATGACCCTTGGGAAGAGCTGAGGCAGTGACATTTATGCTGCAGGCCTCTGTGAGAGTGAGCTTCCAGGGAAATGATGAGGTCTAGGGCGGCATCTCAGCCATTCTTGGGCCTCAGTGGTTGGGGGCACAGCCTTTCCGCACAGTCAGGATGGCCCCAGAAAACAAGTCTGCTTTCTCACCAGAAAGATGGGAGTGGTAAGGTCTTAAAAGGAGATTACAGAAGTAAAGCTTTTATTCAACCTCTGACGAGGTGAGTTTTCCAAGGGAAGTGGGCGCAGGGGTAGGCAGGGCTGGAGTACAGTAAAGAGATTCTGATTTTTTCAGAATATCAGATGACTCTGAATCCTGGCAGCAAAGCCAGGCAAGCAAAGACAAGGACTGATTCTCTGGAGAATCTCAGGAACATCATTTGTGGGGCTGACTTCAGGTTTGTTGAATGACTGAATCAGTGAATGAATGACTTCACAGGAAGCTAACTCAGAACCCGCCCTGTGGAATTCTCAAGACATGAAACCTGACTCCCAGAGCCAGCAGAGGTTGAAAACTGGGAAGCCAGCCCCCAGCTCTAAGTCGCAGAATTCACTATGCTGTTGCTGATAATTTGCCTCAGCGCCACCTGCTGGCGGGCACTGACAGGCCAACTCCTGTTAGAGCTAGAAATCGGCCACCTGGATCCCCAGGGGGATGACACAAGGCTGGGGACCAGGCTCTCTCCAGATGACCTGCTTCCTCAGGAACCTGATTATGCCTGATCCTTCCAACGGTTAGTCAAGAAAACATAAAAGTTTGGAAAAGGCAAAAGAGATTCTTGGATGTCCTTTCAAAGGAAGATTGTCCTCTAATGATAAGCTCATCCTTAGGGGTGTATGCTCTTCATTGCCTTTGACTGACTTTATAACTCTGTAGGGACAGAAGTAATTTGTAGAAAACAGATAATAATGCAAATGATTCCTGCCCATGGCAAGCAAATGATTCCTATTTATAACCATGCAAAGAAATTCAGTCCAGTAGAGAACATTCTCATTTAAACTACTTTTAACACCTTGCTGGTTCCTTGTCAGTTACAGAGTTAAAGAAAATCTTTGACACACGTTAATTTTTTTTTTTTTTTTTTTTGAGGTCATGCTTTTACCTTTTTGGAAATTACGCTTTATTAGATCTTTGGTTCTCGAGGAATCTACAAAGCCTCCCAGACCTTCCTTCCCATCGTGCCCCCAACCTGTTCAGGTGGCACCAGCAACAGCATCCTCTGGGTCCCCACTGCACCCAGCACTGACTTCAAGGACAAGCTGCCCTGTGCTTCCCTGCCAGTCTCTACCTCAAGACTGCAGGTGCCCAGGGGCAGGAGCTGGGTGTGATTCTCACTGGATCTGCAGAGCTTGGTAGAGGCTGTTGAATGAATTTATGAATATACTTAGTGTGGACCACACCCCCTGTTGATGAGGGAGCCCGGGATACTGCAGCCAGAAGGGCAATTTATGCACTTAGCCAAACACTTCTCAGCCTCAGTTTCCATATCAGTGCAATGAGGATAAAATTTACCGTGCTGAAAATACAGATGGGAAGGAAGTCTTAAGTAACTCCCGCATGTTTTCCTTTGCCTCTCTTGGTTTCTATTCGGACCTCCCACCCCACCCCAAGAATACTAAGAAAAGGAACAGGGTCATTTCCTATGGATCCCCACCCTGCAAGGCCTACAGGAAGTGTTCAGTTAAGTATGCCCCACCCCCGACAGCCCAGCCCGGTTAATGAATGAGAAAGGGAAGCGGAAATGGCTCGAGGGGCCAGAGTGCCCATCATCTGGCAGTCAAGGATCATGGCCAACTTAGAAGCAGCCTTGGGCTTGGGCTGGGAGGGGAGGGGAGCAGGGTAGTGAGGGGTGAGGTGGTGGACTGCTTACCTGAACAGAGAAACCCCAAGAGAAAATCCAAAGGGAGAGAGAGGATGGAAGAGGCTCCATGTCCAGACCCCAGCCTCAACTCATCGTAAGCCACAGGAGCCCACCTCCCTCTCTGGCCAGCTACTCTGCTAAACAGCTGCTAAAGGGGGGAAGAAAAAAAAAAAAAAAAATTTACTGGCAACCAAATAACTGGGATTCGGGCGCCACCGCGTGGTCATTTGTGAAACTGCCTGCCCAGGTGATCCAAAGGCAGAGAGGGAGGCCGACCAGCATTCCTCTAACTTTCCTGCCATCCACCCTCTTCCTCATCTTCTCCCTCCTATTTATTGAGCACTAGCTTCATGGCAAATAGACGGGGAAACAGTGGAAACGGTGGGGGGCTTTATTTTTCTGGGCTCCAAAATCACTGCAGATGGTGACTGCAGCCATGAAATTAAAAGACGCTTACTCCTTGGAAGAAAAGTTATGACCAACCTGGATAGCATATTCAAAAGCAGAGACATTACTTTGCCGACTAAGGTCCGTCTAGTCAAGGCTATGGTTTTTCCTGTGGTCATGTATGGATGTGAAAGTTGGACTGTGAAGAAAGCTGAGCGCTGAAGAATCGATGCTTTTGAACTGTGGTGTTGGAGAAGACTCTTGAGAGTCCCTTGGACTGCAAGGAGATCCAACCAGTCCATTCTGAAGGAGATCAGTCCTGGGTGTTCATTGTAAGGACTGATGCTGAAGCTGAAACTCCAGTACTTTGGCCACCTCATGAGGAGAACTGACTCCTTGGGAAAGACCATGATGCTGGGAGGGATTGGGGGCAGGAGGAGAAGGGGACGACAGAGGATGAGATGGCTGGATGGCATCACCGACTCGATGGACGTGAGTTTGGGTGAGCTCCGGGAGTTGGTGATGGACAGGGAAGCCTGGCGTACTGCGATTCATGGGGTCGCAAAGAGTCAGACACGACTGAGTGACTGAACTGAACTATACTGGGGTGGTCAAAATCTCTCCCTTGGAAGGGTTGGAGGAGTTTGGGGGAGCTTGGGGGCTACAGTCCATAGAGTCACAACTGAAGTGACTTAGCACGCACACACAGCCCTGATACTGAGTTTCCAGAGCTCAAAACTGATTTCAGAACACAGGCTAGGTGCTCAATAAACATTTATGAATGAAGTCATAAATCAATGAATGAATACAAGATCGTTTAAAACCCGAAAATTTGTCCCTGCCCCCCGTTCCTTTCGCCTCTACCCGCACCCCACTTCCCACTTCCCCTCACCCCTCAGAGCTTTGCCAAAAGGATACACAGGCGCTTCAGGACCCAGAGGAGGCACCTAACCTCATCCCGCCCTGAAGCGCTGAGAAGGATGACCAGCAGAGCCGAGGCCCATAAAGGAGGGGTGGGGAGAGGCACTCCCGGTAGAGGCCCCAGCTCGCGAGAGGGTCTGCGCGGTGTGCAGTTCAAATTCTAAGTCTTGAGGAGGAACATAAAGTGAGAAAGCGAGGTCTGCAGGGAATTCATCAAGATTTGCCGTTAAAACAAATCGTCCCCTTAACTATGCCTCAGATTTCTCATCCACAAAATAGGAATAAGATGAGGAGGGAATGAGAGGAGGAGGCTGGCACACCATAACCCTTGCTGTTGTTCAGCTGTGTCTGACGACCCCATGGACCGCAGCTCGCCAGGCCTCCCTGTCCATCACCAACTGCGGAGTTCACTCAAACCCATGTCCATAGAGTCAGTGATGCCATCCAACCATCTCACCCTCTGTCGTCCCCTTCTCCTCCCGCCCTCATTCTTTCCCAGTGTCCGGGTGTTTTCCAATGAGTCTGCTCTTCACATCAGGTGGCCAAAGTATTGGAGCTTCAGCATCAGACTTTCCAATGAATATTCATCCATTCGTTTGATTTTCTTTAGAATGGACTGGTTGGATCTCCTTGCAGACCAAGGGACCCTCAAGAGTCTTCTCCAACGCCACAGTTCAAAAGCATCAATTCTTCGACGCTCAGCTTTAGGACTCTCTGATTGGTTACCCACACCAGATGCACTTTGGGGGTTTGGCCACCAGGGGGCAGTAAGTAGGTTCCCAGAGGCTTCTGGGGAATGACCTAAGACTGGAGCTGCAGGGGATAACATTCCCCATTTGATTTAAATCAGTGTGTCTCAGATGACAGCATTGAGAGATCCCCTGGGGTCCAAACATCCAACTCCCACGAGATAGAAGAAATTCGTCCTCTAATTCATGGGCACTAGGTCAAGGAACTGGGGTGGGCCTTACAGTTCAGTTCAGTTCAGTTCAGTCGCTCAGTCGTGTCCGACTCTTTCCCTCACAGAGGGGACATCAAATAGAGTCCTTTGATGTAACCAGTAATTCATTCTTGTTTATTAAGTCCCTACTATGTTCCAGCCCTAGGGATGCTGTAGACAATAAACCAATATAGAGTGGGGGTGGAGGCAGGAGGTGATGAGATGTTGAATAACTCTTTTAGGGAGAAGAATAAAGATGAAATAGGGAATGTGGGGATGGTTTGCAATTTTAAATAGGATGATGCAGGAAGGCCTCCTGAGAAGGGCCCTTTGCATAGAGACCGGAAGATATGGAAAATCCATGGGAATTTCTGAGGAATGAAGGGAACAGCAAGGACAAATGCCCTGGGGGCAAGATTGCACCTGACTTGATTCAAGGAGCTCCGGAGAAGTCAGAAAGGGGCTGAGTGCAAGGAGGAGGGGCCCAGATGGAGCTGGGCCTTAGAGGCCGCTGAGATGCCCAAATGAGGATATAATATGCAGTGACAAAGGTACACGGTGGGAAAGAAGCACAGGCCGCTTATTAGGCAAATCCAAACTTGTGTCTCATTACCCACCCACACCTCCTGCAGTGCATTGTGGATTAATATTTTCTATAAATCCTGTAATTATCTTGTGAATAGCACAATTATATTGCATTGTATCTTCTATGTTGAAAGCATTCATTTGTTAAATGTAAACATTTAAAATAGACCATGTATTATGGAGCCCTTTTTACTTTTTTATTTAATAAAGTGGAAGTCTTACAGTTAGAAGCAGAGGGAGGTTTTTTTGCCCTCCAAGAGTCCCACGGAAGTGGATCTACACTCACACCCTCACATACTCACACTCACTCACCCACAGTGCCCGGCCAGCACCCAGGATGCTCACCTGTCACCTCAAGGTGGCCTTGGGCAGGTCACTGTTGTGTCTTCCACTACCTCAGAACCACCTCGTCCAGCCCTTAACTATGTACAGAGCATATCCCCGTTCATGGGCCTTCAACTATGACATGGGCAGGGATTAATATGTCCACTTTACAGATAGATAAGCTGAAGCTCTGAAAGGTGCCCGGAGCACAGAGTCTGGAGAAGGATAAGGCAAGATGGGACTGGCGAAGACTTAAATGTGTAAGGCAAGGAGATCCAACCAGCCCATCCTAAAGGAGATCAGTCCTGGGTGTTCACTGGAAAGACTGATGCTGAAGCTCCAATACTTTGGCCACCTGATGCAAAGAGCTGACTCGTTTGAAAAGACGCTGATGATGGGCAAGATTGAGGGCAGGAGGAGAAGGGGACGACAGAGGATGAGATGGCTGGATGGCATCACCGACTCCATGGACATGAGTTTGGGTAAGCTCCAGGAGTTGGTGATGGACAGGGAGGCCTGGTGTGCTACAGTTCATGGGGTCACAAAGAGTTGGACATGACTGAGCGACTGAACTGAACTGAAGGTTATGTACCCCAATATTCATAGCAGCACTATTTAAAACAGCCAAGACATGGAAGCAACCTAGATGTCCACTGGCAGATCAATGGATAAAGAAGTTGTGGTACATATACGCAATGGAATATTATTCGGCCATAAAAAACGAATGAACCTGAGTCACTGGAAGTGAGGGAGATGAACCTAGAGCCTGTTATACAGAGTGAAGTAAGCCAGAAAGAGGAAAACGAACACGGTACATTTACTCATATGTATGGAATCTAGAAAAATGGTCCTGATGAAACCCCTTGCAGGACAGGAACAGAAACACAGATGTAAATAACAAACTCGTGGGCCCAGCAGGGAAGGGGAGGGTGGGATGCCTCCAGAGAAGCACTGATGCATACACTGCCCTGTGCTAAACAGACAGCTAGCAGGAAGCGGCCGCGGAGCACAGCGAGCTCCGCTCGGTGCTCTGTGACCAGAGGGTCAGCATGCGGTGGGGCGGGAGGGAGGCTTTGGAGGCAGGCGATGTATGTATATTTATGGCTGATTTGTGTTGTGCAGCAGAAACCAACACAACATTGTAAAGCAATTATCCTCCAATCAAAAGTAATTTTTTAAAAGTATTTTTTAAAAGTTGGGGGAAAGTAAAGGTGAGGAGAGGAGTGGGAGAGTGTCATTACTAACCCTCTGGTGGCCCATGATCTCAGACAGACTTGGGTTTGAATCCCAGTTCCACCATTATTTTATCTTGGGTAAATTCCTTAAAATCCCTGAGCCTCAGCTTCCAAAACTTTATAATGGGTATAATGGTAGTACTCACCTCATGACTTTGTTATGCAGATTAAAAAGTCCAATCCCAAAGAAAGGCAATGTCAAAGAATACCACACAACTGCACTCATCTCACATGCTAGCAAAGTAATGCTCAAAATTCCCCAAGCCAGGCTTCAGCAATACGTGAACCATGAACTTCCATATGTTCAAAGTGGATTTAGAAATAGCAGAGGAACCAGAGATAAAATTGCCAACATCCGCTGGATCATCAAAAAAGCAAGAGAGTTCCAGAAAAACATCCATTTCTGCTTTATCGACTGCCAAAGCGTTTGACTGTGGATCACGATAAACTGTGGAAAATTCTGGAAGAGATAGGAATACCAGACCACCTGACCTGCCTCTTAAAGAAATCTGTATGCAGGTCAGGAAGCAACAGTTAGAACTGGACATGGAACAACAGACTGGTTCCAAATAGGGAAAGGAGTATGTCAAGGCTGTATATTGTCACCCTGCTTATCTAACTTATACGAAGAGTACATCATGAGAAACACTGGGCTGGAGGAAACACAAGCTGAAATCAGGATTGCCGGGAGAAATATCAATAACCTCAGATATGCAGATGATACCACCCTTATGGTAGAAAGCAAAGCAGAACAAAAGAGCCTCTTGATGAAAGTGAAAATGGAGAATGAAAAAGCTGGCTTAAAGCTCAAAATTCAGAAAACTAAGATCATGGCATTCAGTCCCATCATTTCATGGCAAATAGATGGGGAAACAGTGGAAACAGTGGGGGACTTTATTTTTTGGGGCTCCAAAATCACTGCAGATGGTGACTGCAGCCATGAAATTAAAAGACGCTTACTCCTTGGAAGAAAAGTTATGACCAACCTGGATAGCATATTCAAAAGCAGAGACATTACTTTGTCAAGAAAGGTCCGTCTAGTCAAGGCTATGGTTTTTCCTGTGGTCATGTATGGATGTGAGAGTTGGACTGTGAAGAAGGCTGAGTGCCAAAGAATTGATACTTTTGAGCTGTGGTGTTGGAGAAGACTCTTGAGAGTCCCTTGCGCTGCAAGGAGGTCCAACCAGTCCATTCTGATGGAGATCAGTCCCGGGTGTTCATTGGAAGGACTGATGCTGAAGCTGAAGCTCCAATACTTCTGCCATCTGGTGCGAAGAGCTGACTCATTTGAAAAGACCTTGATGCTGGGAAAGATTGAGGGCAGGAGGAGAAGGGGATGATGGAAGATGAAATGGTTGGATGGTATCACCAACTCAATGGACATGAGTTTGGGTAATCTCCGGAAGTTGGTGATGGACAGGGAGGCCGGGTGTACTGCAGTTCATGGAGTCGCAAAGAGTCGGACACAACTGAGCGACTGAACTGAACTGACTGAGCATGGATGAAATGACTATTGTTATTCCTGTTGTTTTCAGTCTTACCAAGTCCTGGGGTTAGAGCTGGGATTGGGGGAGGCTGCTCAGATCCTGCCCACCCAGTCACACACTGGCTAGACTCCTGCTCCCTCCACTGTATAGAGAGCAGTTATTTTATGACCATCAGTCCAGCCTTTCTCATCATTCTTGCTTTATAATTTACGAAGTGGGTTCGTTCATTCATTCAACATTTACCGAGTGCCTCCTGTATAAACCAGCACAGTGCTGGACTCGACATTTCCTGATGAATGAGGAAGGCACTGTCCCTGAACCTAAAGCCCTGATAGCGAGTGAGAAATCACACATAAAAATATAGTTAGAAATTGGGTTAGCAGCTAGGAGAGAATGCTACAAGGGGCCAGGGGAGAAAATGATAAGGGGCCCCAATTTGATCTCAACAGACTTGCCCAGCAGTGGCCAAAGATGTTTCACTCCTGCTGGCCCCCGATGGAGACCCTAAATCTCAGCATAAGGCAGGCGCTTGCCCAAGGGCACTGGAAAGGTGGGGTGAAGGAACCGGGAAGCCAGGAAGCCAGCATATCCGGCTGGCCCTGGTTCTTCCATTCTGGACATACCGGCCTTCTTATTTCTCAAGTTTAAGGGCACGTTCCTGCCTCAGGGCCCCTTGCATCTGCAGTTCCCTCTCCTGGAATGTTCCATGCCCCCAGGTTTCTGTGGCTCCCTCTCGCACTCCACACAAGCCTCCATTCAAATGCTTTCATCTCAAAACAGCATCTTCTGGGACTTCCCTGGTGGTCCAATGGCGGAGACTCCAGGCTCCCAAAGCAGGGGGGCCGGGTTTCAACTCCTGGTCGGAGAGCTAGATCCCACTTGCCACAGCTAAGACCTGGCCCAGTCAGATAAAGTAAATAAAAATATATCTGTTTTTTTTAAGAGCATCTTCCTTCCTTCTATCCCTTACCACTTTCTTTCAGAACACAAGTCACGGGGACTTCCCTGGCAGTCCAGTGGTTGAGACTTTGCTTTCCAATGCAGGGGCTGTGGGTTCAATGCCTAATCAAGCAGCCAAGGTCCCACATGTCTCATGGCCAAAAAACCAAAACATGAAACAGAAGCAGTATTACAACAAACTCAATAAAGACTTTTTAAAAAATGGTCCATGCTTAAAAAAAAAAAAAGAACACTGGTCACCGCCTCAGGTGCTATCATCTGCTTCCGTCTAGAGTGGGGACTTTGCCTCCTGTTCACTGATGTGCCTGGTACACTGTTGTTCAATCGCTCAGTTGTGTCTGACTCTTTGCAACCCCATGGACTACAGCACACCAGGCTTCCCTGTCCTTAACTATCTCCCAGAGTTTTCCCAAGCTCATGTCCATTGAGTTGGTGATGCCATCCAACCATCTCATCCTCTGTCACCCCCTTCTCTTCCTGCCTGATTGAAGGCAGGAAGATTGAATCTTCCCCAGCATCAGGGTCTTTTCCAAGGAGTCAGCTTTTTGCATCAGGTGGCCAAAGAACTGGAGCTTCAGCTTCAGCATCAGTCCTTCCAGTGAATAATCGGGGACAATTTCCTTTAGGATTGACTGGTTTGATCTCCTTGCTGTCCAAGGGACTCTCAAGAGTCTTCTTCAACACCACAGTTCGAAAGCATCAATTCTTATGAATCAAGACAGATACAAAGTGGGATGACTGCTATGAATGAAAAATACAGGAAGNCCTTTAGGATTGACTGGTTTGATCTCCTTGCTGTCCAAGGGACTCTCAAGAGTCTTCTTCAACACCACAGTTCGAAAGCATCAATTCTTATGAATCAAGACAGATACAAAGTGGGATGACTGCTATGAATGAAAAATACAGGAAGTCTACAGATAAGGGAACAAGAGGCCTAACCTAACTTGTTGCTGGGAGTGAGAAATAGTTTCCCCAGGGAGCTGGGGCAGAGTTAACGCAGACTGATGCACAGGGGCCAGACCCCTGAGACTCCCTGGTGAACAGGCACTGAACCCAGGCTGCCCCACGGAGGGGACAGGACTGTGCACTAGGCGGCTTCCGGGGAATGAGTTCAGCTCAGTTCAGTTCAGTCACTCAGTCGTGTCCGACTCTTTGTGACCACATGAATCGCAGCACGCCAGGCCTCCCTGTCCATCACCAACTCTCAGAGTTCACTCAGACTCACGTCCATCGAGTCAGTGATGTCATCCAGCCATCTCATCCTCTGTTGTCCCCTTCTCCTCCTGCCCCCAATCCCTCCCAGCATCAGAGTCTTTTCCAATGAGTCAACTCTTCGCATGAGGTGGCCAAAGTACTGGAGTTTCAGCTTTAGCATCATTCCTTTCAAAGAACACCCAGGACTAATCTCCTTCAGAATGGACTGGTTGGATCCCCTTGCAGTCCAAGGGACTCTCAAGAGTCTTCTCCAACACCACAGTTCAAAAGCATCAATTCTTCAGCGCTCAGCCTTCTTCACAGTCCAACTCTCACATCCATACATGACCACTGGAAAAACCACAGCCTTGACTAGACAGACCTTAGTCGGCAAAGTAATGTCTCTGCTTTTGAATATGCTATCTAGGTTGGTCATAACTTTTCTTCCAAGGAGTAAGCGTCTTTTAATTTCATGGCTGCAGTCACCATCTGCAGTGATTTTGGAGCCCCCAAAAATAAAGTCTGACACTGTTTCCACTGTTTCCCCATCTATTTCCCATGAAGTGATGGGACCGGATGCCATGATCTTCGTTTTCTGAATGTTGAGCTTTAAGCCAACTTTTTCACTCTCCTCTTTCACTTTCATCAAGAGGCTTTTTAGCTCCTCTTCACTTTCTGCCATAAGGGTGGTGTCATCTGCATATCTGAGGTTATTGATATTTCTCCCGGCAATCTTGATTCCAGCTTGTGTTTCTTCCAGTCCAGCGTTTCTCATGATGTACTCTGCATATAAGTTAAATAAGCAGGGTGACAATATACAGCCTTGACGTACTCCTTTTCCTATTTGGAACCAGTCTGTTGTTCCATGTCCAGTTCTAACTGTTGCTTCCTGACCTGCATACAGATTTCTCAAGAGGCAGGTTAGGTGGTCTGGTATTCCCATCTCTTTCAGAATTTTCCACAGTTTATTGTGATCCACACAGTCAAAGGCTTTGGCATAGTCAATAAAGCAGAAATAGATGTTTTTCTGGAACTCTCTTGCTTTTTCCATGATCCAGCGGATGTTGGCAATTTGATCTCTGGTTCCTCTGCCTGTTCTAAAACCAGCTTGAACATCAGGGAGTTCACGGTTCACATATTGCTGAAGCCTGGCTTGGAGAATTTTGAGCATTACTTTACTAGCGTGTGAGATGAGTGCAATTGTGCGGTAGTTTGAGCATTCTTTGGCATTGCCTTTCTTTGGAATTGGAATGAAAACTGACCTTTTCCAGTCCTGTGGCCACTGCTGAGTTTTCCAAATTTGCTGGCATATTGAGTGCAGCACTTTCACAGCATCATCTTCCAGGATTTGAAACAGCTCAACTGGAATTCCATCACCTCCACTAGCTTTGTTCTTAGTGATGCTTTCTAAGGCCCACTTGACTTCACATTCCAAGATGTCTGGCTCTAGATTAGTGATCACATCCTCATGATTATCTGGGTCGTGAAGATCTTTTCTGTACAGTTCTTCTGTGTATTCTTGCCACCTCTTCTTAATATCTTCTGCTTCTGTTAGGTCCATACCATTTCTATCCTTTATCGAGCCCATCTTTGCATGAAATGTTCCCTTGGTATCTCCAATTCTCTTGAAGAGATCTCTAGTCTTTCCCATTCTGTTGTTTTCCTCTATCTCTTTGCATTGATTGCTGAAGAAGGCTTTCTTATCTCTTCTTGCTATTCTTTGGAACTCTGCATTCAGATGCTTATATCTTTTCTTTTCTCCTTTGCTTTTCGCCTCTCTTCTTTTCAGTGCTATTTGTAAGGCTTCTCCAGACAGCCATTTTGCTTTTTTGCATTTCTTTTCCATGGGGATGGTCTTGATCCCTGTCTCCTGTACAATGTCACGAACCTCATTCCATAGTTCATCAGGAACTCTGTCTATCAGATCTAGGCCCTTAAATCTATTTCTCACTTCCACTGTATAATCATAAGGGATTTGATTTAGGTCATACCTGAATGGTCTAGCGGTTTTCCCTACTTTCTTCAATTTAAGTCTGAATTTGGAAATAAGGAGTTCATGATCTGAGCCACAGTCAGCTCCTGGTCTTGTTTTTGTTGACTGTATAGAGCTTCTCCATCTTTGGCTGCAAAGAATATAATCAATCTGATTTCGGTGTTGACCATCTGGTGATGTCCATGTGTAGAGTCTTCTCTTGTGTTGCTGGAAGAGGGTGTTTGCTATGACCAGTGCATTTTCTTGGCAAAACTCTATTAGTCTTTGCCCTGCTTCATTCCGCATTCCAAGGCCAAATTTGCCTGTTACTCCAGGTGTTTCTTGACTTCCTACTTTAGCATTCCAGTCCCCTATAATGAAAAGGACATCTTTTTTGGGTGTTAGTTCTACAAGGTCTTGTAGGTCTTCATAAAACCGTTCAACTTCAGCTTCTTCAGCATTACTGGTTGGGGCATAGACTTGGATAACTGTGATATTGAATGGTTTGCCTTGGAGATGAACAGAGATCATTCTGTCATTTTTGAGATTGCATCCAAGTACTGCATTTCAGACTCTTTTGTTGACCATGATGACTACTCCATTTCTTCTAAGGGATTCCTGCCCACAGTAGTAGATATAATGGTCATCTGAGTTAAATTCACCCATTCCAGTCCATTTTATTTCTCTGATTCCTAGAATGTTGACGTTCACCCTTGCCATCTCCTGTTTGACCACTTCCAATTTGCCTTGATTCATGGACCTGACATTCCAGGTTCCTATGCAATACTGCTCTTTACAGCATCGGATCTTGCTTCTATCACCAGTTACATGCACAGCTGGGTACTGTTTTTGCTTTGGCTCCATCCCTTCATTCTTTCTGGAGTTATTTCTCCACTGATCTCCAGTAGCGTGTTGTGCACCTACTGACCTGGGGAGTTCCTCTTTCAGTTTCCTATCATTTTGCCTTTTTATACTGTTCATGGGGTTCTCAAGGCAAGAATACTGAAGTATTTTGCCATTCCATTAAGGGGGGGTCTGGGTGATGTACCCCAGCGCCCATGAGCAGCCCCTGCACACGACCATCCAGAGTCACCCTCCTCATCTCAGCTTAACTGTGGAAAATCCTGACTTCCTGCAAACCTCTTCCCATCCCTGTAATTGTGGGAACTTCAGGAGAGTTTGTGCATGTCCAGGAACCCACCATGGTCAGGCCCAACTCTGGGAGCTCCTCCTGTCGTATGCATGCAGTAAGCGCTCACTCACTTTTAGATGACCAGGATAGACTGTAGGGAGGAAAAGGGGGCACGTCTAGGGAGACTCCGAGCTTCCTTTCCGATCTGGGCGCCTGGCTAAGATGGAGGCTGAATCTAGGGAGAGAAGATGTAGTGGGTTTGAGACACTCTGAGGTCCTGTGTGACTGAGATACCCAGGCCCTGGGGTGTGGTGCCAGCTCCCCAGGGAGCCCACCACGAAGGGGTAAGAGGGAGAAGAGACCAAGAGTGTTGTGGGGTGGGGGCAGGGCGGGGAGGAGCCCGAGCAGAGGTGGGGGAGCCTGGGCGGAATGGGATCTTGGACTCCAGGAAGCAGGCAATGATGTCAGACATCCAGAGGGCAAAAGGGGTGGGGGCCAAGAAGAGGGGCTGCAGAGGATGTGGCAGGGCCTGGTGGAGGCACACAGGAGCCTGGGAGGGAGCTTGGGGAGGGGCCAGGAGCTCATGAGGGCCTGCAAGGCCCCTGGTGCAATTGTTGGGGGCATGGAGAAGCAAGGCTCCCTGGAGAGCAGCCCATGGGGGGGCCTGCTCCAGAGCTCCCTGAATCCACGTGCCCAGAGGCCCCACCCCCACCCAGCCCACCAGTGAGAGCCCGGGGTTAAGGACCTCTTCCTCCCTGACATCTGCTGAGGTCCCCACTACGAGGTGTCCCAGTCCAGGAGGCTCCTCCCTGGAAACTGCTGCCTTGGCCCAAATTCGAATCAGACAACAGACTTCCTGGGTGGGAGCTTTGGGAGGCGACTGGACAAGGTGAATGGTCACAGGTCTGTCCTGATGAAAGACTGCACATGGTGACTTCCGGGGGCCCCTTTCCAGTCGCTGGATGAAAAGAGCAGCATCTTCTCCAACCTGGATGGGGCAGGAGGGGAGCTTTTTAGAACAAGGAGGAAGCATCAAGAGCTCGGATCTGAGCTGGACTCTCTTGGCTGAAATCTCAGCTCCATCCCTAACTAACTGTGTAACCTTGGATAAGCTACTTGACCTCTCTGTGCCTCAGTTTGCTCATCTGTAAAAAGGGAACAATAGTAGTACCTCTCTCCTATGGCTTTTAGGAAGTTTCAGCTAACGAACTGAAATTTGTCAGGTCTCCAAACAATGCCTGACACCAAGTGAGCTCTATATAAGTGTTTAAAGAAAGAAATAAAAGATATTAGTGACTTCCATTTGAGAGCCTCTTTGGTGCTAAGCAAAGTTGTGCCAGGTATTTCATTTACATTATCTCTAATCCCCACATTCCTCTATAAGCTAGGCCTTATCATTCCCTTTTTACAGATAAATAAACTGAGACCCAGAAAGGTGAAGTCACTTGCTTAAGCTGAACTAGACTAACTTGACCAGCACTCCTAACTACCATGCTTTTTTCCTCCACTACAACGGCAGAGGGATGGATGAGATGGCCTCCCAAAGGCCTGTCGTGGACCCTCACACCCACGCTCACAGCACAGACCCCTCCAGTATATAAAGCATTCCTGGCCTCCTGGAAGCCTGGGAAGATTTTCTGCTTTGAGGATAACTAATAACTCAGAGCACAACCATCTCATTAGGCAATTATTCTGGGAGCGCCAAGGCGAAGAAGTGACCTCACTGGGCGCTCAACACCGCCCTGCCGCTGGGGATGGAGGTAATGGGGGTAATCATGGCAATGGTAGTATTGACATTGATGAT
Organism: Oreotragus oreotragus; assembly: GCA_006410675.1. NCBI lineage: Eukaryota > Metazoa > Chordata > Mammalia > Artiodactyla > Bovidae > Oreotragus > Oreotragus oreotragus. Next base: position 17,025 of record SJYX01013100.1, on the reverse strand, counting down.
GACGTTGTCAAGTGACGGAAAAGGTGACAGCTGTCAGATCTTGATGCTGGTGGAGGAGATGACAGGGCAGGTAATTGACTTGATGGTGGTTAAGGAGATGGTTCCCTCACTCAGGTATCTGTCAGCCAAGGGCTGACAAGGTGCTTGGGCTGGGGATGTCCCCTCTGGTTTCAAAGATGTGAAAATGAGGTTTAAAATATAATGTTTGATTCTCAACCTTGTGCTGTCTGAATAAAGCAGTTTATTTGGGGGGGGGGATAAAAAATAGATCATAGCATTGATGGAGAGGTGAGAGCGGTAGTGATGATTAATGGGGTAGATCCTGTGGTGGGAGTCTCTCAACTTCTATCCCACCCTCCTAGATGGGGAGGGTGGAAAGTTAACAACTGCATTTCCCTCGCTTGCAGCACTGACTTGTGGAACAGGCTCCCCATATTAGATTCACTCCAGTACAATCTGGAAGGCTAACACGAGGCACAGTCCCTTCAGGGCTTCAGTTTTCTCATCTATATATTAGGGATTAATAATAGAAAAGTGCCAGCCACATCATAAGTACTATTTATAATTAGGGTGTGGTGGTGGTTCTTTGCTTTGGTTTGTTATTTCATTTATTTATCCTTTTAATTTTGGCTGCGCTGGGTCTGAGTTGTGGCACATGGGCTCTTCTCTAGTTACACTGCTCAAGGTCAGTTGTGGCATGTGGGATCTTAAGTTCCTGGACAAGGAATTGAACTCAGGCCCCCTGAATTGGGAGCATGGAGTGCTATCCACTGGACCACCAGGGAAATCTGGTTTTGTTTTGATTTTTTTTTTTTTTCTGCTTCCTTTTGGCTGTTTGTGCCAAGCCATAAGGTCACAGCAAGAGGAGGTTTTTCCGCAGCAGTGTTCTGGTATCAGGTCCAGCTTCCTGCTTTCCCAGAGACAGTGACCACTGTGAATGTGACGGCAGCAACCTCTTACCTGCAGCTTCCTGATTCCTGGACTGAGGCTTTAGGGGAGTGTCCTTGAATTCACGGTGACTCTCTTGGTGGGTCAGTTCTGTGTTGTTCTGGGAAGCATTCTTAGAAGTGTGGCTCATCAGCCTCTCCAATGGTTGTCCTGTGTTAAATATCTTCCTGCTAAAGACACCTCGGTGGGGTTCCTGGTTTCTGCACTGGACACTGATAAATACAGTTTGAGAGTCTGAGGATGGTTAAAGCTGTTGATGCTTGAGATCACAAGACACGGATGGAGACGGTGTCTGGTGAAGATTACGGGGCTCAGATGATGGGCGTTTGATCTTGAGACTGATGGAAATGGTGATAATGACAATGTCAAGTGGTGGAGGGAGGTGGCAGCCAGAGCTGGGTACGAGCAATAGAACCTGGCTCTGGCTGACCTCTGGGGAAAGGAAAGCTATGGGGGAGCTCCCAGAATGGACACAAAGCCCAGTGATCCAGGCTGAGATAAAGGGCAGGAAGCCAGGAAGTCACAGCATTGGACAAACCAGCCCCTCTGCAAGACGGCCAGACAGAACTGTCACCATCAGAAAACACCGCAACCAAAGGACCTTTCTGAGTGAACTCTAAACCCTCCTATATTTGCATCACTCACTCAAGACTCAAAGCTCTGGGCTGAGGCATCCGCTTGGCCGAGCCCAAGTCACGGGTCCATGCCAGGGAGTGGGAGGAGGGGCCTGTGAGCCCCTTAGCTTCAGCAGTAGGTTGTCCGTCAAGACTCATGTAGTGGGGCTTCCCCCTAAAGAGAACGGGGGTTTGGCTGTAGGGCAGCCAAAACCCAACAAAAGTCTGGTGGTAAAAAAATAAAATAAAAGTTTATTGAATTGTAAGAAGGGAAAAAAAGAAAGGAAGCCAGGTGGTAACAATGACATGAAGCCTGGAGGAGATGCTGCCTTCTTTACTGAAACCCAAGTCAGAGGCCTTTGGGTCTTCAACACTGGCCAGACCCAAAGCCCCTTGCAATCACCTATCTACTTCTCCTGCCACCACTACAGGTGCCCAGCGGCGCCCTAGTCCATCCTTCACATTCTGGCCAAGTCCAGATGGCACACTGCCCCTTACCTTTACAGCCCAGCGCAGAGCAGAAGGCAGGCCAGGTCATTTAAACAAGATGGTAGCAATGACCCGGGAGAATACAGAGGAAAGAAACACAGACATCTATTCACTTATTCCATGTCCTTTTATCGGGCACCAGCCAGGTGCCAGGTACCAGGTACAGCAGAGAATACGGTCCCTACCCCACGGAACTTACAATCCGATGGGAAGACGGTCGAACCAGCAACATGCAAGGAGATGAGGACGCTGTAGGCAGGAAACTTGAGGAGAACAAGATGGAGAGGAACTATAATGGGAGCCTCTTGGGAGGTGGGGTATAGGAAGGCCCCTGAACTCAAGCTGAAGTTGATGTGCAGAGACCTGGGGAGACTGTGAACTCCAAGACCCTGAGGCTGGTACGCGCTTGCTGTGCTCGTGGGACAGACAGGTGGCCCATGCAGCCAGAGAAGGGGGAGCTGGGGTTGGAGGAGGTGAGGTCAAAGTCAGCCAGGCAGGGCCCTCCCTGGTGATCCAGTGGTTGAGACAGAGCTTCCACTACAGGGACACAGGTTTGATCCCTGGTCAGATCCCACCTGCCATGGGGTACAGCCAATAAATAAGTAAATAGGGAGCCGGGGAAAGAAATAGTATTTTTTTTTCCTATCAATGGAAGGCAACTAAGGGCCATCCTTTGATTAGAGGAATGAGTGGGGAAGAAGAAGATGGACCAGGTGCAGGAAGGGGTACAGGGTCATTAGAGGTGAAGGCAGGGCTTCCCACCGTGTTGGGCTCCTGTTTCCTCACTGAGATATGAGACTAGGTCATCACTGCACGGGGGAAGTAGGAGATGGCAGGACACGTGTCCATAAGGCCACGTCAGGCTTCCAGTGTCCTCGACAGAGCCACGATACAGCCCTGGGGAGGCCCTCATCCTCCTGGGCACCTCCTGGCAGTCCCCTTTGGGGGATGAAGGTATTTCCTTGACTGAGGTCAGTGGTAGCAACCAAAGCTTCAACCATCACAAGTATGACATCAGTCAGGGTCATCATCACCATCACCTTCACACCAACAGGCACCAGGGCAGGACAGGAAATCCTGGAGGGCACCCCGGCCCTGTGCGCTAGTGGGACCCCAGTCCTACCTGCCCGTGGACACAGCGGTGGGCCTGTCCCAGGGCAGAGCTGGTGGTGTGTTAGAGCCGGCTCCTCCTGCTTGCAAGACACGATGCTGCGAATCTCTTCCCAATGCCATAAGCAGTGACAACACATAGGTGGCTACAAATCAAGACAGTGGAGGGCTTTTGGTTATTTTTCCTGGGTAGTCAGTTGCCCAGCAAACCCTGAGGACAGAGGCCTTGACCTACACCACTTGCCTCTGTAAACTCCAGAGGCTGGAGCAGAGCCAGCGCAAGGAGGGTCCAGAGTTCTGGTGCTCAGGTCGTCTGGTGGGAGGATATTGGGTGGAGGTGGTGGTGAGGGGAGGTCCCCTCCCTTCAAGACACACCTGATGGTTCCTGAGAGCCTGGGCATCACCAGAGCCTCTGCTCCAGCCCAGGAGCCTAAAGGAAGCCTGTGGATTTCCAACCGGACTGTCTGACTCAACCTCTTGGGCTGGGTCTGTCCTGGGAGGGACCAAGGGGCTGCTTCTCCCTGCTCCCTGATCCCAAGATGAGCCCTGACCTTGGTCATAAACTGGACCTGAGCCCGGTGACAAAGATCTCCACCCAGGCCCAGATGGCACCCCACCCTGGTTCTGGGATGGGCTATGATGGGGCCACAGAAAACACACTCCCACCTCTATCTGTGCCTGACATAGGCTCAGCCCTAAAATCATGTCAAAGCCCAGCCCTTGAGCCCAGAGGGGAGCAGGCCTAGCCAGGGGTTGGCTCAGCACCGTCCACCTCTGCAGTCAAGGCTTAAGATCCTGTCAGGGAAGCAAACTGTGAAACAAAACCAAATAAAACCCATCACCGTCTCCTCCTCGTTTTAGTGACACATCTTCATCTTCGGAAACAAAGCCTAAAGGCAAAGCATATTTTCTAAGCTTCCCTGGTGGCTCAGAGGTTAACGCGTCTGCCTCTAATACAGGAGACCTGGGTTCGATCCCTGGGTGGGGAAGATCCCCTGGAGAAGGAAATGGCAACCCACTCCAGTATTCTTGCCTGGAGAATCCCATGGAGAGAGGAGTCTGGTAAGCTATAGTCCACGGGGTCGCAGAAAGTTGGACACGACTGAGCGACTTAACTAACTAACTAACTAACTAAAGAAAGAGAGTGAAGTCGCTTAGTCATGTCTGACTCTTTACGACTCCATGGACTGTAGCCTACTAGGCTCCTCTGTCCATGGAACTTTCCAGGCAAGAGTACTGGAGTGGGCTGCCATAGACCTAACCCTTCCCCATTCCTGTCAGGCTCTCTCTGTGACTTGGAGGTTTCTTGCCCTAAACGCTCCATCCCCACTGTCCACAAACAGAGGTCTCCAAGTCACCAGCAGGACAGGGAGCTGTAAAAGCCCCAGGAACTTCATCTGAGACCCTAGAGGTGGAGGCCAGGGCCAGGGTGTATGGGCAAGATCATTCCTCTCTACAGCCTCAGTTTCCCCATCTGTAGAATGACAGCTTCAGCTTTCCAGCTCTAATAGCCAAGGATCTTGGGACTGCCCTGGAAGTCCAGTGGCTAAGACTGTGCTCGCAATGCAGGGACCCCGGGTTCGATCCCTGGCCAGAGAACTAAGTTGCACGTGCCACAACTAAAAGGTTTCCCATGCTGCAACTAAGACCCATTGCAGCCAAATAAATAAACATAAATTAAAAAAAAAAAAAGTCAAGGATCTTGATGGAAATTTAGGGCCCCATGTTCAAGGGTTGGAAGGGTTATACTTCCTGGACAATTCAGACCCAAGAGATCCAGGAAACTTGTCCTAAAACACACATGGGATACTGGGTTCAAGTCCTGGGATATCTTCTTAGTTGTTCTGATTCCTTGCACTAGTGACTTGGCTTCTCTGGACCTCAGTTTTCTCATCTGTCAAGTGGCAGTAACACCAAGTTTCTGAGGATCAAATGAGATGGAAGAAAGGAAGAAAATTGCCTTGGGACCTCCCTGGTGACTCAGCGGATAAGAATCCACCTGCCAATGCAAGGAACATGGGTTTGATCCCTGGTCCAAGAAGATGCCACGCTGAGGAGCCACTGAGCCCGTGCACCACAGCTACTGAGCCCAAAGGCTGCAACTACTGAAGCCCACAGCGGAGCCTGTGCTCCACAATAGAAGCCCGCGCACAGCCACGTGAGAGTGGCCCCACTCCCGGCAACCAGAGAGAGCACCCGTGCCGCAAGCAAGACCGAGCACAGCCCAAACTGCGTAAATAAAGCAGTGTGTCACGTAAAAATACATATTAAAAAAAAGTGCTTTTAGGGTGTGGCGCAGTTGTCCTGGGAGGGAGGGGCATTCGGCATTCCCGTTGTCATGGGTTAATGCTTGGCCTTCCAGCAGAGCCCAGAAAGTGGATTGGTCTGGCCAGGCTCCTGGGTGGGAGACCTCCTCAGTCTCTCTGGAACCCACTCCATCACCCAAAGCCGGCTCCAGCCCTGCATAAGCCAGCTGCCTGGACTCCCCGCCTCCCTACCTTAGAGATGACAAATTTTCCTCACTGGCCATGAAGGGATTGCAGGGTTCAGAGCCGGACTGGCCTCGGGGGATCCTCAGGTCCCGTCCTTTTATAGTGGCCCAGACAGGAAAAGGGCTTGCTCCAGGAGGCACACAGTATGTCAGCAGCAAAGCTGGGCCTCAGACCCAGGTCTCTCTGCTCTACCCTGGCCCCTAAAATGGGGTCCTCTGGAATCCTTACAGCAGCAACGCCCCAGCTGGTGCCCCAAGTCAGCACCCTGGCCAGGCGGGGGGGTCTGGGAAAGCGGGCTGTCTAAGGGATCCCTCCGTAGTCATCACGCCCTGCTGGGCTCCTGCCTCCTCCAAGAAACCTTCCCTGATTGGCGCCCTCAAGGCTGGCAATGAGTTCCCTCCCACATACCTCCTTTGACAGAACACCCGCTTAAAGGTGAAAGGTGTCGGTTTGCCTGTCTGCTGGCCTCCAGACTGAGAGTTTCTCAGGAGAGGGAACCTCTGGATTCATCTGGGCTCCCCACGACGGAGGTCTTAAGTCAGACCGAGGGCAAAGGAAGGAGGGAGGAGTGGGAGACAGAGGGATGGAGGGCGCTCGGGTAAGAAGACAGTGCCCTGGGATTTACTGGCCCAAGCTACGAGCTCCATCAGGATATAGGGTGAGGCCCACTGGACGTGGGAGTCAAAGACCCCGCCCCTTCAGACGTCAATTCCCTGGCCGCCCCGCCCTCCCCAGCGGCCAGAACCCCCCCGGCGGGCTCCTCCCGTGGGAACTGCTGTCTCGGCAGCGGGCACCCAGCCACGTGGGTACCAGGAATGAGGCTTGGCGGCAGGGCGGGCGCTTACCTGGGTAGCGTTTGTTACGGGCCGTCTCGACGGGGCTGCACCTCGCTCGGGACTGGGGAAGGGGCGGCTCTGGGCGGAGGCCTCGCTGGGAAGGCGGGTGCAATGACATTTCTTCTCCCGCCAGCGCGCCCGCGGAGCAGCGCTGGGCAGCACCCGGGAGCTGGTTAGAGCTGCAGGTTCTCAGGTCCTTCCCCAGACCTGCTGTTCAGACTCTGCACTTTAACAAGATCTTCGGGTAACTCCTATGCACATTTCCTTTTGAGAAGCCCTGTTTTGCAAGTGTCGGCCGGCCTGTGTATTTACAAGGCAAATAAATAAATGTCTACACATTTCCAGTTAATACAATGAATAACTCATGGGTGTATTGCATGGTGACTAAAAATAATAATGCTGTATGGTGATTCGAAAGTCGCTGAGAGTGGATCTTACAAGTTCTCAACACAAAGGAAAAAATGTAACTAGATGTTAGCTAGACATTGTGGGAATCATTTCAGTGTATACAAATATCGAATTAAGTTATACATCTGAAACTTAAATGTTTTATATCAATTATATGGCAACTAATAATTAAAGCATGAGGGGAAAAAAAACATGAACTTCATTTCTTCTTCATGTTTCAGTTAGGGCATTACCTTGATTTAAAAAAACAAAAAAACAAAAATAGGAGTATGTGAATAGGATATTTTATCTGTGAATTTCATAACATTACAGGAAAGCAATATTGCCAGAAGTGAAAGTCACTCAGTCGCGTCTGACTCTGCGATCCCATAGACTGTAGCCTGCCAGGTTCCTCTCTCCATGGACTTCTCCAGGCCAGAGTACTGGAGGGGATAGCCAGTCCCCTGTCCAGGGGATCTTCTCAACCTACAAATCGAATCCAGGTCTCCTGCATTGCAGGAGGATTCTTTACTGTCTGAGCCACCAGGGAAGCCCAATATTGCCAGAAACTTATTTTAAAAGAGGGTGTGGGATCTGCTGGGGCTGGAAACCCACGGATGAATACCCACTCCTATTTTTAGTCTGCAGTGTCAGCCCTGAGGAGACAGAAATGAGAGTAGGCAGCCCTTGAACCTGAGGACCTTAACTTCTAGTGGGGGAGATGAGACAGATGTACATTGCTGCCTCCCGAACCTCAGTTTCCTCACCCATGAAATGGGCATAAACAGCCATCAGTCAGGGATTCCCAGGTAGCACTAGTGGTAAAGAATTCACCTGCCAGTGCAGGAGACATAAGAGACATGGGTTTGGTCCCTCAGTTGGGAAGGTCCCCTGGAGGAGGAAATGGTAACTCACTCCAGTATTCTTGCCTGGAGAATCCCATGGACAGAGGAGCCTGGTAGGCTACAGTCCATGGGTCTCAAGAGTCGGACGCAACTGAAGCTACTAAGCACAATCATCAGTCATGTCTGCCTGCCTCCCCAAGGAGCTGGTCAGGCTCAAATGAGCTTGGGGACAAGGAGGGGCTTTGTGAGCTGCCTGGTACCTGAGGGATGTGAGGCCTGAGAGCCCCCTGATCACAGTTATCTTCTGGTGTGTATCTCGGTCCTGCAGGGTCCAGCCCTCACGCTCCTCTTTTTCTCCCAGAGCCTCCTCTGCTTCTAAGGTCTCACTCTCTCTTCTGCCTTCCTCCCTACACCCACTTCCAAAAAACCTACACCTGTCTGAACCTTGCTCCAAATTAGAACTGTTTCTGCAGAGAGCAAGCATGCACTGAGTACTGGATACAAGCCAGGATCCCTCCTGCACTGGATCTTTTATGCCAGTCCAGAGACCTGGTAATAATACCTCATTGAGCAGATGAGGTATTACTCACTTCATGTATTCTGATGGGACTTCTGGTCCCATCACTTCATGGCAAATAGATGGGGAAACAATAGAAACAGTGAGAGACTTTATTTTCTTGGGCTCCAAAATCATTGCAGATGGTGACTGCAGCCATGAAATTAAAAGACGCTTACTCCTTAGAAGAAAAGCTATGGCCAACCTAGGCAGCATATTAAAAAGCAGAGGCATTACTTTGATGAAAAAAATGTCTGTCTAGTCAAAGCTACAGAGAAGGCAATGGCATCCCACTCCAGTACTCTTGCCTGGAAAATCCCATGGACGGAGGAATCTGGTAGGCGGCAGTCCGTGGGGTCGCTAAGAGTCGGACACAACTGAAACTTCACTTTGACTTTTCACTTTCATGCATTGGAGGAGGAAATGGCAACCCACTCCAGTGTTCTTGCCTGGAGAATCCCAGGGACGGGGGAGCCTGGTGGCCTACCGTCTATGGGGTCACACAGAGTTGGACATGACTGAAGCGACTTAGCAGCAGCAGCAACAGCAGTCAAAGCTATGGTTTTCCCTGTAGACAAGTATGGATGTGAGAGGTGGACTATAGAGAAAGCTGAGCACCGAAGAATTGATGCTTTTGAACTGTGGTGTTGGAGAAGACTCTGGAGACTCCCTTGGACTGCAAGGAGATCCAACCAGTCAATCCTCAAGGAAATCAGTCCTGAATATTCATTGGAAGGACTGATGCTGAAGCTGAAGCTCCAATCCTTTGGCCACCTTATGCGAAGAACAGACTCATTTGAAAAGACCCTGATGCGGGGAAAGATTGAAGGCGGGAGGAGAAGGGGACGACAGAGGAAGANCTCAAGGAAATCAGTCCTGAATATTCATTGGAAGGACTGATGCTGAAGCTGAAGCTCCAATCCTTTGGCCACCTTATGCGAAGAACAGACTCATTTGAAAAGACCCTGATGCGGGGAAAGATTGAAGGCGGGAGGAGAAGGGGACGACAGAGGAAGAGATGGTTGGATGGCATCACCGACTCGATGAATATGAGTTTGAGCAAGCTGGTGATAGACAGGGAGGCCTGGCATGCTGCAATCCATGGGGTTGCAAAGAGTCAGATATGACTGAGCAACTGAACTGGACTGAACTGAGCAGATGAGAAAACTGAGGCTCAGTGAAAGGGAGTGGTTTGTGCCCAGGGTACACAGCCAATAAGAGGCCACACTGGAACAGGAACTCAAGCTTTTGGCTTCTCCGATACTGGGCTTCCTTGGCTGGAAAACAGAAACCGATTTTCCATGACCTTGAGGAGGACTCTCTTCACAGGCCCACCTCAGAGATCTGCCTGAAGCCACACTGCACCATGCCCTGGTTCTAGAAGAGTGCTCTTCCCTCCGGCATCCCTCACTTGTCTCATGAATCTTTATAGACTCCAGGAGTTGGGATACCCAGAAAACAAACTCTCTGCCCTCCTGTCGATTCTGTTCCAACAAAGAGGCAACAACTAGACAGGTAAACACATAGCATGATGTGTAGATGGTGCCGGGTGCTATGGAAACAATAAAGCAGAGGAGAGGGTGGGGAGGGGAGGTTGCCATTTATTATTTTTTAAGTTTTAAAAAAGATTTATTTAGTTTCGGCTGCACTGGGCCTTCTCTGTGTGACATGCGGGGGCTACTCTCTAGTTGCAGTGCAGGAACTTCTCATCGCAGTGGGATCTTCTCAGCCAAGGATTGAACCCCATGTCCCCTGCATTGGCAGGCAGATTATTAACCACTGGACCATCAGGGAAGTCCCAAGGTTGCCATTCTACTTGGGTAATTTGCAAGGCCTCACCAAGAAAAAGACCTGGAAGAACTGGGAAGAAGCCATGTGGCTAAGAGGGAACAAATGTGTCGGGCAGATGAAAGCAATTACAAAGGCTCTGAGGTGGGAGAGCTCTGGCTTCAAGAAGATCAGTGTACCCGAAACAGATGATGGAGGGCAGAGGGGGAGGAGATGAGGGTGGGGTGTCCCATGGAGCCTTGTGCGGAGTGGAAGGACTCTGGCTTTTACTCCAACTGAGATGGAGGCATTAAAACACATGATCTGACTTATGTTTGAAAAAGATCACTCTGGCTGCTGCGTTGAAACCACATTCTCAGCAACAAGTGCAATAACAGGGGGGGCCAGTAGGCAGGCTCCAATAATCCAGGAGTGGGGCCGATGGCCACGGAGCTGGCAGCAAGCTGGGTGAGGGGCAAGATGGGGTCAGAGTCTGACCTGTATTTTGAAGGTAGAGCCCACAGGACTTGCAGACACATTTGATGTGGGATGGGAGAGGAACAAAAAAATACGAAATGGTTTCAGATGTTCAGCCCACGAACTGGAAGTTGCCATTTGCTGTGGGAGGAGCAATTCAGTTCAATAATTCAGTTTTTGATGTGCAAAATTTGAGGAACATAAAGAGACATGGAGAGATGTTGTGTAAAATTAAACAAATGAGTATAGAGGTCAAAAGAGAGCTCTGGGCTGGAATGTATAAAGCCGGGACCTACCAGCAGAGAGATGGTATTTAAAGCGTGAAACTGAATGAGATCATCAAGGGAGTGAGTGTAGACAGAAAAGCTAAGAGGACCAGGGAGTGAGTCCTGGGCACTTCACTGTTTAATGGTTGAGGGGATGAGGAGGAAACCACAAAACAGCAGTCAGGGAAACAGAAAAATCAGGACAGTAAGATCTCTTAAAAGCCAAGTGAAGAGAGTATTTCAAAGAGGAGGGAATGGCCAGCTGTGTCACATGCAATTTATAGATCTAGGAAAGTATGAGGATTAAGAATTGACATGACTTCCCAGGTGGTCCAGTGGTTAAGAATCTGCCTATCAAATCAAGGAACACAGGTTCAACACCTGGTCCGGGAAGATTGCACATGCCGCAGAGCAACTAAAACCCATGCAGCTCAGCTACTAAGCCTGGGGGCCTAGTCTCACATGTGAGAAGAATATGTTGGGCGAATTATATCTCGATAAAGGTATTTTCAAAAAAAAAATTGATGATTGGATTTACCACCGTGAAGGTGACAGGTGACCTCGACAAAAGCAGTTTTGGTCTAGTGGTGGGAACAAAAGCCTGACTGAAGTGTGTTCAGAAGAGAGCAGAACCAGTGATGGCAGCAAGTGTGGACATTTTCAAGGAGTTTTGCTATGTAGACGGTGCTCTACTTACAATGGTTCGATTTATAATGGTTCGATTTACAATAGTTCAACTTACAAGTTTTCAACTTTGAGAGTGTAAGCGAAGTCGATCAATTGTGTCCAACTCTCTGCGACCCCATGGACTGTAGACTACCAGGCTTCTTCGTCCATGGGATTTTCCAGGCAAGAGGACTGAAGTGGGCTGCCTTTTCCTTCTCCAGGGGATCTTCCCGACCCAGGGATTGAACCCAAGTCTCCCGCATTGCAGGCAGACGCTTTACCCTCTGAGCCACCTTTTCAACTTTCTGATGGTACAAAAGCAATACTCACTCAGTAGGAAATGTACTGTGAATTTTGATCTTCTCCCAGACTAGTGATATTCAGTACAGTACACTCTCATGATGCATCTCAAGTGGCAACAAGCTGCAGCCCCCAGCGAATCACACTATCACATCACATTGAGGGGAAACAAGCAGTACACTTAAACCATTCTTTCACTTTAAGCACAGGATTCAATAAATTACATGAGATAGGGGACTTCCCTGGCAGTGCAGTGGGTAAGACTCTGGACCTCCAATGCAGGGTGTATGGATTCAAGCCTTGATTGGGAAACTAAGATTCTTCATAATGTGCTCAGAGCAGCCAAAAAAAATTTTTTAACAATTACATGAGATATTCAATTATTAAACAGGCTTTGAATTAGTTGCTTTTGCCTAATCTCAGGCTAATGCTAGTGTTCTGAGCACATTTAAGGTAGGCTAGGCTAAGCTATGATGTTTAGTAGGTTACATGTAGTAAATGCATTTTCAACTTTGGATATTTCCAGACACCATGAGTTTATGGAATGTAACCCCCTCGTAAGTCAAGGAAGATCTGCATAGAGAAATGGGGTAGAGAGGAGGTAGACATGAGACGTGAGACTTCATGGTTTTGTTATGGTTTTTTTCTGAGATGCAAGAAGTTATGTTTCAGTGCTGAGGGACTGATCCAGGAGAGGGGGAAATGGTCCAAGTGAAGTCCTTGAGTGGGTGAGAGGCAGGGAATCCGGTGTGTGAGCGGAGGGGAAGCACAGAGAGGGGCAACTGGGGTTCATCCAAAGTAGCAGGAGGGGGGACAAAATGCAGCCCAGACTCAGGGACTGGGTAGAAGGGGTGTTGAGAGTTTGCGGAAACTGTCCTTTGATCACTTTTACTTTCTCAGTGACGTAGGAAGCAAGGTCAAGAGCTGAGGGAGGGTTGCGGGGAAGAGCTATTAGGGACTGAGGAGAAGTAAGACATTGTTTATAGGAGGACTTGCCCGATGGTCCAGTGGTTAAGAATCCACTTTGCAGCGCAGGGGATACGGGTTCAAGCCTTGGTCAGGGAACTAAGATCGGGGCAAACTGAGGCCACGTGCTGCCACTATTGAAGCCCACCCGCCACACCTAAGACCCAGGGCAACCAAATAAATAATTCTGCTTTAAAAAAAAAGGAAAAGGAAGAAATTGTCTGTAGGACTGCGACAGAGTGACCAGACTGGGTCATATGGTAGGATATCAAGACAGAGCAAAGGGGCCCCCGGAGGAGGGCGGGGGTGACATTAAAGCGAAACCAATCATCACGGCTGTGTGTCTTTCTCCAACTTCTGTCAACTGTGTGGGTGCAAGTGCAGGGTTGTGGTTTTGGATTAACCAGGGTGTGGTTTTGCCAGGTGAGTGCAATTTAATACAAAAGGAGCAAGGGGGTTGAGGGCGTATGCAAGGAAGTCATTATAATGATGGTCCATGGAATCTAAGCTGGTGAAGGAGGAAAGTCAGGACATGAGGGAGGCGAGGAGCAGTAGGGGAAAAGATGGGAAGATCAATGGACTGAAGGTCCTGGTGGGTCTGGAAGTGATGGAGTCGGGGTTCCGGAGGGAGTGAGCAGAAAAGACAGGAGGCGGTGTCAGGAGGATGGGATACTTGATAATTAAATTACACAGGGTAGGGGGACAATTATGAGTAATAACAAGGTCTGGGAAATTATCTTGGCCATGAGGGGCTGAGGCAGGGTGGAGGACAAGAACCACGGGAGGAGGGAATGGGTGTTCTCCATAGGGGAGGGCCATCTGTGTGTCACTGAACAAACCAGTACATCCTCAGACGCAGGGCCCTGGGTAGCACATAGGCTTGGGATTCAGCCAAACCTGAGTATGAAGCCCCTCTTGCCCACCCCCTCTCATGGGGGTCGTACTCAAGTTAATCAGCTTCTCTGAGCCTCAGTTTTCTCTCATGCAAAGCAAGAGATCACTCCTAAGTCAAAAGATTATGTTCTGAAAATTGAAAGCAGAAAGTGCCTGGTGTAGTTTTAGGCACAGGGTGCCCTGTAATGTGGGAAGATCCCAGGATGTTCCTGTCTTGGGTCTCAGAGCTGAGGAGGGGCCAATGTAGGGCCCAAGACTCTCCCGGGACCCCTTCTCCTTTCCCACCATCACAGATCATAGAAGGTGTGAGTGGAAGAACCTGACTCCATTTCTCTTCCATTTTACAGAATAGGAAATTGAGGCCCAGATAGGAAAAGTGACTTACGTGTGTCACTGTGACTCAGTTATCATACAGAGTAAGTTCCCTTTTAAAATCAGTTGAACTCTGGATTAAGATAGGAAACTTGTACGAGGGGGGAAAGGCTTATATATAAAATTTGAAAGACAGTTGGACTCTTCAGGATGTACTTTAGCCATCATTCCCCTCCATTCACTGGAATAATTAAAAGTTGATCTTGGTGAAAATGAAACCCTATGAAATTACCCCTGCTCTCTCTCCTCTTCCTACATCCCCAAGTCACACCCCCACCCCAGTGCTGACGTTGAGGTCCTGTGATTGGTCAAACATTGGACTAATTAGCTTTGGAAATAGAAGTGTCAACAAAAGGGTGACTCATAGCCCCTGAATTTGCCAATTGCTCCTCCGAGCCCTCCTAGAAAGAAGGGGAGAGGAAAAGAGACCTCTTAACTTTCCTTCTTTAGAGAACTTAATTCCAGGGCACGGAGTGGGCGCAGCACCAGCCCACTCTCACAAGACCCAATCGTGAGTAGTTCCAGCCCTTGCCAGTCTCCTTGGGGCAAATCCTTTCTGCTTTCTGGACCCCAGTTTCCACATCTACAAAGTGGGAAGAGAGTAAACAAAATGATTATCAAAGAGCCTGTCAGCTCAAGTCTTCAGAGTTCTAGGAATATGTGGCTTGGCACCATCTCTGCTGCCTTAGCTGTCCAGGGACAGGCATGGGGAGACTGGGCCAAAGTGGATTCAGTAGACACAATGGAAATATTACTTCCTTAGGGAGTCTTTCCATGACTGAACCATCTAACAATGTATATGAATCTCTCTGGTTCTTTTCCCTCTCTTGAAAACTGTATCTTTTTCACACTCACACATATGGTTGCTCTCCCTCCCATTGCCCTGTTCTATTTTCTCCCTAACACTGTTAGAAATGTCTTATTTGTTTACTTACTTGAATGGTCTTACTACACTAGAATGACAGTTTGAGAAGGGCAGGGATCTTGCTATCATACCCCAGGGCCTAACTCAACACCTGGTACACAGTAGGTACTTAATATGTCAGTGTTGGTTGATGAATGAATAAATAAGTGGATGAATGGATCCTGAGGGTGGTACCAGGTCTGTGCCAAGCATGACTGTGATCTCTGCCAACTCTTCTACGAAGAGCAGTTTGGCAAGAGGACTTTGGAATCAGGAGACCTGGATTCAAGTCTCACAATGCCCATTAGTAGTTGTATGACCTTAGGCATGTCACATGACCTCTCTAAATCTTGGGTTCTTCATCTCTAAGTTGAGGATAATGATGCCACATCTTGAGATGTATTTTTAGGAATTAGAGGTCATGTGTATAAAATATCTGTGGATAGTAGGTTACCCAGTAAATGTTACTTTCCCTTCTTTTCCTCCCTCTGCTGGGACATGGAAGGGATAGGTCAAGGGTTTGGAGACTCTGGGTTCAGCTGAAGGATGTTTCTTATCTATTTCTTATCTTTCAAGAGACGGTAAAACAAAATAGCAAGCAGCTGAGCTGAGGACAGTGCATGCATGAGGCTTGCCCCAAGTCACAAAGCCAATGAGTGGAGCAAATAGCAGATTCCCACGCTGACCCCAGACAAGATGGAGAGAAAGGTCAAGGGCAGGATCTTGCTTGTGCAGGCCTCCAGATAGAGGAAACAGCTGCTCTAGTCTGAGTCAGGTTCCTGGGATCTAGTCCTAGGTCTGTCTGAGGTAATCTGGTGACCTTGGAATGTAGTTTACTATTTCTAGGTCTTGGTTTCTCTGTACATTGGACACATTGCTCTTGCCCAGGCTAACACAGAATGGGGGTGTTAGGAGAATTATATTTCATTAATTGTTAGAAAAATGATGTTTAATTTAAAAGAGAACGCTGCAGGGACTTCCCTGGTGATCCAGTGGCTAAGATTCTGCACTCCCAATGCAGAAGGCCTGGGTTCAATCTCTGTTTGGGCAACTAGATCCTATACACTGCAACTAAAGATTCCACATGCCACAGCCAAATAAATAAATATTTTTTTAAAAGAGAGAATATTGCAGAGATGAATCAGACTCAGTGTCTAGAATTGTGCCACTAGCACCTATATTTAAAATAA
Organism: Oreotragus oreotragus; assembly: GCA_006410675.1. Taxonomy (NCBI): domain Eukaryota; kingdom Metazoa; phylum Chordata; class Mammalia; order Artiodactyla; family Bovidae; genus Oreotragus; species Oreotragus oreotragus. The sequence goes on along the minus strand of SJYX01013100.1, from coordinate 946 downwards.
GAAAAGAGTAAACATAATAACAATAAGCCTTATCCCACTAGGCTCTGTAAAGTGGGAGAGAAAAACATGTCAATGTGTTATTTCGATAGAACATATGAATATGTTTTGCCAACTATAAATAACCAAACCAAATTAAAAATATATATATTTATTGAGTCCCTTCTCTGGAGTAGATGAGGAAACCGACTTAGAGAGATTTAGGGACTTGTCTAAGGGCACACAGGACCTGAGAAGCTAAGAGGCTGGCAGGCAGGACTTCTACCTGCTGCCCAGGAAGCTGCTGCCAGACCAGCACTCCAGCTCAAGCTTCCCTCCAACCTCCAGCCCTGTGAAGGTCCTGAGTCTGCTCAAGCGTAGTGGAAAAAGCAAGTGCTTGCAGACTCTCTAGTGCAGGTTCAACACCAGGGCCTGTCTCACTTGCTGTGTGACCTTGAGACAGTCAAGCCCCTTCTCTGAGCAGGTTTCCTCATCCCTAAACCAAAACATGGGGCTTCCGAGGTGGCTCAGTGGGTTAAGAATCCGCCTACAAATCAGGAGACCTGGGAGACATAGGTTCGATCCCTGGGTCAGGACGATCCCCTGGCGGAGGGCATGGAAACCCACTCCATTGAATATCCTGCTTGGAGAGTCCCATGTACAGAGGAGCCTGGACTACAGCCCATACAGTCGCCAAGAGTCGGACATGACTGAAGCGACTGAGCAGGCGCACAAACCAAAACATTAACGCTAGCCAGGTAGAGGTGTACTCAGGAGAGTGCATTACAAAGTATCTGCCTCGGTATACAAGTTTGCCACCTTTTCTCAACTCTGGAATATTGCCTGAGAGCAGGAGGAGCACTGTGTGAAGTTGAACAATTGGCGCAATCTCTCTGGGCTTCTGAAAATAGTGGATGACTAGGACCAGGCCCAGTGATTTCTAAATTCCTTCCAGTGCAAAAAAAAAAAA
>SJYX01013099.1:817381-905494 GCA_006410675.1 Oreotragus oreotragus | reverse complement strand
AAGCCTTGTAACAGGTGATGCAGGGCGGGGAAGGGGGAGGGTTGGGAGGGCCCAAGACCAGTGCCTGTCCTCCAGGCTGGAGAGAAGCAGGAAGGAGATAAACTCTTCTCCTTCCTGTGCAACTATTATACCAGTTATTGAGAGCAGGAGGAGAAGGGGGTGACAGGCTGAAATGGTTGGATGGCATCATGGACTCAATGGACATGAGTTTGAGCAAACTCCGGGAGACAGTGAAGGACAGGGAAGCCTGGCGTGCTGCATGCGGTCCATGGGGTAGCAAAGAGCTGGACACGACTGAGCAATAGCTCTCCACTGAACAGCAACAACTCTACACTTAAATTGTTCACAAATTTGTCTTTTCAAAGGCTTAATCCTCTTTTGCATCTGGAGTGCTCACCCAGCATGGGGACACATTTAGGCTCTTAAAGCTTGGATAAAAGCCCAAATACCCACATTAACCCAAGGCAAGGATTCCTAGGACAGATGGGCAGTGCTGCACCCAGCCTGAACCAGTCCTTGGGGTCAGCATTTGCAAGACTGGGAGAAGGAAGGTCTCTGGAAGGACCCAAGGCAGACATGGGTTACCTTCAAATGGATGTTCAACAGTGACTGGGGAGATGACCAGGAAGCAAAAAGTCTTAAAGTTCACCAATTTCCCAAGTTTGTCTGAGCTGGCTTTATCATCGGTAATTTTTTTTTTTTAAACTGGCTGAGATACAATACTGTGTTTATAGGCGTGCCTGACTCCGCAGCAGCCAGCACCTTCCAGCAGTGTGCCCTTCCTTACTGCACCCCCACTAGGTAGTCAGACCGAACACACCGCCCTTACCATTTATCCAGGTATCACTGTACATACATATAAAATACATAGACTCCCGCCAAGCCACGCTGCATGTGGGAATCTTACCTCCCCCACTAACGATGGAACCTGTGCCCCCTGCAGTGGAAGCGCGGTGTCTTAACCACTGGACCGCCAGGGAAGACCCCGTATAAGGTATTTTTAAATCATCAGCTCATTTAATCCCTCCTACAATCTGTGATGGACTTCCCTCATAGCTCAGTCGGTAAAGAATCTGCCGGCAATGCAGGAGACCTGGGTTCGATTCCTGGGTTGGGAAGATCCCCTGGAGAAGGAAATGGCAATCCACTCCAGTATTCCTGCCTGGAGAATCCCATGGACAGAGGAGCCTGGTGGGCTACAGTTCGTGGGGTCGCAAGAGTCGGACACCACTGAGCGACTAAACCACCACCACCTGTGAAGTACTTCTATGTATTTCCCTGGTGAGGAAACTGACATCTGGGGGTGAAAGCATCTTGTCTGGTACCACTTTGCGCCCCTTTCTCCCGCGCGGGGGAGAGGGGCGGGTGGGGAGCTGACCCCCGAGTGGAGGGGCTTCTGGAGCTCCACGCTCTCGGACTCCAAGGACCCCTAAAGCACAGGAATCGAAAAATAACCGTGTTGCTGTCTGGATCTGCAGAGTGAAAAAGTTGCTTCGGAGTAAGTTACGCCTGAGGTGGAGGCCAAGAAGCGGAGCCCAGGGGGAGAGAATTAAATAGGAGATGGGCGGAGGGGGGTGGAGAGAAGGGCGGGAGAGAAAGCCGGAGCCCACGCGCGGGGGCTGGGCCGGGGCGGGGCGCGGGGCGGGCGCGGAGGTATTGGCCGACGCGTCCGGGAGTGGCCCCCGCGCCCGCCCGCCGGCCGCCCCGGGAGCCCGCACGCGCCGCCCCGCGCGGACAGCTGCCGGGCGGTACCTGGATCGCCGGGCGAGCGCGCGGGGCAGAGCCGCCTGCGCCCCGCCGCGGGAGAGGAGGCGCGCAGCGTCCAGTTCCGAGGAAGGTAACGCAGCGCGCCGCGCCGGGGTTAGGGGGGTCCGGGGTGGGGCTCGGGGTTTGTACCACCCGCCCGGGGTCTGGAGCCTAGATGACGCGGGGAGCCGAGAGATGCTCTCGTCGCCCGCCTGCCTGCGCCTCCCCGCAGCCCGTCCAGCCCGCTCGCTGTGTTACCTCGGGGAGTTCTCTTCCCCTCCCTGGTACTGGCTCCTCTTTTAAATGAGGGAACTGCTGTGGTGTGATGCTTTTTGGTTCTGAGTTCTGAAACGCACTGCACTTCGTTGCGGCGTCGGGCGAGCGCCCCTGCTTAGTCTCCCACTCGCTGAAGAGCTAACTCTAGTGCCCGGGGGGCGAGTCTCCAGGAGGCCGAGTGCTCGGGTGGGCGGCGGTTCCTCGGGCTTTCGAGGACTGAGCTTGGCTTGGGGCCGGCTGCTGGGTGGACCTGTCCGCAGGCTGCCCCTCGGTTGCTCAGGTGGGGCGCGGTGGGGCGTGGGGACGGCGAGTTGGGAGCCGACGGTTTCTGCTTGGAAAACAAGCAGGTTTGTTTTGGAGTTCTCTGCCTGCACCCAGCCCTTGTCCCGCGGTTGAGTTGTGTATTACAGGAGTGGGCTTTACCGTCTTTTCAAAGTGGAGAAACCAACTGCTTCAGCAGCTAAGACAGCGGGCTCCACCGGCCTGTAGGAAGTGGGCCCCTGTCTCTGCCCCCACCCCGCCTCCTCCCGCTTCCCTTTCCTCCCGCCTCCCTTTGTAAAGCCCCTTTGACTTCGAGGGGCTCCCTTCCTGTCTGCATGACAAGTCCGCGTTTTCACTTATTGCTGGTCTGTGACCAGCAAGCTCCAGGGCTTGGGTTCTGGGTTGAGATGCAAGCAGAGATAAGAAGAGACTGTGAATCATGCTGCCAGCCTCCACCACGCGGGGATGTGCAGAGGAAGCCCCAGACAGACAGACACACACACTCTGGAAGGCGGGATGGATTCCAGCTGTTGTTCAGCTTCCTGTCCCCTTGGCAGGCATTCCCAGCGAGGCAGGCAGGTGTCTGCAGGATGGAGCCGCCACCCAGGGGAGGAGAGCTGAGCGGAGTAGAGGGCCCTGGTGGGTTTCTGTAGAAGGTCCCCTGCGGGTCTCTGCCATCTCTTTCCCTCTGCCCTCAGTGTGGTATCCGGGTGAAACTAGGGACCCAGGGCCCGTCAGAAGCAGCGGAAGGGGCCATGGAGGTGGCAGTATTGACTTTATGGGGGCTCTTATGGGCCAGATACTCTGTTGTGTAAAACAACATATCCTTAATTCTCACTGAGCTATGTGAGGGCTAGGATACTGGTATTTACTCCATTTTACAGATAAGAAACTGAGGCTCAGAAAACTTGCTTCCCTTAGTCACATAGCTAGTAAATGGCCGAGCTGGGATTCAAATCCAATCTTTCTGATTTGAAAACCTGTGTTCTCCACCCCTCCCCCTTTTTTTGGTGCTCTGTGAGTAAGGGCAAGTTGGCATAGTAACAGCAGAAATGACTCTTACTGAGCTTACACGAAGTGCCAGGCGCCATTCAAAGCCCTTTGGAGGTGTAATGTCACTTAAGGTGCGAGGGATCCAGTCATTCTGGTGGGAATCTGGGATGCGTTAGGCTCTCTCCCGCGGCAGCCCCCTTCCAGAATGCCCGTGCCTGATCCCGCCCAGCTGCTGGTGCCTGGGTGGGGTGAGGGCCCTGTTTGCTCTATCCTAGAGGTGGTTTGAGGTGTAATGAAAGATTGATTGTCCACAGCTGATCCGTTAGACCTGACCGTTGGGTTGTGAATGATCCCACTGTCCCCTGAAAGGCCTTTCTCAGTCTTCGCTCAATAAACATGTGTGGAATGAATGAATTGGCACGTTGTGCAGAGTGATCTGCCGTCCTGCAGAAGTGGGCAGTGGCAGCCCGGGGCCCCCACCATCCTCAGAGCCCCAGGGTGCCAGGCCAGACTGTTTTCCTCCTCAGGTGAGGAAGGTAGGGTGGACTGTGCCCCTGTGGGTTTACAGATTACTCTGGTAACATGTTCACTGGCACCTGTTTTGTAAAGGAGTTTTAAAGATAGTGGATGAAGACGAATTTGACTTTTTAAAAAAGTGAACTGGAAAAACGACTTAGTGTTAATCAGGTTTCTGCTCTTTCAAGAAGAGGGGAAAATAGGACGGTACTATTTGTGTTCCAGCTTCCCAGACTTCTCCATAAAAAAGTCTCCAATAGCAAAGAAGCCTGGCAAGTGCTCCTGCGCATTGGGGTATGTCATTCCAATGGGTCCCAGGCAGCTTGAAAATGGTTTTAAGGTTTTATGCAGTTTTTATATGATTCCATATGCTTGTTAGGTTTGTTTTTTTAATATACAAATATTTGTATATCGTTTTCTTCCCCAAAATATTTGTGTAAAATTGGTGCCCTGGCATATTGCTTTATATTCTTGGGGGCTGAGGGGACCCAAATGGAGAAGCAGGGCAAAGGTTCTGGTCTCGGGGCTTTAAGTATTTGCATTTTCTGTTCACTTGGTTCACAGTAATAGAGCCTCCCAACCTTCTGTGATAATTACCTCTTTTCCCATTTTTCGGAGGGAAGAACATATTTAAAAAACATTGTTTTCCCTCCCCCAGTCTTATTAAGATACAAGTGATACACAACACTGCGTAAGTCTAAGGTGTGCACATGATGATGTTATATGTGTATATGTTGCTTCTATGTTTCTTGCAGTGAGGACGTCTGCAATTTACTCTTAGCCACTTTCAAGTATGAAACACATGCTGTAGTCACCATACGGTGTGTTAGACCCTCAGACCTTACTCACCCTATAACTGGAAACCTGTATTCTTTGGCCAGTATCTCCTCATTTTCCCCTACTCCCCAGCCTCTGGCAACCAGCATTTTACTCTGTTTCTAGGAGTTTAGCCTTTTTAAGATTCTCCATAAAAGTGAGGTCATTCCTGTTTGTTTGCTTATTATCCAAACTGTACCTGTTCATTGTAGAAAAAGAGAAAGTACAGATTAGCATTAATAACAGTAATACATCTGTACTCAGAGACAACTAATGCAAAACTTAATGTAGCCTTTCATATCTTTCTCTGCATCTATACAAGTACGTTTTTTTTAAAAAATGGACAAATGACTATAACCCTTACTTTTGACTCTATTATCGTCAGAGCTAAGAGCCATTTCAAGTCGTTTTGAATAATTAAAGCCGTCATAAAGGTTACTCCTGTTTGTGAACCCCAAAGTTCGCCCCCTGGAGTTCCCCTGTGTCGTTTAGTTTCCAGTACAAGTGCCTGTGAGCGGAGCCCGGGGCTGCTGCTGAGGTCATGGGGTCAAGCTGTGCTCCTTATGTGGCTCAAGTATCTTGAATGTCTCAGGTGTAACCGAAAAGGTAGGTCTTCACTGTTGTTGACCTGGAACATGTGAGCAGAAAACTCTAAAGCTAAGTTGCCCAGGGGGGAGGAGGGAGCCGTAGATAAGGTCATTGCATTTTAGTACCGGTGTGGCTTTGGGTAGTTTTTGTGAACCAGCTTTTCCTTTCATAAATTGGGACACCTGCTTGATTTTTCTCCACCAAAGCCATTAGGAGGACCGAGAGTCAAATGTTTGTTATCTGAATTGCCTGTCAATGTGTATGCAGTTGAAGCTAACTTGATGGTTGGGCAAAAGCATTGTTGGCATTTATAAAATGCTGGGCTCCAACTCTTGGGGTTCACATCAGTAGGACTTAATCATGATGCAGACTCTCTACTGGATCCTTACTGTCTTCTGCAGAGAATATAGGATTCCTGGATGGCTGGCATCTCACTAGTCTTCATCACAATCCTGAAGAGAAGAAGACAGAACACAGCCCTTCTCACAGAGTCGAAACAGGCTTGCCATTCTAGGAAACTGTTCCTCTGCACAGGGAGTGCGGAGCTCCCAGGGGCTGGCTCTCACTGCCTAAGGCAAGGGCCAGGCGGGCTGAGGGAGGCCCGTGAGAGCAGCTGGAGAGGTGAGGTGTACCTGAGCACAGCAGCAGCTCCTGCGGTCAGGGCTACTCACGGGCAGGCACCAGCTCCCGGCAGCAGAACAGGCCCTGCCTTGAGAAGCGGACAGCTCAGCTTCTGCCTGGCTCGTGGACATGCTGGGAGATCCGGGGTTACTCACGTCCCCTCTCTGACTCTTGCCTTTTTTTTTTTTTTTTTTAAGGAAAAATGGTTTGTTTGGAGGTGCAGAATCTTAGTTGCTGCCTGTGGGTTCTGGTTTCCTGACCAGGGGTCAAACCCCGGGCCCCCTGCATGGGGCCATGGAGTCTGAGCCACTGGGTCATCTGAAAAGTCCCGGTTTTTTAAAAACCTATAAAGTGAAGGAGTTGGACCAGTTGAAGTTCTTTCCAGTCTTAAATATCTGTACTGCTGCTCACTGTTTAATTGTTCAGTTTGTCCGACTCCCTGCGGCCCCATGGACTGTAGCCTGCCAGGCTCCTCGGTACATAGAATTATCCAGGCAAGAACCATTTCCTACTCCAGGGGATCTTCCTGACTCAGGGATTGAACTTGCATCTCATGCGTCTCCTGCATTGGGAGAGAGATTCTTTACCACTAGTGCTGCCTGGGAAGCCCACCCATAAATGTCTATGATTCTGGGTTATTTTCCATTCACGTCTGCCCAGATAGAAGCTTGGTAGAGAATGACTGCATCCGGATGAATCAGATCGGAGCTCCACTGGTACTATCAGTTAGCGCGCGTTACTTACACAGATAAATCAGGCGTCCGGAAGTGCTCCTGCTTCCAGTTGCTTTCAGGGCCCTCTCATCATTTTCCGAGGATCTCCCCAGCTGACTGCCCTCGTGGAGAACACATGGTCCGCAGATCATCGAGGGGAGAGTTGTTTCTGCTCATCTATCTGTTAAACTCTCAATCTAGAACTTCCTCAGATTATAGAAGGGAGAACTGCTTTGGGACCACTTCTGGTTAACAGAAGTACGATGAAAACAGGTTATTTATGTTAATAAGGCCATGCGTGTCACTCCTACTCAATTCTGAAATCACTAAATACAGTACTTCTGTCTGGTACCCCCTAGGTTCTGAGCTTCCCTCATAGCTCAGTTGGTAAAGAGTATGCCTGCAATGTAGGAGACCTGGATTTGATCCCTGGGTTGGGAAGATGCCCTGGAGAAGAAAATGACAACCCACTCCAGTATTCTTGCCTGGAGAATCCCATGAACAGAGGGGCCTGATAGGCTGCTGTCGATGGGGTTGCAAGAGTCGGACGCCACTTAGCAACGAAACCACCACCATCACCCTGGGTACTTTGTCCTGGCTGAGGACTTCTGCAGAAAGTGGGAGCGGCATGCAGAACTGTAGGAATGGTTGAGGCAGAGAGGAAGGAAGAGAGGAGAGGAGCGCATGCCGGCTGTGGTTGGAATACCGTGGAGATGAAAAGACCAGTTTGGGGAAAAACTGATCCTCTAAGGGCTGGGAGTCTCTGATTTAATTCTGCATCCAGTTGCCCCGCACTCAATGGGAATTTAGCGAAGTGTTTTTAATGAATTAATAACATGAACAAGGGAAGAATGAATGAGTCCTTCTTCTGAAATGAAGTCTTGAAATTCAGTATAAGAAGCACTTACCACTTACAAAACCACCTTCATATGCATTGTCCCTCATAACGGAGTGAGAGATTAAAGGCCAGAATAAAAGCGTTTCCTGATGTCATGACTTTGTAGACATTTTACAACAACTAGTGGAAACAGATTTGTTTTGTTCCTAGATAAGTCTTCTTTCTATAAATGCATCAAAGCATATTCGAGAAAGGGGTATAAGATCTAGTAAATGGTACTGCAAGTTCGCATTGTGAGTTGGAGAAAGAAGGGCATTGCTTAGCTCCGGGGCGAATAGGCGTTCTTGTTTCCCTTGTAGAGCGTCGTTTCACTGTAACCCCTGGTGTAACTGACACCATCCGCTTCTGATCAGACAGATGTGCTTTGTGTCGCCATTACTCACAGCCACAGGCGCCTGGGCTCTGCTGCCGCTGGCTGAGTCAGATGATTAAAACCCAGGGCTCTGAGGCTGAGGGCAGGGGCCGGACCCCTGGCCAAGCCAGGGCGCTCCGCCAGATCCGTGCCTCAACCGCTCCGCCAGCCATCTGCACTGGGAGGAGGAAGGCTGAACTGAGGGCAGAATCTTCACCCCTGCTGGTTTTAGGCTAATCATTTGAGAAAGCCTGGCGCACAGACTTGGAGAATGACTTTATGGTTACGGGCAGGGTGGGGTGGGCGGCGGGGAAGGGTAGCGGGGACCGATGGACTGGGCGCTTGGAATTGACATGTTCGCATTTTTATTGGTTCGTTTCTGTTTGGCTGTGCCGGCTCTTGGTTGCTGCGTGGGGCTACACGCGGGCTTTCTCTAGTTGTGGCGCGTGCAGGCTTCTCTTCCTCGCATCGAGGGGGCTTCTGTTGCGGAGCTGGGACTCAGTGGTCGCGGTGCACAGTGTAGCTTGCCCTGCGGCGTGTGAGCTCTTTCTGCATCAGGGATCGAATCCATGTCCCCTGTGTTGGCAGGCGGACTCTTCCACTCTGCCAGGGAAGTCCCTCACGCTGTTATGTTTAAAATAACCAACAAGGACCTACTATATAGCTTATACCTACTATCTATACCTTATTATAACATAGGGAACTCTGCCCGATATTCTGTAATAACCTAAATGGGAAAAGAGAAAGAGAGACAAAGGATCTCGGTTTTCCGTTTAATTCTTTGATTCTTGATGGAAGGGATTCTAGGGTTGTTTTAGGTCTACCGTCTTGGGACATGTTGAGGGGTCCATCCTGAGACCTTATCACCATTTCCTTAATGTGTCTGTAAAATGTCAGTGATCAGACCTGCCTCACAAGGTTGTTCAGAGGATTAAATGAGAGCATATATTTAATGTGGGGGGCTGATGCCCAACAGTGAATTGGTCTAAACACTTTCTCCTTATCTTGGAGGCAACAAGGGGTTAATAAACGTATCTCCATATTGTGTGTGAAATAACTAGATTTTAGAATAGTAACACTGTTCAAAGTTGGAAAGGTGGATTTGAGGTTGCTAGAAGGCACACTTGTTTGGACTTGTGGGCACAGATAAGATATTTTAAAGCTTTTGATAAAAGGTACTTGGTAGAGAATGGTACTGCTTTTTAATTCAGGACTTCGGTAGGAAGGTATAGGGCTTCCTTGGTGACTCAGATGGTGAAGAATCCGCCAGCAATGCAGGAGATGGGAGTTCAGTCCCTGAGTCAGGAAGATACCCTGGAGAAGGAAATGGTAACTCACTCCAGTGTTCTTGCCTGGGAAGAGGAGCCTGGTGGGCTACAGTTCATGGGGTCGCAAGAGCTGGACACAACTTAGCAACTAAACCGCTGCCATAGGAAGGCATATATGTCTTGAAAAATGGTAATGCCATATACTAACCTAGGGACTGGACCACACTGGAGATCAGTAATTCCATAAATGATAAATGTCCTTCCTTGTGACGTGAAAGTCTCTTAGTCAAGTCCAACTCTTTGCAACCCCATGGATTATACAGTCCATGGAGTTCTCCAGGCCAGAATACTGGAGTGGGTAGCCTTTCCCTTCTCCAGGGGATCTTCCCAACCCAGGGATCAAACCCAGGTCTCCTGCATTGCAGGCAGATTCTGTACCAGCTGAGCCACGAGGGAAGCCCATGTCCTGCCTTGGAGCTAAGCACTTACCACTTTTAAAATAAGAGCCTGGGTTCGCTTTTGGCAAAATGATTGAGGCTTGGCCCCAGAAAGAACGTTTACGCCCCTTTTCCATATTTCCAGAATTGAAGTTCTGCGAATTGTTGACAGCCAGTACACGCTGAATTTGGTTAGTGCTTTGCAGAATTTCTTGTGCTCAGCAGGCACCGCTGTGGTTAGCAGTCTCTGAGTTTCCTGGCGGGGGAGGAGCAGGGAGGCATGGGCCACAAAACCCTTCAGTTCAGTCTCTCAGTCGTGTCCGACTCTTTGCGACCCCATGAATTGCAGGACCCCAGGCCTCCCTGTCCGTCACCAACTCCCGGAGTTCTCTCAAACTCACGTCCATTGAGTCGGTGATGCCATCCAGCCATCTCATCCTCTGTTGTCCCCTTCTCCTCCTGCCCCCAATCCCTCCCAGCATCAGAGTCTTTTCCAATGAGTCAACTCTTCGCATGAGGTGGCCAAAGTACTGGAGTTTCAGCTTTAGCACCAGTCCTTCCAGAGAACACCCAGGGCTGATCTCCTTCAGAATGGACTGGTTGGATCTCCTTGCAGTGCAACAAAACCCTTATCTGTGGGCAAATAGCAAGAAACGGAGTGGCCCTTTTCCCCGAGCCATCAGCGTCAGACAGCAGTGCGCACGGGTGTGTGTGTTTCTAGGTCTCTGTTTATGCTGACCGAGTGTTGTCTGCTTTATGCAGACCAGAGGGAGAACCTGACACATACTGGAAGTTCCCCAGGGAGGATCCCCTGGGGGGATCAGCTGTGGTTGCCAGGGGGGCCGAGACGTGGCAAGGATCACCCGCTTCCCACCTGAACCAGGTGGTGGCCCCGAGCCAGGGGCGCCGAGGGGAGGCGGCTCCGCCTGTCAGAAGGTTCCAGGGACAGATGTTCGTGGAACCAGGCACAGGTGTCCACCTGGTGTTTGTGGAACTACAGATGGAGTGGATCTCCTTGCTTTTTCTCTCTGCTAACCTTTTCCCCCAAGGTCAGTCTCTGAGCTGTCAGGGACTGGTACCAAGTCTCAGGCTGACGGGTGGTACACAGAGGGTGAGATGCCCATGTTCACCTCCCGGGGGCGCCTCACCTTGGGCTTCTGGAAGGTGAGGCCTTTGAACCTGTCTTCCTTCATGCGCCACGCCCCAGGTTCTTCTCACTGGGTTAATCGGGCAGAGGGAGGAATCTTTGATAGAGGCGGGTTCGATCTCCTCTGAGACCACAGGCACCCAGACAGATGAGCTGTGGGTGAGAATGGCCAGCTCTGAAGAGTATGTGTGTGTGTGCGCGCCTGCACGTGTGCGTGCTTCACTACCTGGAGGTAGTGAATGACTACACGTTTAGAACAGTAGGATTGGTTGGTCTTTGCAATTTTGTTGGTATTCTTTTTAAGCTGCTATTAGACAGGAAACGGCAATCCACTCCAGTGCTATTGCCTGGAAAATCCCATGGACAGAGGAGCCTGGTAGGCTACAGTCCAAGGGATCGCAAAGAGTCAGACACGACTGAGCGACTTCATTTTCACTAGACAGTGCATATTTGTTGATAAAGGGACAGTATCCTTTGGGGGCTCCCCTGGTTGCTCAGATGGTAAAGAATCCACCTGTGATCTAGGAGACCCAGGTTCGATCCCTGGGTCCAGAAGACCCCGTGGAAGAGGAAATGGCAACCCACTCCACTATTCTTGCCTGGAAAATCCCATGGACAGAGGAGCCTGGCAGGCTACAGTGCATGGGGTTGGAAAGAATCAGACACGGCTGAGCCACTAACATACACATGCTCCGAGGGAAAGAATATCAGACTTAGAGACAAGAGTTAGTTCATTCGGCAAATACTCGGTATTTAGTGTGCCAGAGATTGTTCAGGCTCAGAGTCCAGTGGGGAAAGCATCAGTTTATAACCGCATACATTGTGGTGTTAATAGTCAGATATGAGCATTGAGAGAGGTGGGTGGTAAGAGGGAAGTGGGAGCCAGTGCCAAGGGCTTCCTGGAAGAGATGATACTTGAGAAGAGACTTAAGAGATGAAGAGGGGTCAGGAAGTTAAGAGGCCCAGGAACTAGTGTGGCTGGCACAGTTTCATGTAGACGGCAAGCTTGGCCAGAACTGAGGCCAGGGAGGTAGGGGGTGGGCTGAGCTTGGAGAGACTTGTCCATCTCATTAAGGCGGCTGGACTTATGAAATCCTAGCCTGTATTCTTCACTGTGTGAAGATGGGGCAAGCGTTTCCTCTCTGAGCCTTAGTTGCCTTATTAGTAATATGGAGATGGTAATGATTGCCTGACTTTATCTCATAACATGACAGTGAGACTCAGATAAGATAATAATCATGGCCAACAATTATTGAACACTCATGGTGTGCCAGAGAGACTCTGCATTAAGCTCTTTTCATGAATTAACTCATTGAGTCCTCAGCACAATTTTATGAGATAGGTACTACTCTTCAGCCCATATCATAGATGAGAAGTCCAGGGCAGTGAGGTTAAGTACCTTGTCTCAGATCATAAAGTTAATAATACATAGTACAGTCAGGATTCCAACTGAGGTATTCTGGCCCCAGAGTGCTTCTTGATTGTGTATGAGTGGATATGCTTGAGTTTACAGTGCTGTCTCTCTGCCAAGCTTAAGAGCTCAGTCATGTTTGCTTGAGGCTGATGAAATTCACAACTCTGGACTTGACACGTGCAGTGTGTGGCTTCTCCTCTGCTCTAGCTGACCCTCTAAGCTGGCTAGAGGGTTCCACACATGCCGTTCTAGCCACGACCTCCTTCCTGAGCACAGGTTCCTCATCTCCATCGGAGTTCTAGATACTTCACTGAATTCTTTGCCCGGCTCTTTTTTACTGTAAAAATACTTTTAACCTTTAACCTGGCTGCCCTTCAGGCACCTCTGGTTGAATGTGCTAATACTGAAGTTAACTTGAGAGTTTTGAGTCTTGTTTGATTCCTGCATCTTCTGAGGAGCGTTGTTACGGCTTCCTTCTCAATGTTGCTCCCGAATGACATTTATGTTTCACCTCTCTGTATCTCCCAGCTCTCTGACTTTTGGGAGATCTACTGCAAAAGCCTTAGCCCTTTTGATTACAGTCGGCCCTCTCCTTCATGCTTACTAACGTAGCATATTTAGAAAAAAAAAAGAAAGAAACACACACAGACTCCCCACGCATAAAAGACGATCTCCTTCATTCTACATTTGCGACCCATGTTTTAGATTCTTCTGGTTTTTAGTGGGGTATGTGACTGCCAGTGCAGGAGATGCAGACTCCATCCCTGGGTTGGGAAGATCCCCTGGAGTAGAAGATGGCAACCCACTCCAGTGTTATTGCCTGGAGAATTCCATGGACAGAGGAGCCTGGCAGGCTACAGCCCATGGGGTTGCAAAGAGTCAGACATGACTGAGTGAGTGAGCACACGCACACTCACTCACACACACACACGCACAGAGTTCCTTTACAATGTTGTGTTAGTTTCTGCTGTAATCACAGTGAATCAGCTGTACGTCCATCCACTCTTCCCTCGATTTCCTTCCTGTTTAGATCACCGCAGATCGTTGAGTAGGCTCCCTGCGCTATAGTAGTGTATATAGGTCAATCCCAATCTCCCGATTCATTCCGCCTTCTCTTCCCACCTTGGTATCCATACATTTGTTCTCTGTGTCTGTCTCTGTTTCTGCCTTGCAAATAAGTTCCTCTGTACCGTTTTTCTAGATTCCATGTATACGTGTTAATAATCTTCCCAACCCAGGGATCAAACCCAGGTCTCCTGCATTGCAGGCAGATTCTGTACCAGCTGAGCCACGAGGGAAGCCCATGTCCTGCCTTGGAGCTAAGCACTTACCACTTTTAAAATAAGAGCCTGGGTTCGCTTTTGGCAAAATGATTGAGGCTTGGCCCCAGAAAGAACGTTTACGCCCCTTTTCCATATTTCCAGAATTGAAGTTCTGCGAATTGTTGACAGCCAGTACACGCTGAATTTGGTTAGTGCTTTGCAGAATTTCTTGTGCTCAGCAGGCACCGCTGTGGTTAGCAGTCTCTGAGTTTCCTGGCGGGGGAGGAGCAGGGAGGCATGGGCCACAAAACCCTTCAGTTCAGTCTCTCAGTCGTGTCCGACTCTTTGCGACCCCATGAATTGCAGGACCCCAGGCCTCCCTGTCCGTCACCAACTCCCGGAGTTCTCTCAAACTCACGTCCATTGAGTCGGTGATGCCATCCAGCCATCTCATCCTCTGTTGTCCCCTTCTCCTCCTGCCCCCAATCCCTCCCAGCATCAGAGTCTTTTCCAATGAGTCAACTCTTCGCATGAGGTGGCCAAAGTACTGGAGTTTCAGCTTTAGCACCAGTCCTTCCAGAGAACACCCAGGGCTGATCTCCTTCAGAATGGACTGGTTGGATCTCCTTGCAGTGCAACAAAACCCTTATCTGTGGGCAAATAGCAAGAAACGGAGTGGCCCTTTTCCCCGAGCCATCAGCGTCAGACAGCAGTGCGCACGGGTGTGTGTGTTTCTAGGTCTCTGTTTATGCTGACCGAGTGTTGTCTGCTTTATGCAGACCAGAGGGAGAACCTGACACATACTGGAAGTTCCCCAGGGAGGATCCCCTGGGGGGATCAGCTGTGGTTGCCAGGGGGGCCGAGACGTGGCAAGGATCACCCGCTTCCCACCTGAACCAGGTGGTGGCCCCGAGCCAGGGGCGCCGAGGGGAGGCGGCTCCGCCTGTCAGAAGGTTCCAGGGACAGATGTTCGTGGAACCAGGCACAGGTGTCCACCTGGTGTTTGTGGAACTACAGATGGAGTGGATCTCCTTGCTTTTTCTCTCTGCTAACCTTTTCCCCCAAGGTCAGTCTCTGAGCTGTCAGGGACTGGTACCAAGTCTCAGGCTGACGGGTGGTACACAGAGGGTGAGATGCCCATGTTCACCTCCCGGGGGCGCCTCACCTTGGGCTTCTGGAAGGTGAGGCCTTTGAACCTGTCTTCCTTCATGCGCCACGCCCCAGGTTCTTCTCACTGGGTTAATCGGGCAGAGGGAGGAATCTTTGATAGAGGCGGGTTCGATCTCCTCTGAGACCACAGGCACCCAGACAGATGAGCTGTGGGTGAGAATGGCCAGCTCTGAAGAGTATGTGTGTGTGTGCGCGCCTGCACGTGTGCGTGCTTCACTACCTGGAGGTAGTGAATGACTACACGTTTAGAACAGTAGGATTGGTTGGTCTTTGCAATTTTGTTGGTATTCTTTTTAAGCTGCTATTAGACAGGAAACGGCAATCCACTCCAGTGCTATTGCCTGGAAAATCCCATGGACAGAGGAGCCTGGTAGGCTACAGTCCAAGGGATCGCAAAGAGTCAGACACGACTGAGCGACTTCATTTTCACTAGACAGTGCATATTTGTTGATAAAGGGACAGTATCCTTTGGGGGCTCCCCTGGTTGCTCAGATGGTAAAGAATCCACCTGTGATCTAGGAGACCCAGGTTCGATCCCTGGGTCCAGAAGACCCCGTGGAAGAGGAAATGGCAACCCACTCCACTATTCTTGCCTGGAAAATCCCATGGACAGAGGAGCCTGGCAGGCTACAGTGCATGGGGTTGGAAAGAATCAGACACGGCTGAGCCACTAACATACACATGCTCCGAGGGAAAGAATATCAGACTTAGAGACAAGAGTTAGTTCATTCGGCAAATACTCGGTATTTAGTGTGCCAGAGATTGTTCAGGCTCAGAGTCCAGTGGGGAAAGCATCAGTTTATAACCGCATACATTGTGGTGTTAATAGTCAGATATGAGCATTGAGAGAGGTGGGTGGTAAGAGGGAAGTGGGAGCCAGTGCCAAGGGCTTCCTGGAAGAGATGATACTTGAGAAGAGACTTAAGAGATGAAGAGGGGTCAGGAAGTTAAGAGGCCCAGGAACTAGTGTGGCTGGCACAGTTTCATGTAGACGGCAAGCTTGGCCAGAACTGAGGCCAGGGAGGTAGGGGGTGGGCTGAGCTTGGAGAGACTTGTCCATCTCATTAAGGCGGCTGGACTTATGAAATCCTAGCCTGTATTCTTCACTGTGTGAAGATGGGGCAAGCGTTTCCTCTCTGAGCCTTAGTTGCCTTATTAGTAATATGGAGATGGTAATGATTGCCTGACTTTATCTCATAACATGACAGTGAGACTCAGATAAGATAATAATCATGGCCAACAATTATTGAACACTCATGGTGTGCCAGAGAGACTCTGCATTAAGCTCTTTTCATGAATTAACTCATTGAGTCCTCAGCACAATTTTATGAGATAGGTACTACTCTTCAGCCCATATCATAGATGAGAAGTCCAGGGCAGTGAGGTTAAGTACCTTGTCTCAGATCATAAAGTTAATAATACATAGTACAGTCAGGATTCCAACTGAGGTATTCTGGCCCCAGAGTGCTTCTTGATTGTGTATGAGTGGATATGCTTGAGTTTACAGTGCTGTCTCTCTGCCAAGCTTAAGAGCTCAGTCATGTTTGCTTGAGGCTGATGAAATTCACAACTCTGGACTTGACACGTGCAGTGTGTGGCTTCTCCTCTGCTCTAGCTGACCCTCTAAGCTGGCTAGAGGGTTCCACACATGCCGTTCTAGCCACGACCTCCTTCCTGAGCACAGGTTCCTCATCTCCATCGGAGTTCTAGATACTTCACTGAATTCTTTGCCCGGCTCTTTTTTACTGTAAAAATACTTTTAACCTTTAACCTGGCTGCCCTTCAGGCACCTCTGGTTGAATGTGCTAATACTGAAGTTAACTTGAGAGTTTTGAGTCTTGTTTGATTCCTGCATCTTCTGAGGAGCGTTGTTACGGCTTCCTTCTCAATGTTGCTCCCGAATGACATTTATGTTTCACCTCTCTGTATCTCCCAGCTCTCTGACTTTTGGGAGATCTACTGCAAAACCTTAGCCCTTTTGATTACAGTCAGCCCTCTCCTTCATGCATACTAACGTAGCATATTTAGAAAAAAAAAAAAAAGAAAGAAACACACACAGACTCCCCACGCATAAAAGACGATCTCCTTCATTCTACATTTGAGACCCATGTTTTAGATTCTTCTGGTTTTTAGTGGGGTATGTGACTGCCAGTGCAGGAGATGCAGATTCCATCCCTGGGTTGGGAAGATCCCTTGGAGTAGAAGATGGCAACCCACTCCAGTGGTATTGCCTGGAGAATTCCATGGACAGAGGAGCCTGGCAGGCTACAGCCCATGGGGTTGCAAAGAGTCAGACATGACTGAGTGAGTGAGCACACGCACACTCACTCACACACACACACACGCACAGAGTTCCTTTACAAGGTTGTGTTAGTTTCTGCTGTAATCACAGTGAATCAGCTGTACGTCCATCCACTCTTCACTCGATTTCCTTCCTGTTTAGATCACCGCAGATCGTTGAGTAGGCTCCCTGTGCTATAGTAGTGTATATAGGTCAATCCCAATCTCCCGATTCATTCCACCCTCTCTTCCCACCTTGGTATCCATACATTTGTTCTCTGTGTCTGTCTCTGTTTCTGCCTTGCAAATAAGTTCCTCTGTACCGTTTTTCTAGATTCCATGTATACGTGTTAATATGCAGTATTTGTTTTTCTGACTTCTGTTTCGAGTCTTATCTTTCACTGTCCTCTTCTATGAACCTGATCTTCCAATCAGACCATATTCCCCCTTCCCTACAGCAGCCTCTGTGCATCGTTCGCATAGCTTCCTGTCTGTGCCTGAAATGATACTTTTATTTCCCTTCTTGAGCTCTTGCCGACCCTGCCACTTACTCTCAATTCTTACCGGTCCTAGAAGCTGCAGCCTTATGGTAATTCTTGCCCAAACCTTCCTGGTTCGTCACAGCAGGAAGTTTTCCTCCTTTCTATCTCTTCCCACCTTGGTATCCATACATTTGTTCTCTGTGTCTGTCTCTGTTTCTGCCTTGCAAATAAGTTCCTCTGTACCGTTTTTCTAGATTCCATGTATACGTGTTAATATGCAGTATTTGTTTTTCTGACTTCTGTTTCGAGTCTTATCTTTCACTGTCCTCTTCTATGAACCTGATCTTCCAATCAGACCATATTCCCCCTTCCCTACAGCAGCCTCTGTGCATCGTTCGCATAGCTTCCTGTCTGTGCCTGAAATGATACTTTTATTTCCCTTCTTGAGCTCTTGCCGACCCTGCCACTTACTCTCAATTCTTACCGGTCCTAGAAGCTGCAGCCTTATGGTAATTCTTGCCCAAACCTTCCTGGTTCGTCACAGCAGGAAGTTTTCCTCCTTTCTCTGGCTGGTTTAGCGTTTGGCTTCCACCTCTTTTATGGTCGTCATCACACACCACCTCGTGTTAGCATTCTTTGTGTATTCATCTTATCTTCCCTATTGGTCTGAAATTTCTTAGAGGGCTAGGACTTGCTGGTATTTCCTCAAAGCCTGGAATCCAGCAGGCTGACACAGTCCAAATATGCTGAAAGAATATATTTTGAAACCCTAAGTTATATTCACTTTCTTAAAAGAATTTCAGTATGTCAGTTGGCTATAGGAATTTAGTGGTCAGAGGGTAGTTATGAGTTAGATATCTGGGGTTTTGGTTTGTGACTGCAGGAAACGATTAACATGGCGAGCCTGAGACTGCTTGTCCTTAGAAATGCCTGCTTGCAAGACTGGTCCTTGACTGGTATCTGGGAACCTGGATCTCAGAAGGGTTCCCACCACTTACTGTTTCCCCAGCACTCACTGTACCTAAACCGTGCAAACAGTGCAGTATATGCCGAGGACCTGCTTTCTTTCTGGGAGTCTGGAATTTGGGTACATGCCAGCCAGAGGGTATCCATGTTGACCAGTCCCCAATAAAAGCCCCTGGGCACTGACTCTCTAATGAGCTTCCCTGGTTAACATTTCACACATGTTGTCACAACTTGTGTGTATGACTCAGCTGAAACAGGCCTCTTGGAAGCCCATGGCTGGTTTTTACCAGTCTTCACCTCATTTAGCTTTAGTCTTTGCTGATCTTGCTTTGTACCCTTTCATTGTAATAAACCACGGCCGTGGGGATGACGTGTACGCTGCTCTGTGAGTCCCCCCACCGAACCATCAAAAACCTGGGGCTGGTCTTGGGAATTCCCTCAACACACCGTGAAATGCCACAAATGCAGAGCCAATCCTTTGTGTTTTTTTTTTTTGGTGGTTTTTTTGGCTAAAACTTCAGAGTTATTAAAGTTTCAGAAAGGTTCCAGCTTCTTACATAAGAGGGGAACCCAATTCTTAGGACAGCTTGCATACTGCATGTACATTGCGCTCTG
This sequence comes from Oreotragus oreotragus, assembly GCA_006410675.1. Classification (NCBI taxonomy): domain Eukaryota; kingdom Metazoa; phylum Chordata; class Mammalia; order Artiodactyla; family Bovidae; genus Oreotragus; species Oreotragus oreotragus. Next base: position 886,673 of record SJYX01013099.1, on the reverse strand, counting down.
CAGGGTAAAGCTGAATGAAGCCTTCTTGGTTGTCTCTGTAAAATTTGGGTGAGAAAGAAGTATTGGAGGAGGTTTGATTTTTTTTTTCCCACAACATCTCAAGTACTGTCGTAAAAATGTTATTTATCAGAACTAGGCTTTTAGAAAAACTAGCGGCAATATTAGCCTGGGATCCACCCATTCTTATGATTCTTCTAAATCAGGAGTTGAATGCCTTGGGACATTTTTCCTGCCTGAAAATAAGGGGTGGACAGGGCATCCATAATATTGAAATGCTATGGCGTGGGACATCAGCTAGATGCTTAACATGAATCATTTTCTCAAAGGTAGGAATTTTAAGCTATACAATATAATTAATGAAAACAAAAATGAAACCAGAGTCCCACAGTCCATGTAACCCTGGAATTCAAGCCTATGTACTCTTTTACTTTTTCCATTATGCTGCCTGAACACAATGGTGGAACCTCAAGAATAATAATCATTATATCAGCTCATTTAAGAGTGGCTAAATATTTCTTTTTAAAATATTTATTATTTGGTCTTAATTGCAGCACGCAGGATCTTCCATGAGTCATGCATGGGCTTAGTTGCTCTGAGTCATGTGATATCTTAGTTCCTTCACCAGGGATTGAACCCACATTCCCTACATTGCAAGGCAGATCCTTAACCATTGGAGTCCCTAAGTGGCTAAATCTTACCTGGACCTCAGTCAGTGTTTTGAAAAGTTTTATCTTCTGGTGCCTAGCTGGAAGGTTTGGAGAAGGAGGAAATTTCCCTGGTGATGATGGCTTCTGTGCATGCCCTAGGCTTTGAACTGCCTTTCCAGGGTCCTGCGGGGCTTGCAGCAGGGGGACTGTCCTGACAGTGTTCACGTGGCCCGGGTGTGTGCTGCAGTCCATGAATGGGTAGTGGGCAGACAGCCTGCTCTGTTGTTTTGTCAGTTTCAGAGCAGGTGTAACTAAAGTCTTTCTTCCCGACAGTTTTGCTCAAAAACTTATCTGGGAACATCCTGCTTTATTACATTTGAAAGTAAATGGAGAGGGTTTTTAAAAAAATTTTTATTTTGTATTGGAGTATAGTTGATTAACAAAGTTATGATAGTTTCAGGTGGACAGCAAAGGGATTCAGCTATACGTGTACATGTGTCTGTCCTTCCCTAAACTCCCCTCCCATCCGGGCTGCCACATAACACTGAGCAGAGTTCCCTGTCCTATACAGTAGGACCTTATTGGTTACCCATTTTAAATATAGCAGTGTGCACATCCACCCCAAACTCCCTAACTATCCCTTCTCCCCTTCCCTTCGGCAACCGTAAGTTAATTCTTTAAGTGAGAGCTTTTTTTCTTTTTTAAAGGAATAGAACTATAAGAAGGAAAATAGAAATGGGTGATTTTAAATACATGATGCACTATTACTCAGGCCTAAAAATGAATGAAATTGGGTCCTTTGTAGAGACATGGATGGACCTAGAAATAGTCATATAGACGAAGTAAGTCAGAAAGAGAAAAACAAACATCAGCGTATTAACATGTGTATATGGAATCTAGAAAAATGGTATAGATCTTATTTGCGAAGCGGAAATAGAGGTAAAGAACCAAGGTATGGACACTAAGGGTAGGATGAATGGGGAGACTGGGACTGATGTACATACACTATTGATACTGCCTGTAAAACAGAGAACCAATGAGAGAATCTGCTGAATAGCCCAGGAAACTCTACTCAGTGCTCTGTGATGACCTAAATGGGAAGGAAATCCCAAAAAGAGAAGATATACGTATACGTATAGCTGACTTCACTTTGACGTACAGGAGAAACTAAACATTGTAAAGCAACTATAATAAAATGAATTTTTAAAAAGAAATGGAGTAATCTGGGGGTGCCCTAGTCTTGTTAGTTTCATCTTGGGAAATGTTTTTTATGTAACATTGCTTTTAGATGATTAGCATATTTCAATAAGGAAACAAGGCCTTGGACTCCACAGGATAGTACAAAGCACTGAGTGTGAGCACAGACAAGGTACACAATTAACATTTGTTGAATAAACACAATTGGGAGCAAGTGTCTTACCTCTTTTGCTGTCCAGAGGATGGAGTAACTTGGGCCCCAGGTCCCATTCATGTGCTTCTGCTGAGGAAGGGAAGATTCTCTTTTTTTTTAGATCAGATGTTGAACCTAGGGCCAGGCCATCATCAGAATTTTCAGAGAATGAAATGCAAATGGCTTCTTCTTGGCGGGATGAGATTTTATTTGTGATGCTGAGCATAGATTTGGTGGTAGAGGTAATAATAATAGCAGCTGCTGCTAAGTCACTTCAGTCGTGTCTGACTGTGCGACCCCATAGATGGAAGCCCACTAGGCTCCTCTGTCCCTGAGATTCTCCAGGCAAGAACACTGGAGTGGGTTGCCATTTCCTTCTCCAATGCACAAAAGTGAAAAGTGAAAGTGAAGTCCCTCAGTCGAGCCCGACTCTTAGCGACCCCATGGACTGCAGCCCACCAGGCTTCTCCGTCCATGGGATTTTCCAGGCAAGAGTACTGGAGTGGGGTGCCATTGCCTTCTGTGAATAATAGCAGCTAGTACTTAGTATTTATTATGCAAGACTAAATGCTTTACACATACAGACCCATCTAATCCACATGTCATATTTTTAAGTACCAGTGAGGAAGCTAAAATGCAGAGAGGCTAGGTAACTTGCCCAAGGTCACATGTAAGTGTTAAATCTGAAATGTAAATGTGGATACCAGAGAGCAGTCACTAACCTCTCTTCAGTCATATTATAAAGGAATAGGAACCTAAATATTTTTCCCCAATTTTTTTATTGGGGTAAAATTCACAAGATTTATCATTTTAACTTTTTCTAAGTGTTCAGTGGCATCAAACACATTGACAATGTTGTGCAACCATGACTGCCATCCATCTCCATAACTCTTTTCATCTTATAACACTGAAATTCTATACCCATTCAACGACAGTTCCTCATTTCACCCCACTCTTGTGTGTGTGTGCTCTGCCACTCGGTCGTGTCCGACTCTCTGCAACCCTCTGGACTGTAGCCCACCAGTCTCCTCTGTCCTTGGTTGGATTTTCCAACCAAGATCGCTGGAGTGGGTTGCCATTTCCTCCTGCAGGGGATCTTCCTGACCCGGGGATCAATCCCTTGTCTCCTGCAGATTCTTCACCACTGAGCTGCCAGGGACGCCCCACCGTATTCTTACCCCTGGCAACTACATTCTGCTTCTGTGATTTGATTACCCTGAGCACCTCATGTAAGTGGCATCACACAGTATTTCTCTCTTTGTGACTGGTTTATTTCACTTAGCATAATATCCTCAAAGATCTCCCATATTGTAGCATATGTTGAAATTCCCTTCCTTTTAAAGGCCCAGTAATATTCTATTCTATTTTGCACACAGACTTACCACATTTTGTGGTAAAGTTATAACAGCACATTTTGTTTATCCATCGGTGGATACTTGGGTTGCTTCTACTTTGTAGCTGTTGTGAAAAACGCTGCTGTGAACACAGGCGTATAAAGATCTCTTTAAGACCTTGCTTTCAGTTATTTGGGGTATATACCCAAAAGTGGAATTGCTGGCTCATATGGTAATTCTACTTATCCTTTTTTGAGGAGCTGCCATGCTGGTTTTCACAGAAGCTATACCATTTGGCACTCCCACCAGCGCTGCACAAGGGTTTAATTTCTGCACATCCTTGCCACCACTTGTTATATATTTTTTTTCCTTGATAGGAGCCATTCTAATGGATGTGAGGTGGTATCTCATTGCAGGTTTAATCTCATTTCCCTAGTGATTAGTGACGTCAGCTATCTTTTCGTGTGCTTACTGGCCATTTAGGTATCTTCTTCAGAGAAATGTCTAGTCATTTGCCCATTTTTCATTGATTTGGCTTTTTTGTTGTTGCGTTTTAAGAGTTCTCTTGTAAATTTTGGATATTAATTCCTTATCAGATGCATGATTTTCAGATTTTTTTCCATTCTGTGAGGTGCCTTTTTACTCTGTTGACAGTGTTTTGATGAACAAAACTTTGAAATTTTCTTGAATTCCAGCTTGTCTACTTTTTTCTTTTGTTGCCCGTGCCTTTGGTGTCACAGTTAAGAAGTCACTGCCAAATGCAATGTCCCGAAGCTTTTGTCCAATGTTTCCGTCTAAGAAGTATATATTGTAGACCTTACATTTAGGTCTCTTAACCATTTTGAGTTAATTTTTGTATGTGGTGTTAGGTAAGGGCCCGACTTCATTGTTTTGCGTGTGGGTATGTGGTTTTCCCTGCATTATTTGTTGAAAAGACTGTCCTTTTCCCATTGAATGTCCTGGTGCCCTTGTCACAAGTCATTCGAGGAATCCTAGACATTTTGAAGGGCCATCTAGTTCTTGTTGTTTCTTTGCTTTTTTATTAAAAGTACAGGTGAAAGGTATTTCTTTCCATGAATTCCTGGAGCAATTTCTAGAAATTCTGCTTTTTCTTCTAGGTCTATATAAACCTTAACAACTATTTGAAAGAAATGAAAATTCATGTTTGAGTCTTTTTATACTTTCCCGCCTAACATAATGTTACTTTTTTTTCTTCCCTCAAATACCAGGCAAATAGTAGAAATCAAGCTCAAACAAGCAGGAAAGACTTCATAAACTCAAGTTCCCTCACTGGGGGACCAGCTCATGGGGAGACATGACCCCCAGTTGAGAATCTGGATTCTTCTGAATTTTGTGATATGAAAGTCTGTCTATTCTGTGACCCTGAGGAAATGGGAGATTTTATTGCTTGTTTTGTTGTCTTTTAGAGTTGAATATGCGTTTTCAAGCCATTGGAGCATGGAAGTTGAGGAACTGTGAGCTCTTTTCTCTAATGAGTTTCACAGCATCATTAATTAAAGATGGCAAAGCATAAACTTCCCATTTGGACATGTTTCCCGTTGTGCTGCACTTGTTTTTCAGACCACATGGTTATTTTTAATTGACTATCTTGTGGGGTTCATATTTGCATTGAGAGAGCGTGCTGACTAAAACAATGTGGAAATGCCATTGCTTGCCAGATTCCAGCCACAGATTCTCCAACCTTTTTTTGGTAATAAGAGTTTTCATTTGTGCAGAACTAAACAACTGTGAGGCCCTAACCATGGAAATGCCTGTTTATTTGCCCGTTGAAACAATTTCCATGACAGAAAGTGTTGAGAGCATGCCCTTGATTTTTAGGGACAGGTTTATAAAACATCAGTTATGAGATATATCAGCTTACACTTCATGGATGTTTTGAAAATTTGATGGGGCTGAAACTTCTCCACGTCTGTCTCTTGGAGAAGGTTTATAATTCAAAACTCCTGAAGAGAAAATAGAAAACTGCTCATCTCCAAAACATAGAATTTGACTAGTAACAGTTCTCAAGTTACTTTCTTCCTTATAAATATTCATGTTTTGTAATGAAAAACATGTAATAAAAGTTCCTACACTAAGAATCTGTGCAGGTGGAAAGCTGTTTATTAACAATTAACTTTTGCGATTACTTCTCCCGTGAAATCATTTTGATTCTTTGGTTTATTGTTTCTAAAAGGTACTTGTTTGAGGAGGAGAAAAACTCCTTCTGGAGACTTTAAGGTACTTAAACTGACACATTTTATGGGAGCTCCATTTAGAGATGGTTTGCATTAGAAAGTTAAGCTGTAGGTTAAGAGAGAAATGAGCAGCCCTGACTGGGAATAGAACAGGAAAGGGCAAAGGATATGTGGCTTTGGCCTCCGCCGCCCTGTCTGATAACCCTTTCTAATCCATCCCAGAAGGGTTTGGGGAGCTCTAATGGTAGAGCCCTGGCTTCCCTGTTGGTTCAGTGGTAAAGAATCTGCCTGCCAATGCAGGAGACTCGGGTTCGATCTCTGGTTGGGGATGATCCCCTTTAGAAGGGAATGGCTACCCACCCCAGGATTCTTGCTTGCAGGATCCCCCCGGACAGAGGAGCCTGGCGGCTACAGTCCATAGAGTTGCAAAAGAGTTCGACAGGACTTGGTAACGACTAAACAATAGATAGAGCCCAAGGTCACCTCTGATTTGAAGAGGCTGGAGGCGAGGTTGGTGTCTTGTTTTTCCACGTGAGTCCGGTCTTTTTCAGTGATTCAGAGTCTAACGTACAGAACAACAGGCTTTCACTGGAGCAGACTGTCCACACCATTGGACCTTGTTCATCTGGCCTCCTTTGATTCTTACTGATACATACCCAAATTTAGCACATAGTAATCTTTCCTGTAGCATTCACCAGTGACACTGTGTGTAGGTTCCATCTCAGCCAGACTGTCGGCATGGTTATTAATCCTCTTCTGCAGCTTTTGTATTCCTGTAACAGCCGGTAGGATTCCTAGGGAACAAGGTTGGGAGTTAAAAGTCTTTCTCAGTTTCAAGAAATTGGGGAAGCCAGCTGCTATTTGTCGCATGTATTCCCTCATTTACGAGCTGAAAGTTTAGATCTGTGACCCCATAGGAGTTACTCCTAACATCTTGCTAACCACATGACTTCATCTAGGACTTTGATTTAAGCCTGAAGCGAGGGATTGGAGTGGGCTCACATAAGAATCTTTAAGTATGTATTTGAAGAGCTGTTGTAGGCGTGTTGGAAAACAGCTGTTTGCTGTGTCCACAGCGGATGGTGCACAAGGGAACAGGTGGCAGATGAGATGGAAGCAGCTTAGATGATAAGGGGCTGGTCAACCTTTAGGATAGGAAAGGAACTGAGAGATTGTGTATTCCAGTCTGTATCCTACAGATGAGGAAACTGAGGCAGAGGCAGGTTGAATGATGAATCCAGGCTCACAAAGCTAGTGAGTGGCACAGTCAGAGTTGAATCGGTGTCTTGAGGCTTGCCCTTTGGTGTTTTCCTGTAATCCTGAATTACCAGTCCTTAATCATTGCAAAGGCTGTGACTCAATGCCCAATTACTCTCTTCAGCTCAAGTGCTCTTCCTTAAGTATAAAAGATGATAATCGCCCATTGTGGGGGAGGTGTGTGCAAGCAAGGTCCAGAAAGAAGTAGACTATTTTCTGGAAATTGCTGTGAGCCAGAATACTTACTGAGAGTTCTTTGTTTTGGAAGATACACATTTGCACACACTTACCATTTCTTCTGCCACACCATACTTCATCTCTTCACCCGGAAGTAGTTTCTAGGTCCTTTGGTTTTCTCTTCCGCTGTAGAACTGTGGTGGGGCAGGAGCTACCAGCACCCTCGGGCAGTGGCCTGAAACCTTTTTGGCTCCAGGGAGTGGATTCATGGAAGTCAGTTTTTCCACAGACCAGTGGGGAGAGGGGATGGTTTCTGGATGACTCAACTGCATTACATTTTTTGTGCACTTTATTTCTATTGTTATTTTATCATTTCCACCTCAGATCATCAGGTATTAGATCCTAGAGCTTGGAGGGCCCTGCCCTAGGGCGCAGGCCAGTTTCCCTAAATAGCAGGCAAGCAAGGATCCTCAAGCTGGGTTTTCATCTCTAACGTGTGAGAGCCCAGGGATCAGAGGAAGCTAAGGGAGGCTGTCCTTAAAATGCAGATACATTTAGAATGAAAGGAAAGCTCGGTGTCTGACATGTAGTGGTCACTTAAGAAATAATTGTTGAACAAATGAATTACAGTGCTTTTCTTCCCTCACTGGTAATTATAGAGCTGGAAGGGAACTTAGAAACAAATTCAGCTCTATCTTTTCATTTTATGGGGGACAAGTGAAAACTAGTGATTTGCCTGAAGTCTCACAGCTAGTTAGGGACTGTGCAGGGCCAGGCATTGAAAGACGTGTCCTTCTCGGTCTTGTTCTTATATTACGCTGAACCAAATGAAGTCGTGATTTCTGTGGATCAGAACATTTGCATATTGGCAGTTTTGTGTGATACAACCTAATATGTTAGAAGGATCAGTACTATATACTTTTCTCTCTCAATCAATAATAGTAATAACAACCTTGGCCTTCTCTGTAAAACAAGCAAGCCTGGAGCAGTGTAGCTTAGTGTGAAGGTCAAGAATACTGCTTCTCAGCAGATGAGTCTGGTTTTATATCCTTAATCTTTCTAAGCTGACGTTTCCTCGTCTCTCAAATAGAAAATATATTACGTGCGTCACTCTTGAGTTGTTTCTGAGAGTAAATGAGATGATTCTTTGAAAGGCTTAGTGTACTACCTGTGTGTGTTTGTGTATGTGCTAAATTGCTCAGTTGTGTCCGACTCTGGGACCTATGGACTGTAGCCACCAGGCTCCTCTGCCCGTGGGATTCTCCAGGCAAGAATACTGAAGTGGATTGCCATGCCCTTCTTCAGGGGATCTTCCTGACCCAGGTATCAAACCCAGGTCTCCTGCCTCTCCTGCACTGCAGGCAGAGTCTTTACCACTGAGCTACTAGGGGAGCCCCAGTATACTGCCTGGCATGTAGTAATTACTTAATGAGTAAATACTGTTATTCATTGAATTAATAAGAGAACAGAACTCATAAAGTTTTTAATATTTATAATCCTTCTAGACCACACATTCTTTTTGTTTTCTTTGAAATCTAGGGGATATGCCACACGTTTGTGGTGTAACATTGACATATCTTTATATTCACTGTATTTCATATGCTTTGCTGGTTACAGAGAATATGCTTGGAAAGCTGTTCTATTTTTAAGTCCTTGGCTTTGACAGACATGCTGTCGTGCCATGCAAGATCATTGTGGCGGAAGTCAGGCAAATGTGTGAATATGCAGAACTAGCTCAAGAGCTCCATTTCGGGGGGGACCTCTTCTGTCACAGTCGTGAATGACCTCAGTTTCTAGCCAAGGACAAGTGTATAGTCAGGGCTCAGAATGACTGACCAACTGATCCCAGTATGGGCGTGGATGTGTATGTGTTTAGTTGCTGAGTCAGGCCTGACTCTGCGACCCCAGTATATTCTTTTGAAACCTGGACCCTGGGACCGTATCCTTTGTTTGCTGTCTCTGCCTGTGGGTCAGCACATATCTCCACTGCTCGGGCTTGGAGACACCCATGTGTAAAGTATTTCTCATAGAACTCTTCATGGCCCGGTGACACATCCAGAGCAAATATGTTTTCAGACAGCTGCGTATTTAGGGGAGAAGTTATCACCCTCTGGGTAAGAATGGACTAAGGCACTCCCAGTCCTGAGAAGGAAGCAGTAGACTTAACCCTGAAAACAAACAGTTCTCTTTAGAGAAAACGAACAGAAGCCCTTTCTCTTTCTCTTCAGTACCACGTACAGCCCAGTATTCTTAGGGGCTGTAGGCTTTCGGGGTATCTTACCCTACTGTCTATGTTATCTTTGGACGGAACCAAGGCATGAAACCAAGGGGAGGAGGACATGCCCGAGAGAAACCTTCTGCAGAGAGATTTTCAGGGAGGGGGACTGATCCTGTCCTAACAACTACCGTAAGTTCCCTTGTCATCTTCCAGTTGAACTTGTGTTCCATCTCTCCATCCTCCGTCTCCATTTACTTTGTCCACGTTACTTTGCCATTGTAAATGGAGCTAAAGTTTGATCTTTAGAGAAGGTGCTACATGAATAAAACACTATTTATTGAAGAGACATAAACTTACTAAGAATTAGCCAGAATTTTTTTTACATTAAAATAATTTTTTTTGGAGTATAGTTGATTGACCACATTGTATTAGTTTCAGGTGTACAGCAAGTGAATCAGTTACGCAATACATATATCCACCCTCTTTTAGATCCTTTGCCCATATAGGCTATTACAGAATATTGAGTAGAGTTCCCTGTACTATACAGTAGGTTCTTATCATCTATTCTGTATACAGTGGGGCTTCTCTGATGGCTCAGTGGTAAAGAACCCACCTGCCAATGCAGGAAACTCAGGTTCAGGCCCTGGGTTTGGGAGATCCGTTGGAGAAGGAAATGGCACCCGACTCCAGTATTCTTGCCTGGGAAATCCCATAGACAATGGAGCCTGGCAGGCTACAGTCCATGGGTTTGCAAAGAGCTGGACACGATTTAGCAACTAAACAACATTCTATATATAATAGTGTGTATATATCAATCCCAGTCTCCCAATTTGGCCACCATTTTGAACTACAAAGGCTTCCCTTGTGGCTCAGCTGGTAAAGAATCTGCCTGCAATGAGGGAGACCTGGGTTTGATCCCTGGGTTGGAAAGATCCCCAGGAGAAGGAAAAGGCTACTCACTCCAGTATTCTGGCCTGGAGATTTCCATCACAAAGAGTTGGACACGACTGAGTGACTTTCACTTCACTTCACTTGAACTACAGAGTGGGCATTAGTGCCTGGAAGTATCTATGGAAGGCTAAAAACATTTATTGAGCATCTTCTTAAGTTGGTATTGAGCAAGGCTGTTCATGTACACCATATCTCATTCACCTAGGAAACTTGCAAAAATAAATAGTGTCCCCCACTTTACAAATGGGAAAACTGAGGTTCAGAGAAATTAGCTGGCATATCACACAGCAAATAATCAATGCAGCTACTACTGCAGGCTTAGTGGGAGGTGATCTTTAGTCTCACTGTAGACCGTAAGGATAAAGTTGGGGCACAGTATTTATAGGCCTTTCAGAGTTGAGAAAATTGGAACAAAAGGATTGTGAATTACCGGTTTATCCAGCTCTGCTGTGAGGGGTAGAGAATGTATACATTCCTTCCTTCACTTGCTCATTTATTAAGAACCTTTTTATTCAGTCTCTACTCTTTGTTCAACATTGTGCTAGGCACCAAGAGGGTATAAAATAGACATGGGCCCTGTCTCGGGAGCTTTTATCCTCTAGGGAGATAAGAGTCCTGAAATACCTGTCCTTAATGTAAGAAGAGGAGTTAGACTATGTGGTTAAAACCGTTGGTGTATTTAGAGATGGACAAGATCTATGTAGGTGGATAGAAAAGATTTCAGGTATTAAACACACACACAGTCTCAGGTGGTGGTGTTGATGGTGGGAGAGGACAGATTGCTTAAGATTTTTTAAAAAACTTTATATGATGATTATAGATTCTCATGTATTATGAGAAATAATACAGAGAGATCTGTGTACCATTTACCCTGTTTCACTCAGTGGTAACATCTTGCACAGTTGTAGTATAATAATCACTCCTAGGATAATGACTGTGAAGAAGGCTAAGTGCCGAAGAATTGATGCTTTTGATGTGTGGTGTTGGAGAAGACTCTTGAGAGTCCCTTGGACAGCAAGGAGATCCAGCCAGTCCATTCTGAAGGAGATCAGCCCTGGGATTTCTTTGGAAGGAATGAAGCTAAAGCTGAAACTCCAGTACACCGGGAGTTGGTGATGGACAGGGAGGCCTGGCGTGCTGCGATTCATGGGGTCACAAGAGTCGGACACGATTGAGCGACTGAACTGAACTGAACTGAGGATAATGACATCAATACAATTCAGATTTCCCCAATTTTACACGAAGTGGCAACCCACTCCAGTATTCTTGCATGCAGAATCCCCTGGACAGAGGAGCCTGGCAGGCTACAGTCCATGGGGTTGCAAGAGTCGGATGCGACTGAGTGATTAAGACTACACTGCATGTGTGTGCAGTCTTGTACACACCTGGATGTCTTAAGTTCTGTACAGTCTTACCACATGTGTCCACCACTACCAAGACATGGTTCTGTTCCTGCCCCACAACTCTGATGCTGGGAGGGATTGGGGGCAGGAGGAGAAGGGGACGACCGAGGATGAGATGGCTGGATGGCATCACGGACTCGATGGATGTGAGTCTGAGTGAACTCCGGAAGTTGGTGACGGACAGGGAGGCCTGGCGTGCTGCGATTCATAGGGTCACAAGAGTCGGACACGACTGAGCGACTGAAATGAACTGAAATGAACTGAGGATAATGACATCAATATAATTCAGATTTCCCCAATTTTACATGAAGTGGCAACCCACTCCGGTATTCTTGCATGCAGAATCCCATGGACAGAGGAGCTTGGCGGGCTACAGTCCATGCGGTTGCAAGAGTCGGACGCGACTGAGTGATTAAGACTACACTGCATGTGTGTGCAGTCTTGTACACACCTGGATGTCTTAAGTTCTGTACAGTTTTATCACATGTGTCCACCACTGCCAGGACACTGTTCTGTTCCTGCCCCACAAGCACCTCTCCTTTATCTCCCTCCCCTCCTCTGGCCCCATTCCCAACCCTTGGCAACCTTTGTTCTGCTTTCCATTTCTATATTTTTGCCATTTCAAGACTGTCGTATAGATGAAACTATGGAGTATATAACCTTTGGGACTGGCTTTTTTACAATCAGTATAATTCCCTTGAGATTCATCCAAGTTGTGTGTATTTATAGTTTGTTTCTTTTTATTAGTATCATGAGGTATGGATATACTGCAGTTTAACTTTTCACCTTTTGGAGGGCATCGAGATTATTTCTAGCTTCTGGCTATTATAAATAAAACTACCATGAACAAGACTTTTTTTTTCTATGCTATTTATGTAGCATGGTTGGGTCCAGCCTCAGGCAGAGTATGACGCTGGAGTCACTGTCACTCCTTTCTTGGGGATATTTTGTTCTTTTATTTTGCACTCATTCAACAAGTACTTTTTGAGCTAGGCGTTGTACAGTTTGAGGATTTCTAGGCGGCTGAGTGGTAAAGAACCTGCTTGCCAGTGCAGGAGATGTAAGTTCAGTCCCTGGGTCGGGAAGATCCCCTGGAGGAGGAAGTGGCAACCCACTGCAGTGTTCTTGCCTGGAGAGTCCCATGGACAGAGGAGCCTGGTGGACCACAGTCCAGGGGGCCGCAAAGAGTCGGACGTGACTGAGCAGCAGAGCACAGCGCATTGTACTACTTACGCTCCACTAAGAAACAGGTGAATGACAATTACCTTTGTTGATTCTTGGACTTTGGTGGCCTATGGGTCTCAGTATATGGCTTCTTTGGGGGGAAAAGTCAAACTGCAAGTCCAGGTGTGGGCGTCGTTCTGCTCCCATGGACTCTCGCAGTCCTCAAAAATTCAACTTTCAGGGTTTTACTCTTAATTCTTCCAGAACAAGTCAGACTTTCATGATTTGTTCATTATCATGATTCTCAGGAACTTTTCATGATAAAAATTTTCATTGAAAATCTTAGCAATCAGTCTCTGGAATTATTTTGGAAACACAAGGATAGAAGAAGTTTCTGCAGAAATTGTTTTAAAATCTACTTTTCCTTAAAAACAGAAACAAACAAAGGGACCTAATCAAACTTACAAGCTTTTGCACAGCCAAGGAAACTATTAAAAAAAAAAACAAACCTCAAAAAATAGCTTACAGAATGGGAGAAAATACTTGCAAATGATGTGACTGACAAGGGCTTAATTTCCAAAATATACAAAGAGCTCATACAACTCAAAAACAAGAAAACAACCTAATTAAACATACAGATGACCAGTAGGCACATGAAAAGATGTTCAACATCACTGATTACTAGAGAAATGCCAATCAAAACTATAGTCAGATTTACTTCATACAGGTCAGAATGGCCATCATTAAAAAGTCTACAAAGAATAAATGCTGGAGAGAGTATAGAGAAAAGGGAACTCGCCTATGCTGTTCGTGGGAATGTAAATTGTTGCAGCCAGTATGGAGAACAGTATGGAGGTTCCTCAGAAAACTAAAATATGATCCAGCAATCCCATTCCTGGGCAGGAATCCAGACATAACTGTAATTCAAAAAGATACATGCATCCTTATTTTCAAAGCAGCACTGTTCACAATAGCCAAGACGTGGAAGCAATTTAGATGTCTATCGACAGAGGAATGGATAAAGAAGATACAATACATGTATGTACAATGGACTATTACTCAGCCACAAAAAGAAAATAATGCCATTTGCAGCAACATGGATGCAACTAGAGACTATCATACTGAGTGAAGTAAGTCAGAAAGAGAAAGACAGATACCGTATGATGTAGCTTACGTGTGGAATCTAAAATAGGGCACAAACGAACCTGTCTGCAAAACAGAAACAGACTCACAGGCGTGGAACTCAGACTTGCAGTTGCCAAGAGGGAGCTGGCGGCGGGGAGGGATGGACTGGGACTTTGGGATTGGTAAACGCAAACAACTACATTTAGAATCAATTAAGAGTGAGGTCCTACTGTACAGCACAGGGAAGTGTATCCAATCTCCTGGGATAAACTGTAGTGGCAAAGAAGATAAGAAAGTATATATGTGTGTGTGTGTGTACATACATATATATATATATTACAGTTCACTGTACAGGAAAGATACGTACAACATTGTAAATCAACTGCACTTTAAAAGTCAATGAGATTTTAGGGTTGGTAGATGTCATAAGATGAAGAAGAGGCATCGAATGTGATTGTTGTCGAAGGTATTCACAGACTTGGAGAAAGTCCTTTCCTTGAAGTGGAGATAAAATGGACTGGTGCAATACGTTGCACTTTAACTATGAACTTAATGTGACTTTTAATTTTGATTTGCTGTTTGCTCCCTGCATCTGTAATTGCATAACTGGATTTGTTTCCAGCCGCATGAAAGCTTTTAAGTTACAAATGGTTGCTCAAACTCCTGCTACTGCTGCACCTTCCTCCAGCTACTATTTGGGGCCCCTGGATCAGATATCCTCAATATGAGGATTAGGAGAATATGTTGCCTCGCCAATTTAGGGACAACGCCCCTTCTCAGCTCGGAAGCAGTTATGGAATGAGAACGACGCCCCTTTTCCCTAGGCAACATAATTCTCCTAAAAGAAAAGGGGGGAATGAGAGAGTCATTTCCTAGGCAAGTTGATAAGAAGTCTAGGGGTCCCCAAGGAGAGAGAGGTCTGGAATTCTCAAGGAGGAAGAAAGGACAAACTTTTTTTTCTTGTGTACATTCCTTAGGATTATATAACAACAATGTATTCTGCCTGAGGACAGTCTCTGGATTAAAGGACAGTCTTCTGGCTAATTCTGTAAATTATGGGAGTAGACCTGCTCTTTACAAGGATTATATAACAGCAATGTATTCTGCCTGAGGACAGTCTCTGGATTAAACCTTCTGGCTAATTCTGTTATCTTAAAATGTAAAGTATGGGAGTAGGTCTGGTGAGGTCTTTACAACCTCCAGACATTTTTGGATTCATTGGAGAGTATATAATAACTTCATTGTTAACTCTAACAAGCTGGTACTCTTTCTGCCCCCTTCTGATGCCTATGTCAGAAGCTTTCTCTATCTCCTTTATACTTTAAAAAACCTTTATTACACACACAAAAATAAATAAATAAAAGTCAATGAGAAAAATCTGCTTTTCCTTTTTAAAAACCGTTAAGAAGGATTTTGACTCCTACAAGGTATTAGATGTTTGTCAGAAAAGGGGAAAGTTGAAATTCCACTATTCCTTCTGTTTTACATCCCCAAAGGGGGTTTTTTCCCAAGTGCCCTCAAAGGAATTGTGCTTAGTTTGAGCCCATACTGAAAGTCTGTTCTGTCCCTTCTGTTATTTAGGAGATGTCTTTTCATTTGAGTTTTGTTTGGAATTACAAAAGCCTCAGTCCTCAAGTGAGACTGAATCCCGTGCAGCAGACCTCACTGGTTTTCTGCCTTCTAGCTTTTACTGGTCCCCAAATTCTTTTCCCTTTTGCGGGGCAATGTGTCACACATAGCTGTGGTTTCAGTGTGGACAGTAGGTATGGGATTCTCTTGACTCAAATTGCCTTTTTTTCACCTTCTGCTTCTTCCCTCCCTACCTTTTCTGACTGTTTCAAATAAGAAATAATATCCAAATAAGTAGACATTGCATTAAATACATGCAAATGCTGGTGTATTGTAGCAGGCAGAAGGCTGTGGTGTAACTAGTGATTCTCAGGGCTGATAGAAACTAGTTTATATAAGTCTAGATGATGGGAACATTTTTCCCTTACCAGCTCTGTGGAACTGTGGGAAGAATTTAAAAATGAAAATTTAAGGTGATGGAGTTGCTTGGGATAATTTTGTTTTTTAGTGAAACGTTAAAGGCTGGTCATTTTCTGTGCTTCTGATGTATGTAAGTGTAATAAAATGAACATGTCATGAAGTTAAGCCCCATGATGATATCATTTGTTTCCTTTGTATCACAGCTTATAGTAGTGGCATTTGAAAGCTATTATTTTGGAGAATAATAAAATTATGGACCCAGAATTTGAAGTGAAAGCATTGAAGGCTGACGAAGTCTCCTTCATCTCCTTTGTCTTTTCTTCCATTCCTTTTTCCTTCTCTTGTATCGCAGATGAAAAAAGTTAGGCAGAGGATATCCTATCTTTAGATAAGATTTTTTTTTAATTCACATTTCTATTCATTTACTTAGTTCCTTTTTGCAACACGTTCACATGAGGTTCACCACACTCTTTTTTTCTTCTTGGTAACTTTGGGAAGAACGAGGCAGAAGGAATTTAAGGAATTTCGTGGTTAAGCTGCCCTTAAAGTCCAAACTCTATTTTCAGACCGTCTTGCCCCATCTCTACCATTAAACTTTTATAAACTTTA
Source organism: Oreotragus oreotragus (assembly GCA_006410675.1). Classification (NCBI taxonomy): domain Eukaryota; kingdom Metazoa; phylum Chordata; class Mammalia; order Artiodactyla; family Bovidae; genus Oreotragus; species Oreotragus oreotragus. The sequence goes on along the minus strand of SJYX01013099.1, from coordinate 870,214 downwards.
GTCTTAATTTATCTGAGTTCATTAGATGCTTTTCCTGGAGAAATGTGGCTTTTTTTTTTTCCTCCTCTGACCTTGTCTCGGTGAAGGTGAAAGTTCTCCCGGGGTCTGAGAAGCATGAATTTTCGGGTGTCGGGTGAAGGTTGATGCTGGGACATGGTGTCGGGTCAGGCCGCGCTGTTTGCGCTGGGACACGTGATCCTGGGCTGTAGGGCCGAGTACGTCTGCTGGGCCCCTGGGGGTCTCCGGGGGCCTCCTCTCCTTGGGCTGCTTCAGAAAGCTCAGCTCGAGTCTGCGGGCAGAGTCTGCCAGAGACTAGAAAATGAGCCAAGCCAGAGTCCACAAGGGTCAGAGAGAAAGGGGAAGGACAAGACTGAAGTCCAGGCTTCTGGAGAAGGAGTGTGCTTTGTGACACTGTCGTCGGGGAGAGGCAGGGTGACGTGGAGGTCAAGAGCTTGGATGCCGAGGCTGAACAACAGCTGAGTCGTGTACTGCTGCTTACTAGTTGTTCAGTCTCTCTAAGCCTGTTTCCTTAGCTGTACATTGCTTACTTTGGCATTTTGTTAGAAATTAATGAATTAATAATATGAGGTGTTTCTGTTAATGCATGTATATGGAATCTAGAAAAACAGTACTGATGAACCTATTTGCAGGGAAGGAATGGACACACGGACATAGAGAATGGACTCATAGACACAGCGGGGGAAGGAGAGGGTGGGATGAACTGAGAAAGTAGCATTGACTTATATACACTTCCTCTGCTGCTGCTGCTGCTAAGTAGTGTACTGCTGCTTACTAGTTGTTCAGTCTCTCTAAGCCTGTTTCCTTAGCTGTACATTGCTTACTTTGGCATTTTGTTAGAAATTAATGAATTAATAATATGAGGTGTTTCTGTTAATGCATGTATATGGAATCTAGAAAAACAGTACTGATGAACCTATTTGCAGGGAAGGAATGGACACACGGACATAGAGAATGGACTCATAGACACAGCGGGGGAAGGAGAGGGTGGGATGAACTGAGAAAGTAGCATTGACTTATATACACTTCCTCTGCTGCTGCTGCTGCTAAGTCGCTTCAGTCGTGTCCGAATCTGTGTGACCCCATAGATGGCAGCCCACCAGGCTCCCCCGTCTCTGGGATTCTCCAGGCAAGAACACTGGAGTGGGTTGCCATTTCCTTCTCCAATGAATGAAAATGGAAAGTGAAAGTGAAGTCGCTCAGTCGTGTCCGACTCTCAGCGACCCCATGGACTGCAGCCCACTGGGCTCCTCCGTCCATGGGATTTCCCAGGCAAGAGTACTGGAGTGGGGTGCCATTGCCTTCTCCATACCATGTGTAAAATAGAGAGCTGGTGGGAAGCTGCTGTATATAACACAGGGAACCCAGCCTGATGCTCTGTGATGACCTAGAGGGATGGGATAGGAAACGGGAGGGAGGTTCAGGAGGAAGGGGATATACATACAGTTATGAATGACTGGCATTATCATATGGCAAAAACCAACACAACCTTGTAAAGCAATTATTCTCCAATTAAAAAATTTTTTAAAGCGTTTAGAACAGTGCTGTCATATGGTCAGTGATATGTAAGTCTTTGATGTTCTTACAGTTACTATTAATTAATAATAACTAATTTTGCCTAGTTTGCTATTAGCTGTCAAGAGTAAGGGCTACTTAATTTGGCTGCAAAATATCTTACTATTTAGAGGAGCTTAAGCACTACTGAATGACCCCATTAACTTGCTCCTGCCAGATTGGGATGGCGTTGTTCTGGGCTTTGAGATGAAAAGTGTGCTTGTGAGTTATGGGGCCATGGTCCATCGTAGCCAAATTCTGCTGGCATCTGAATTTTGCTCTTTCACCAGCATGAATCAGAGCATTTTATTGTTGAATCTATGAGATCTCTCTTTGGAAAAGAAAGATCATCTTTTTAAGTGCCCTTATTTTGCCAATGAGAACAAAGACCCAAAAGGTTGAGTGACTTGCACAACATCACATAGCCTGGGTGCATCAGAGGTGTGAGAGAGATTGACCTTAATTCCCATGACAGTTTTCTTTTTCCAGCACATTTGGTTTTTCCACAATCATAGCCTCTCTCTGAAGTGTGATGTACCTGATAAGTCTCTCACACAGATGTCCTTAGGAGGTATTTATTCATCAACCTTTGTTGAGTAAAGCTTTATAAAATGAGTGCCCATCTTTTTCTGTAATTAAAGTTATGGAGAAGATTGATTTACCTCAATATTTTCAGCTTTCCATTATAGCTTGACTGTTTAAGACTTAACCTCCACTCAGATAAAAATTAGAATGAGATTTTATAAGTATTACCTAATCTATATGTTTGTACTTTTTGAAATGAAAACTGGAAATTCTTTTAGAAAGTTGCAGAAGATAACTGTTATCTATAAAATACGTATGCACATATCTGTGTATGAACCAATATTTAAGAAGAAGGACAGGGGTGAAGTTCCTTCACTCCTCTGAGCCCCGTCCTGCTCCTGTAAAATGGGAATGGTAACACTGCTTTCCTTACAGTGTAGCTGAGGATTCAGTGAGGTAGGTTATGTAAGTGTTCTAACATTACGGGTCTTCATAGTGACAGCAGCATATTATATTATACAACATCACATATTATACATCATATTATACAACATCACATATTATACTGCTCATCCTCTCAAAAACAAAAAACCCAACTACATCTGAACCAAAATAAGCTTTGTTAGGACATTGTTTTGTGGGAGAGAGGTGCCTGATTTTATCCTTCACCTGGACATTAGAATCTTGATTTTACAGTCACTTAGCAACAGTTTTCTTTATAGAAGAATAGATGAAGGGTTCTCAGGATTTCATGAATTGGTTATAAATGATTGAGGAGTAAATATATATATTTTTTGCATATACTTATGTATATAAATACTGTTATATTCAGATGTGTATCTATATTTGAATTTATATATATACTCACTGCATTTTAGACCTTGATAGACGGGGGAAGGCAATGGCACCCCATCCCAGTACTCTTGCCTGGAAAATCCAATGGACGGAGTAGCCTGGTGGGCTGCAGTCCATGGGGTCGCTAACAGTCGGACAGACTGAGCGACTTCACTTTCACTTTTCTCTTTCATGCATTGGAAAAGGAAATGACAACCCACTCCAGTATTCTTGCCTGGAGAATCCCAGGGATGGGGGAGCCTGGTGGGATGCCGTCTTTGGGGTCACACAGAGTCGGACACGACTGAAGTGACTTAGCAGCAGCAGGTGGGTAGACATTGATAGAGATAGTACATGTGTGTCTATTCTTGTTCCTCCTCACTAAGCATAGTCATTGTTCAGCACTTGCTCAAGGACAGACAGGTCTTCAGGTCTCCACTGGCGGGTATCTCTGGAAGGCTCTGCTGCCTTCTGATCATTCCTCAAGATGCCAGAAAGGCTGGAAAGGTGCTGGAACTGGTTCTGCTCTCTAGCTTGGAGCTCTGTTTTTCCTTGGTCATTGTATCCACTCTGCAAATAATACTGGGCTCACCTGTGACGGAAGAGAAGGTGTAAATTCTCCCTGATTGGAAAGAGTTACTTTCAAGTCTAAATCCCACAACCACTTACTGGGTACCATCATCATATAGTTCCTGCCTCCATCCCATCCTGACTTCTTGCCAGTTGTTTGGGGTTGGGGACCACAGGGGATTGCTTACTCTCCTATACTGTGTGAATTTCATCTCAGCACCCTTGATGAAATAGGTATTGTTTGAAATGTTACCTGATGAAATGAAATTGGAACCAGAATTCTGGAGAGTTGACTCAAGTCTCACTAGTTAACAAATAAGATCTATAATTCTGCAAAGAGTAAACCATAGAATTCTTGTCACTTAAATTCCTCAAGAGGTCTGTGGTTTAACTTTAATCTCATTCTTCTGTGTCTAAAGTCCCTCCTCTCAAGGACCCTTAGCCTGAATCCACAAACTCCCCAATTCTATTTTTTTTTTTGGCTTAAATCCAGCTCTGATATACAGAGCCTGGGGCTGTTTCATTGCGCTTTTACGTAATTTTGAGGTTCTATCATCACCTTGAAATCTCTCCCAGACACTCGCCTCCCCTTCCTTCCCACTTCAGGAGCAGGTCCAGGTTGCTTATTACTTACATTCCTGAGGCTCGGTAGCACCGAATGCAGTTTGGGAAGGTGGGCTGGCAGTGCAAGCATGTGACTTGCTTCTCTCACAGAGAAGAAATACCTGACTGAGGAGGTCAGTGAGCCCAGGCAGTTTCAGTAATGATCAAGAGTGCCAAGGGCAAGGATTTTCACCCTGGCTCAGTGGGTGGAGATTCCATGTCCTTAATGCCACCTGGCCCTTTCGCTGGTACTCACAGCGAGTGCCCAGGCAAGAGGCTCAGAGCCACCCATTTTCCTGAGAAAAATACCCAGAGTGCACATGCTGATTACTGACGGTAACTAAAGAAGGCCCACTTTTTAAATGAAAGACAGTAGGCTGCTGTGTGCACATAAATATAGACATCCTTTTGTTTTTCTGTACTCCTCCCCTCTTAAGTAGCGCTGTGCTCTCTTCCTGCATGGACTTCCGTAAGTGAAGGCTGTGAACTGTCTCGGGTTCACCCTACAGTCAAAGCTCCACTCTCGTTTTCCCTCTTCCCAGTTCTGCCGCGATCTCTTCACCGCCCCACTCATTACACAGTTGACACAACTGCGCTCTCATCTGCAGGCCTGTTCCTCCTCTGCGCATGCGTTCCCTGTCCCGCGCTGTCACCGGCAGCTTTGTGATCTTGGACAAGCCCCTTGACCTTGCTGAACCTCTTTTTCACACCCATAAAAGGATTATGATGACACTTCTTCCTCCCTACCTCCCAGGAGTGCTGTGAAGAGCGAATATGCCAGAGAATAGTGTAAACCCCCAACCTTATACAAATGGGAGCTGTTAACTATTGCCGGGAGCCAGAATCTCTTTGACGATGGGAACCAGGTCTCGCTACCTGATAGCTGAATCCTTGCTGCCTTGCCCGCCCCGAACAGGAGACCCTGCCAGTGAGACAGGAAAAGAGGGAGGGGAGAAAGGGAGAGGGGAAGGACAACTTTTGTCAGTTTTTATACCTTATTTTCCTAATGATCATTCTCTCCCTCAATATATAACTGTATCTTACGAAAGATGGATTTTTTTTTTTTCAAAAAAAAAACAAAAAACAAAACATTTTGCGTTGGGCAGCAGGATGGTGTTTTTTTCCTCCAAAATCTTTCTCTACATCTCTTTCTTCCTCAGATAGCTTGGCACTGATACTGAAATTCATTCTGATCACTTGATTTTATGGTCATGAGAAAATTAAATTGTTTAAATAGAAGATAAGATCAGAAACCAAATGCCTCGTTTGATGGGTGAGGTCAGCCAGAGAGGTATATGAAACCACCAAGGGTTTCAGTCATTAGTGGCAGAACCCAAATTCATCTTCATCTCTTCCTCCAGGCTGCCCCTGAATTAATGAAGTGTCAGTGATCATTTCTGCCTGCCTTTGAAGGGTATTTCAGGGACTGTCTAACACTGGGCACGCATGTTCAGTCACTCAGTCATGTCTGACTCTCTGCAGCCCCATGGACAGTAGCCCACCAGGCTCTTCTTTCCATGGGATTTCCCAGGCAAGAATACTGGAACAGCTTGTCATTTCCTCCTACAGGGGATCTTCCCGATCCAGGGATCAAACCTGCATCTTCTGTGTCTCCTACATTGGCGAGCAGATTCTTTACCACTATAAAGCTCTTTTCTGGATCAGTGCAAAGATTTTTGTTCAGGAAGTTTTCAGAAAAACAGATTTGCTGCTGCTGCTGGATCATCATAGTCTCTGCCTGTGGTCCACACTTGAGTTTCTTTATGTATGTTGATCATTGGATCACAGAAAGACTAAAACTCCCTTCATAACTAGTTGCACACACATCAAGTTTTAACAGCATTCAGTACTGCAAAGCTCGGTGTCTCGGGTGCATGGGGGCTTGAGGGAACCCCCAGCTCGTCTTTGTACCTTTGGGTTCCGTCACAGGGTACCTGTGTGCCTCACCAGTTCTTCCACTATAATTCTCTTTCTGGTGTGTCAGATAGCACTTTGGAGCCAGGCAGACCTGGGTTCATATTCCAGCTCTGTAGTTTAGAGGCAGGATGGGTTTAGGCAAGTCCCTTAACCTCCAGGAACTTCAGTTTCCTCATCTATAAAACATGACAAGAGGGAGAGGAAATAGGTATACCTATGGCTGATTCATGTTGATGTATGGAAATCAACACAACATTGTAAAGCAATTATCCTCCAATTATAAATAAATGAATAAAAAAATCCACGGATGACACTGCCTGCTTTGCTGATTTGGCTTATGGTATAGAGGCCATGAATGTAAAGGTGGGAGAAGGTATTGAAGGAAGATAAAATGTCTGTTTCTTCAACTTTTCCTTCAAGCCCAAGTTCTACCTATTGGTTGCATTAATTTAGTTTTTATCTTTTATAGCACACATACATAACTTTCAATAATAGTAGTAGTAAATATAAGGCATTTTGCTTTTCTATATGAAATCACATGCTGCCTTGTTGCCTTTCATCTGATTTTCTAGGACCACGCAGAAAATTTTCAGAAAGTTTAGTGTATAATTTATCTCTTTTGGAAATTGTTTTCCTTCTCTTGGTTAAAAAAAATTCAAAAAACCAGAACCCACCAAGTCGGACATCATTTCTAAATTTGCATCTCCTTTTTAAAAAACTGTGGTTCAGTGAGTTTAAAGAGAGGTTTCCCAGAAACAAATGCAGTGTATATTTTTCAACTCCACAAAGATTATGTCACAATTCCAAACAGCTATATATATATTTTTTTCCTAATAAGGCAAAAGCTTGGAGATAGTTTTCTTTCTTGCTTTTTGAATATAGAAAACATTCCTTTACAGAAAAAATTCACTTTCTGGTTCTTTGGAATAGCAACTTAAAATGCAAGTGGTACTTTGGTGGAATTGGATCTGCTGGTGCTGCTAGTATCAGTAAATATCGAACGGTAGGTACTTGGTCAGGTGGTGGAACGAGAGAGGAACACGGTGTCTCTACCTTCAGATACCCAGGCTCCTCCTAAGGGAAACTGATAAATGAGCAGGCAGTTGCTGTATAATACAGAGTCCTGTGAGAAGACAGAGGAGAAGACGCTAACCCAACCATGAGGAAGGGGCAGCCTTTTTAGAGGAGGTGATACCTGGACTGTGGCTTGAAAGGTGTGTGTGTGTGTGTGTGTGTGTGTGTGTGTATGTGCGTTGCTCAGTCGTGTCTGACTCTGTCGTTCTGTGGACTGTAGCCTCCCAGGCTCCTCTGTCCATGGAATTCTCTAGGCAAGAATACTGGAGTGGGTTGCCATTCCCTTCTCCAGGAGATCTTCCTGACCCAGGCATCAAACCCGGTCTCCTGCACAACAGGCAGATTCGTTACCACCTGAGCCACCTGGGAAGCCTTTGAAAGATGAGTAGGAGTCTAAGAAGCTGAGAAAGGGTGTTACAGGCAGAGGGAGCTCTGTGTTCTAAAGGCATAGAAGGGTTAGAGGTAAATTTAAGGAGCATCAGTGTATGATTTGGGGAAAATGGAGAGAAAGACAGGAGGCAGATCTGGAGGGCCCCGTGCAACACTGAGGGGTCTGAATTTTAAGCAACAAGGAGGTGTTGAATGAACCGCCCAAGGAGCCTTACATCAGAAGGAGACCTTGGACATCAGAGTCTAGCATTTCACTTGGCAGATTTGGGAAGTGAGAACCAAGAATGGAAGTTCTCGTGGCTGCACAGTGGCTGTTAATGCACATCTTTGTATAGACCCAGTGGTGCTTGGGGAGGAGGCTTTGGTAGGGGGAGCCTTCACAATGAAATTCCAGTGTTGACCTTGTGAAGGCAGATTCTCATAGGAACATTTGGCCAAGGATTTATCATGGGGACTGCATGGTTTGGGCTAGTGACCCCAGCATGCCTTTTTGCATATTATGTCCTTTAAAGGAAAGGCCATCACTAGCTAGAAGTGCTCTTTGGCTATTTTTAGGCTGTGTGGTAGGGGGAAATTAGTGAAATTCTTAAGGTCAGCTCCAGCTGTTTTTCTCCAAAAGACCAGCTGAATTTTTCATGAGATTTGCTCATTAGGGCTTTTGCCCTTCAGTGAGGCATTCTACTGAGTCTGAGTCAGCCTGTCCTGGGAAATAAGGGATGAGAGTGTGAGGGAAAGTAGACCAAAACTGGAATGGCTGCTGCCCTTTTTAAAATGTTATGCACTAATTAACATTAAGTGCTAATTACTGGCAAGTGCTATCTTAGATACGGTGGGTTATTTCTCATACCTTCTCAATCACAGTGAAGATCTTTCTGGATTACAACGACTACCTTAAAGGATGGTTGGGTTTTGAAGATTCAGGGATGTTCTTATATGTAAAGTCTGGCTCGATGCCTAGGTAGAGATAGTGGTGACTAATTACATGGTAATTACACTGAATAGCACCTTTCATTTGGGACTCTCATCTCAGAACACTGTGTAGATACCAAGTCAGATATTCTTTAAGAATCCTGTGAGGGGAATTTGCCTGTGGTTATTTGGCATCTGCAATTACAACACTGCCTCTCTGCTGTGTGTCAGGGACTCTTTGTAGGCAGGTGAAGCGAAAGCACCCTTCATTTCTTCTCGAGTGCTCCATGAATATTTTTTCCCATCCAGTCTTAGGGTGTCTGTTTGGAGCTCACGTTGTGTTTAAAGGTGAGTGGATAACTAGCTGTACAGCAGTTGTCAACGCACAAACTGTCTTCCCATATATGATCTCATTCACCCCTGTAGTGATTTCAGCAAGGGAGGTGGGCCGTGGTTAGTCTCAATTTTAGAAAGGAGGAAACGGAGACTCAGGTACGTGGTATGTTTTGGTCACCAAGGTAGTAAGTGGGTGATTCAATTTCAAACCAGATCTTATGACTTTAAATGTCTTGTTCTTTGCTCTTCATGATGCTGCCAACTGAATTGAGAAATAAACGGCCAGGTTTCTCATCTAGCATAAAAGTGGTTTAAGGAATGCCTTTAAAAGGAAGGTGACTCCACTGCATATTCAGCTAAGGAATGAAGGATCGTGTCCAGTGTGGGATTTCTAGACGTGATGGAGTAAAAGTGAACTTTGTCCCACTAGCTCTGGAATAACAGCTGTTCTCTGAGCTAGAACAAACACAGTGACATTAGAATAGAAATGTATAACTTATGCTTATGAAAATAATATTTTTTATTGTTGGTTGGAATGAACAGTAGTGGAGAGGCATTAACTAATGAGGGGAGATCTTAGAAAGTTTCCATCTTAATCTGTAACACTGTTGATCAGAAGGTGAGCCAGTGTACTTCTCCCCTTCTCTCTGAAATGGAGAAAAATGAGGCCATCCTTACTATACACAGAACAGGAAGCCTGAGTCTGTGCTCCCAACACATCGGTGGCTTAATATTAAAAATCTGTTTAAAAAAAAAACCACTGCATGCAAGGTACTGTGTGTCTACAAAAATGAAGTGGATATTTTAATAAACCCTCCCCTTAAAGAATCTGGAAATGGAAATTGGGAGAATTCCCTGTGCTCACTGCTATGGGCCCGGGTTTCCTCTCCCGCTCTGCTGCATGGTCCAAAAGAGAAGGAATTTGGCATGTAATGTATATAAGTTTCTGTAATGTTTATGTAACTATTGAATACTCAGTGTGTCAGGCGCTTATATGTGAGCTTAAATATTCTCAGCAACCTAGAGAGAAAGGTATGATGTCCCTTTTACACATGAAACGCCTGAGACTCAGGGAAGCCAAGTGAGTTGCACAAGAGTGGCACCTGGCACCCAGGTCTGTCCGACTCTGGAGCCTGTGCGCTTTCCTACTTCTGATGAGAGACGCACGGAGAAGAGCTGTGAGGGGTCAGTGAAAGAGGGAATTACGGCCAGTTTATGGAAGGCATCTTTGTGAGGGGACGGGGGCTGCAGGGAGAGCTTCATGGACAAGGTGTCATTTAAGCTGGGACTTGTAAGGTTTGGGTGTGTGGAGATATAAGGAAAAGATATTCCTGGTGATTCCTGGGTTGGGAAGTTCCCCTAGAGAAGGGCTAGGCTACCCACTCCAGTATTCTGGCCTGGAGAATCCCCATGGACAGAGGAGCAGAAGCAACACATACCTGATGATGATTGTGTACAGCTGATATTGTTCTGGCTGGAATTCACAAAGTAGGAAAGGGTCCATGGGAAAAAAGACAATATAGGGAGGTTGGGAGGATAAAGATGTCAGTACAAGGAATTCGGGCTCACTCTGCTATCAGGGCTTCCCTGGTTGCTGGGGTGGTAAAGAATCTGCCTGTAATGCAGGGGGCCTGAGTTTGATCCCTGGGTCAGGAAGATCCTCTGGAGGAGGGAATGGCAACCCACTCCAGTTTTCTTGCCTAGAGAAATCCCATGGACAGAGGAGCCTGACAGGCTACAGTCCATGGGGTCGCAAAGAGTGGGACATGACTGAACAACTAACATTTTCACTTTTTTCACTTTTTGGTAGCCAGAGAAGAGCTAGGGAAGATATATATATATATATTTTTTTTTTTCCCAAAGAGCTGCATCTGTTTATTTATTGTCACCTTTTTATCTATGTTGTGAAGATTTAATTCCTTTGCTTAAAATTCTTTTTTTCTTTATTTTTTATTTTCTAAATTATTACAGTATGATAACTCATTTACAGGCAACTTGGAAAATACAGAACAAAGTTACATGTAATTTCACTATGTGTTACAATCTTTGGGGGGTAGATAAATTAAGATTTTTACTTGAAGTTTCAATATCAAATTCTCAAAAAAAAGAAAAACAATAACAGAATGAATAGACAGAAAAGTGGAAGGGTATATAATAGTAGGCCTGAAAAGTGCGATGAACCAATTCAACATAATTAAGATTTATATAATTTTCACACCACAGTAGGGTACAAATGCTACTGAAGAACTAGGTAGGGTTCTTAAGTTGAGTATGGCATCCTCGAAGTAGGGCTTTGGAATATGAGTCTAGCTGGACCGTGTATGGTAGCCAGGAGAGAGGAAGAACCAGGAATTAAAGGAGCCATGTTCAGTTCATGTCCATGCTGTTTCTAAATGAGAGAGGAAAGGAGAGAAAAGGTTGAATTGGACGGAGCGCAGAGATTCAATCAGCTGAACCTTCTGGCAACTGATTGGCTGTATGGCAAGGAGATGAAAGCGTCAGCCCTTGGTGTTGCTTATGAGGCTGTATGTAGTTAACAGGGTTCCAGGCAATAAGCTGGGAGTTCAGAGATGAATAAGGCACACTGTCAGGCTCTGTCCATTTCTATTGCTGCTGTGCAAATTACCGCAAACTTAGTGACTTGAAACAACACAGCACTCTTATCTTACAGTTTCTGGAGGTCAGAAGTCTGAAATGAGTCTCACAGGATAAAGGAGTCGGCAGAGCTGAGGTCCTGCTGGACATGTTCAGGGAGAATCAGTTTTGGTTCCTTTTCCACCTGGAGGTTGCCTGCCTTCCTTGGCTCATGGCCCCTTCCTCCATCTTCAGAGCTCATCACTCTAACCTGTCTTCATCCTCACGTCTCTCCTGTCTCCTTCAGACCATCCTGCTTCCTCATAAGGACCTCGTGATTACCTTGGGTCTACATACATAATCCAGGATAACTTATCCATCACAGTATCCTCAGTCATGTCCATATAGCCCCTTTCATCATGTGCTATATTCACAAATCCAGGAATTAGGATGTGGACATCTTTGGAGGACCATTATTGTGCCTACGAGGGAGTTAGCACATCTTTGGATGCTAACTTGTCAAACCTTTTTTGTCCCTATAATCTCTTTTTTGTTCCCTTTATTCAATAAAGGAGGCAGCTGTTGAGAGTTCAGGCACCACGCTAGGCACTGAGGATTCGGGGATGCGAAGGCACCTCTCTGCCCCGCTCTAGACGAAGCAAAATTAGAGAAGGGCTGTTAATGTAGAGCCAGAGACCAGGATGTCAGACTCTTGGCTTTGATTTTTGCAAGCTGAGGTCTAGGCCTGAGATGATGAGATATAGAAGAATTTTTGGTAATTTAAAAATGGGATCCTCCTACCCACCCTCTCTACTGCCAAACCCCAATCCCAAGTTTAGATTTCTTTTTAATCTACTCAAAGGCCTCTGGGGCGGAGGTGTTTGCTGAGACCAGGAGTTTGACTCCTTTTTAGAATATGGTGGGAGGTTAGAAGAAAGAGACAGTCTAAAGAGGAAAACAGTCTGTGCTCCCAACACATCGGTGGCTTAATATTAAAAATCTGTTTAAAAAAAAAACCACTGCATGCAAGGTACTGTGTGTCTACAAAAATGAAGTGGATATTTTAATAAACCCTCCCCTTAAAGAATCTGGAAATGGAAATTGGGAGAATTCCCTGTGCTCACTGCTATGGGCCCGGGTTTCCTCTCCCGCTCTGCTGCATGGTCCAAAAGAGAAGGAATTTGGCATGTAATGTATATAAGTTTCTGTAATGTTTATGTAACTATTGAATACTCAGTGTGTCAGGCGCTTATATGTGAGCTTAAATATTCTCAGCAACCTAGAGAGAAAGGTATGATGTCCCTTTTACACATGAAACGCCTGAGACTCAGGGAAGCCAAGTGAGTTGCACAAGAGTGGCACCTGGCACCCAGGTCTGTCCGACTCTGGAGCCTGTGCGCTTTCCTACTTCTGATGAGAGACGCACGGAGAAGAGCTGTGAGGGGTCAGTGAAAGAGGGAATTACGGCCAGTTTATGGAAGGCATCTTTGTGAGGGGACGGGGGCTGCAGGGAGAGCTTCATGGACGAGGTGTCATTTAAGCTGGGACTTGTAAGGTTTGGGTGTGTGGAGATATAAGGAAAAGATATTCCTGGTGATTCCTGGGTTGGGAAGTTCCCCTAGAGAAGGGCTAGGCTACCCACTCCAGTATTCTGGCCTGGAGAATCCCCATGGACAGAGGAGCAGAAGCAACACATACCTGATGATGATTGTGTACAGCTGATATTGTTCTGGCTGGAATTCACAAAGTAGGAAAGGGTCCATGGGAAAAAAGACAATATAGGGAGGTTGGGAGGATAAAGATGTCAGTACAAGGAATTCGGGCTCACTCTGCTATCAGGGCTTCCCTGGTTGCTGGGGTGGTAAAGAATCTGCCTGTAATGCAGGGGGCCTGAGTTTGATCCCTGGGTCAGGAAGATCCTCTGGAGGAGGGAATGGCAACCCACTCCAGTTTTCTTGCCTAGAGAAATCCCATGGACAGAGGAGCCTGACAGGCTACAGTCCATGGGGTCGCAAAGAGTGGGACATGACTGAACAACTAACATTTTCACTTTTTTCACTTTTTGGTAGCCAGAGAAGAGCTAGGGAAGATATATATATATATATTTTTTTTTTTCCCAAAGAGCTGCATCTGTTTATTTATTGTCACCTTTTTATCTATGTTGTGAAGATTTAATTCCTTTGCTTAAAATTCTTTTTTTCTTTATTTTTTATTTTCTAAATTATTACAGTATGATAACTCATTTACAGGCAACTTGGAAAATACAGAACAAAGTTACATGTAATTTCACTATGTGTTACAATCTTTGGGGGGTAGATAAATTAAGATTTTTACTTGAAGTTTCAATATCAAATTCTCAAAAAAAAGAAAAACAATAATAGAATGAATAGACAGAAAAGTGGAAGGGTATATAATAGTAGGCCTGAAAAGTGCGATGAACCAATTCAACATAATTAAGATTTATATAATTTTCACACCACAGTAGGGTACAAATGCTACTGAAGAACTAGGTAGGGTTCTTAAGTTGAGTATGGCATCCTCGAAGTAGGGCTTTGGAATATGAGTCTAGCTGGACCGTGTATGGTAGCCAGGAGAGAGGAAGAACCAGGAATTAAAGGAGCCATGTTCAGTTCATGTCCATGCTGTTTCTAAATGAGAGAGGAAAGAAGAGAAAAGGTTGAATTGGACGGAGCGCAGAGATTCAATCAGCTGAACCTTCTGGCAACTGATTGGCTGTATGGCAAGGAGATGAAAGCGTCAGCCCTTGGTGTTGCTTATGAGGCTGTATGTAGTTAACAGGGTTCCAGGCAATAAGCTGGGAGTTCAGAGATGAATAAGGCACACTGTCAGGCTCTGTCCATTTCTATTGCTGCTGTGCAAATTACCGCAAACTTAGTGACTTGAAACAACACAGCACTCTTATCTTACAGTTTCTGGAGGTCAGAAGTCTGAAATGAGTCTCACAGGATAAAGGAGTCGGCAGAGCTGAGGTCCTGCTGGACATGTTCAGGGAGAATCAGTTTTGGTTCCTTTTCCACCTGGAGGTTGCCTGCCTTCCTTGGCTCATGGCCCCTTCCTCCATCTTCAGAGCTCATCACTCTAACCTGTCTTCATCCTCACGTCTCTCCTGTCTCCTTCAGACCATCCTGCTTCCTCATAAGGACCTCGTGATTACCTTGGGTCTACATACATAATCCAGGATAACTTATCCATCACAGTATCCTCAGTCATGTCCATATAGCCCCTTTCATCATGTGCTATATTCACAAATCCAGGAATTAGGATGTGGACATCTTTGGAGGACCATTATTGTGCCTACGAGGGAGTTAGCACATCTTTGGATGCTAACTTGTCAAACCTTTTTTGTCCCTATAATCTCTTTTTTGTTCCCTTTATTCAATAAAGGAGGCAGCTGTTGAGAGTTCAGGCACCACGCTAGGCACTGAGGATTCGGGGATGCGAAGGCACCTCTCTGCCCCGCTCTAGACGAAGCAAAATTAGAGAAGGGCTGTTAATGTAGAGCCAGAGACCAGGATGTCAGACTCTTGGCTTTGATTTTTGCAAGCTGAGGTCTAGGCCTGAGATGATGAGATATAGAAGAATTTTTGGTAATTTAAAAATGGGATCCTCCTACCCACCCTCTCTACTGCCAAACCCCAATCCCAAGTTTAGATTTCTTTTTAATCTACTCAAAGGCCTCTGGGGCGGAGGTGTTTGCTGAGACCAGGAGTTTGACTCCTTTTTAGAATATGGTGGGAGGTTAGAAGAAAGAGACAGTCTAAAGAGGAAAACGGAAAAAGCAGCAGCAGTAACACTCCAACCTCAAGTAGCATAGAAAGGTGATATGACTGTTTTTGCTTAGTCCCTAAGTTGTGTCTGACTCTCTTTTGCAACCTCATAGCATGTATAGCACCAGGCTCCATGGAATTTCCCAGACAAGGATACTGGAGCAGGTTGCAATTTCCTTCTCCAGGGGATTTTCCTGACCAAGGGATCAAACCTGCGTCTCCTGCGTTGGCACGTGGATTCTCTACCATTGCACCACCAGGGGTGAAAGTTCCAAAAGGTAATAGTTGATGAAATGTTGAGGATTTAGTCCACTGGTGTCCATGAAGCACCTACTATGTCCCTGACCATTTAACTTACAGCCTAATGTCATCTCACAGAAACCCTGTAAGGTAGGCCTTGCTGTCTACAAAGCACAGGCCAAGTAACAAACCCAGAGTCCGTAGCAGAACTGCCAAAGAACTGATGAAGGATTAGTCCCCTTCCAGGTGTCTTTTGACTTTAAAACCAATGTGTCTTCCTATTCCATCACAGCAGCCTCTTATGTCGAAGGGGTAAGATTAATGCATGGAGTTGGCTTTATTCACCTGTATCCATTTCAAAACCAGAGTCTCTTTAGAGGATGCAGCGGAACAAGGAAGACCTCACACACAGGAGGCAGTTGATGTATCTTTGATGGGATAATTAATGGCCCGACTAGAGGGATTTGTGCAGGTGTGGGCCTGGAGCAAGGCCAGTGAGGTACCCAGGGCACAGAATCCATGGAGACAGACTCATACGTATGGGTACTGCTCTTGCCATATCCTGACAGTGGGCGCCTCCTTAGTTGTGTGCCCAGGGCGCCTGAGTAGGAGGGAGGCCTCGCTCTCAGGGTGCTTCAGCACAGTGTGCTGTGTTCACACAACCTTGACTGTGAATTCTGTGCCCTGGGCATCGTGCTTCCCTCACCCTAGGTCCTCGCTTTGTGCCGAGGCCAGAAGGAGGAGAGGACCAGTGAGTTCAGTGGTCTCAGTACTGGCTGGACATTAAAACCCCCTGGGCAGCTTTAAAAAACGTCTGGGGTAAGATATGACCCCAGACCAATTAAATCAGAATCACTGGCATGGGGTGGCATGGAGAAGGGATAGGAGGCAAAGACCTGGGCATGGATGTGTTTTTTAAAGCTTCTCACGTGATGCTAATATATAACCAGGTTTGGGAACCCCTGAGTTTGTACGTTAGGAGAGAGTCTCTCACTGCCAGGCTGAGCAAGAACGTACATAACTGTAGCAAAAGTGAGGGTTTAAGTAGTTCTTTTAAAATGTGAGCTGATGATGGCTACAGTTCAGTTAACTTTATGATTCTGGGTTTAATTCCAGCCTGGTTAATAAATCAGCTGATTCTTCCACTCCCTTCCTCTGGATTTGAAACCTGGAAAATAATTAAATGTAGAATTCATCTGTGATGGCTATCGTTATCAAGTGCTGCTTTCAGGGCTGCTGTGAAAGGCAGCTCAATACACTTTATCAGCCCACTTGCAAATCCTTCTGAGGGTGGAAACTGTCCTGAAGGAGAAAGGAAGTCCCCTCTGGGTGTCCCAACGCTCACACTAGGGAGCCCTGTGCCCCTAAACAAGTGTTCTAACCCCTCTGCGTCTCGCCTTCCTCGTCTCTACAAAGAGGTGCTTGTGACTCCATGGTTCAGCTGTTACTTCATTTTTGTGATTGCTCTTGTTCCAGCTGGGAAACGATTGCTATGCAAATGAACACGCTTAACTTTGACAGCTGTGCTCTGTAACCAGTCATTTCTGACATATAAGGAATCCTTTATAGCTGTGATTCCCAAACCTGGCCAAACGTCATGTGGGAAATTTTCAGAAAATTCAGATTCCTGGACTTCATCCCTGAAGATCTTTCTTCCCTGCCCCACTGCCCCATTAAATGTGATGTTTAATCAATGCAGCCCTGGTCAAACTGTCTACCTTTACTCATTGGGTCTTTTTTTTCCCCTTCTAACTTTTTATTTTGTTTTGGGGGCTTCCCTGGTGACTCAGATGGTAAAGAATCTGCCTGCGATGTGGGAGACTGGGGTCTGATTCCTGGGTTGGAAAGGTTCTCATGGAGAAAGGAATGGCTACCCACTCCCATATTCTTGTCTGGAAAATTTCATGGACAGAGGAGCCTGGTGGGCTCCAGTCCGTGGGATCGCAAATAGTTGGACACGACTGAGCGACTAAATCACCACATAGCCAATTTAACAATGTTGTGATAGTTGCAGGTGAACAGTGAAGGGACTCACTGAAGCCATACATATACACGCATCCATTCCCCCCAAAACCCTGCTCCCATCCAGGCTGGCACGTGACATTGTGAAGATCGTGGTTCAATGGGTTGTTTTCTCCCCTGACATGGCAGGTGGGATCTTAATTCCCCTACCAGGGATCAGACCCACGCCCCTTGCAGTGGGAGCATGGAGTCTTAGCCACTGGACCACCAGGGAAGTCCTGGTCTTCAATAGGTATTAAGTGATATCTGGGAATGTGCCACTCATCAGCCAGGTTAGGATGTAAGCAATGATCAGGTTAATTAAAGTGCTAGAATCGCCAATCTCGGTATCCCTTGAGAGTTTACAGTTAAGTCATAGTTCTTCGAGGAAGCCTTCCCTGGGCCCCAAGACTGTGTTAAGGCCCCTGGTTAAAAGTTTTATAGCATCCTGTTCTTCTGCCTCATAGGACTTCCTGAGCTAGTTCACATCTGTCTTCCTTTCCAGAATGTAAGCTCTCTGAGGGCCAGGGTTGTGTACACTGTTACAGCTTTTGGGGCATGCAGCTTCCCCTCTTTCAGAATGGAGATCCGGGCCTTTGGTGGATGCTGTGGTTGCCGGGGGAGAGGAAGTTTCTCTCTGGCTTTTTGAGCGGAGGCAGGACTCCAGGGGCTTCCCAAGCCGTGTCATCAGTGAGAGCCCATGGCTGTTGCGTTTCACAGCAGCTCCGTGCCGTGTCTGATGGGCCACGTTCATACTCTCTCAAAGCTCCTCGGTGTGTTGTCAAAGTAAGTCATCCCCTTTGCAGGCTGTTATCCTTTTTTTAGATTTGAGTTTTCAGCCCAAGTGTGAAGATTAAAATGAATTTTCAGGTGTCTATCTCCTCAGCTCCTTTCTCTCTACTGTTTTTATCTTTTGAAATTCTGATATTCCCAAAGTAATACAGATTTTAAAAGGTGGTTTAGGCATATTTATTGAGACTGAAAAGTTCCAGTTCCCTCCCGTGGCATTTCAGCCTCTCAGGGTTTGACCCCAGATGCTGTTTCCCCATTTGTGACCACACGCCAGTTACCAGCCTTGAAAACCCTGTCTTCATAGTTTCATGGCCAGTGCACTTGTCCAGAATGCCCCCTCTCTTATTCTCAGCCCCCAAGATTTTCTTCCTCTGGTCTCCTGCCTAAATCCCTGTGGCCGTGACGCTTGGTTTAAACCTCCTGTATTACTGCTTAATGTAGTACTTGTATGAGGGTAGGTTGTGAAAGTGTTAGTCACTCAGTCGTGTTGACTCTGTGTGATCCCATGGACCGTAGCCCACCAGGTTCCTCTGTCCATGATTGAATTCTCCAGGCAAGAATACTGGAGTGGGTTCATCTCCAGGGGATCTTCCTAAGCCAGGAACTGACCCTGGGTCTCCTGCATTGCTGGTGGACTCTTCACCATCTGAGCCACCAGGAAAGCCCCCCGAGGGTGGGGGTGTGTGGTACTATCGTCCTCAGATTGCCCATTGTCTTACCCTTGCCTGGGACTTGATTAAACTCTTGGATTCCTGTGGGTACCATAATCTAAACTTGCCTGGGAATGGCAGGCGAGCCTTTCTAGAAGTCCAGAGATTATTATTAAGTTGGAAGATGAGATTAAGGGGTAGGGAGCATTGTCACATAGGAACAATCTTTAATTCTCAGTTCTTAGTTCGAGGTGACCAAGTCAGTCTGTGGGAAATGTTTCCAGTCAGCTGCGTCAGTCTGTCCCTGAAGGAGGTACCTGAAGTAGAAAAATGGCTTCCACCTTCGGAAGAGTCCTCCCCACAGTGAAACCTCTGTTTATTGAGGTGCCTGTCAATTTTGATTTTTTCACTTATTCCTCTGTAAAAAAGAAAGAAACTCATTGGATAACTTATTCTTTATTATTCCGTCTGTATTTTTTCATTTGTTCGTTTCTTCCTGGGCTCATTTCATGTGTTCATTTTATTTATTCATTAAGCTCATGTTGTTTTTGAGAAGCTACTCTGGACCTGTCACAAGGCAAGTATTCTTTCAAGAAGCCAAATTTAGGCTACACGTTAGATTAATTTACTTGTATCTTTTAAATAATGATGAAAGCATAGACCATGTAGAAACAAAATATTCATATGGCATTGTTTCCTGACAGGGCTGTGAACAAAATTTGCTATTCATATAAACACATTTCCTGGGGAGAGGGGTGTGGGAGGGCATTCAGGATGGAGGGGACACACGTATGCCTGTGACCAATTCATGTTAATATGTGGCAGAAACCATCATGATACTGTAATGTAATTATCCTCCAGTTAGAATACATAAATGAATTTTAAAATAAATAAATATATATAAAAATTTTTTGATTGAGTTTAAAAAGCACAAAACATCTTTTGGGAGTTGTTTCTGATTTCAGGGATTGATCGCATTCTGAGAAGCTAATGAGCCCGTATAAACACCCGCGTGTTGACGTGGGTGCCCTTTTCTGTAGTCACGCTTGTTGTCTTTTCCACGTCTATCTGCAAAACAAACCTAGAGGGCCCAGCCATTTTCCTGTTCCTGACAAGCTGGGCAGAGAAGAGCATGCCATGCTCTGAGAGCCAGGGCGTGCCGCTCATAGGAAACAACACAGAAGAAAGTAGGCCGTCCAGAAGGAGGAACAGCAGGCGAGAGCAGGCCTGGGCCGGGAGTCAGGACTCCTGGGCTCTGGTCTCATCCCGGTGCCTGATGAGCTGTGCGACCTCAGAGAGTAAGTGGGGATGGACGGGCAGCGACAGATTAAAAGTAGCAGCTTTATTTGGTATTTGTTTGTGAACATATATTTATTTTTATTGGAATATAGTTGCTTTACAATGTTGCGTTGGTTTCCGCTGTGACTCAGTTATATGTGTGTATATATCCCCTCCCTCTCGGGCCTTCCTCCCACCCCTCTGGGTCATCACAGAGCACAGAGCTGAGCCTCCCGTGCCAAGCTGCACCTTCCCACTAGCTGTCTAGTTTCCTCACGGTGGTGTATATATGTCGATGCTCTTCAGAGTCTTACAGCCCTCGGTTCAGATCACATTCTCGATGAGCAGCTGTGGACGTTACTTAACTCCTCGAGCTCCGCGTTATGCACAGCGTGTGGAGAAGACCCGCCGTATTCGATGGGCAGGGGGATGAACTGCTCTCCTGTGGGTGAAGGATCTCAGCACCACATGCTCAGTTTTCAGCCTAGAGGAACATGACCGAGATGGTGAGAGGCTCGGAAAACATCCTGGGAGGGACAGCGGAGGGGAGGAAGTTCATCTCCCTCTCAAAAGAGGAGACGCAGGGAGAAGACGGGTGCCGTCTGCCTCATAGACTTGTGTGAAAGGGAGAGTGAGCTGAGGGCAGCAAAGGGTGGGAATGGCAGGCAAGTTCAGCCTTGGAGCCAACAGCCTGAGAAGTGGGGCAGCCCAGCGGGGGAGCTGGCAGCTTAGGGCCTGGGAGCCCTGGCCGTGTGGCCCAGTGGTCTGATGACTGCGGGGTCGGGGGGCATGGCAGGGGTGGGGCGAGAGATCTCTCTGCCAGGAGGGAGGTGGGCTAAGCGTCTCAG
This sequence comes from Oreotragus oreotragus, assembly GCA_006410675.1. Classification (NCBI taxonomy): domain Eukaryota; kingdom Metazoa; phylum Chordata; class Mammalia; order Artiodactyla; family Bovidae; genus Oreotragus; species Oreotragus oreotragus. The sequence continues at coordinate 849,313 of SJYX01013099.1, read as the reverse complement.
ATTGTCCCACTCCATTTATTCCTTCCGAGGATTCTCAGAAACCATCTGTGGGTTATTCTGTTTATCCTTGGAGGCCTCTCTAAGGGCTAGCATTCTTTTATTTTTTTTTTCTTTTGAACTTTTTGTGTTGAGGTATAGCCCTAGTGGCTCAGACAGTGAGTCCACCTGCAATGTAGGAGACCTGGGTTTGATCCCTGAATCGGGAAGAACCCCTGGAGAAGGGAATGGCAACCCACTCCAGTATTCTTGCCCGGAGAATCCCATGGACAGAGGAGCCTGGTGGATTACAGCTCCATGGAGTCTCAGAGAGTTAGACATGACTGAGTGACTAACACAATTTTGGGGGCTTCCCTGGTGGCTCAGAAGGTGAAGAATCTGCCTCCAATGCAGGAAACCCAGGTTCAATCCCTGGGTTGGGATGATCTCCTGGAGAAGGAAATGGCACCCCACTCCAGTATTCTTGCCTGGAGAATGCCATGGAAGGAATTCTCCATGAGGAGCCTGGCAGGCTACAGTCCATGAGGTTGAAAAAATTCGGACACCACTGAGCGCCTAACACTTTCACTTTCATAGCTGATTAGCAATATTGTGATAATTTCAGGTGAACAACTGAAAGACTTAGCCATATGTACGCATGTATCCATTCTCCCCCAAAGTCTCCTCCCATCCAAGCTGCCACATAACATTGAACAGAGTTCCCTTTGCCATACAGTAGGTCCTTGTTGGTTATGCATATTAAATACAGCATGTGTACATGACCATCCCAATCTCCTTAACTATTCTTTCTCCGTGGCAACAATAAGTTCGTTTTCTAAGTCTGTGAGTCTCTTTCTGTTTTGTAAGTTCATCTATATCATCTCTTTTTAGGTTCCGCATACAAGGGACGTCATATGATATTTGAGCATTTGGTTTTAGACGTGACGGTTTGTCATTGCCGGGGGTAAGCCTCTTAATTGATCAGGGCTGTCTTTGTTCCCCCCAGACCCACCCTGACTCGAGCATACTTGTTCTGCTCTCCTGCTGCCTCCCAGATTTTTTTTTCACGGCTTCCTTCTTGATGTCATGGGACTGTCAGAACAGTTTGCTTCTCTTCTGAAAACCTCATCATGTGAGAGTCAGGACTTCCTCGAGTTTTCCTTCCCTTCCCTGAGGTCATGGAGAATGTTATGGTCTTCCTTGAGGCTTTGGGACAGCAGCAGCCATCCTAGACAGGAGAAGGTGCCTTTGGGGTCACTCCTTGGAGCACAGCGTGTTGCGAACAAAGGCTGCTGTTAATCAGGCTTTTTAGCCTGGGTCTGGCTGGCCGAGTGATGGGGATTAGGCCTACGAGCCTCGCTCTTCTCTTTGCTGGCATCAAAAGCAGACACCAGCTGTGGTGTTCTCCCTTCAGTTTAACTTTTGGACAGCTGGCAAAGAGAATAGGCTTTTATAGATGTGGCAGAACAGGGCTGAAACTTGCAAGATATTTTTTGGGGGGTTTGTTTTCTTCCAGTTGTGTTGAGATATAATTGACATACAGCACTGTATAAATCGAAGGTGTACATGTGGCTCGGTGTTAAAAAAGAAAATCTGTCTGCCAGTTCAGGAGCCTCGGGAGACGAGAGTTTGATCCCTGGGTCAGGAAGATCTCCTGGAGAAGGGAATGGCAAGTCACTCCAATATTCTGGCCTGGAGAATCCCATGGACAGAGGAGCCTGGTGGGCTGCAGAGGGTCGGACACGACTGAGCGACTGAACGCACATATGTACAGCATAATGATCTGACTTGCATGCAGCATGCAGTGGTTATCACAATAACTACAGTGAACATTCATCTCATATGGATATAAAAATTAAAGAAATAGAAAAAATGTATCTTGTGATGGGAGCTCTCAGGATTTATTCTCGTAACCCCTTTCATGTTTAACACACAGCAGTTTTAATACATTTATCATGTTGTACATTCTGTCCCTAGTGTTTCTTTATCTTGTTCCTGAAAGTTTGTACCTTTGGACTGCCTTCTTCCAATTCCCCTTGTCTCCAAGCCTCACCTCTGATAACCACAAACATGATGTTTTTTTTTTTTTTTTATGAGTTTGCTTTTGAAGTGTGATTGACCTGCAGCACTCTGGTGGTTCCTGTTATACAGCATAGTGATCCTGTATTTCTATACATTTCAAAAATGGCACAAGGAGAGCTGGAATTAAGCACACTCTGCACCTGGAACCCTCACGTGTCCCTTTCAGCTGCTGCCCTTATGGTTGCTCATTCCTTATTTGTTCTCGACACTTTCTTCCTTCTCACTGGAGCCTCACAATAATCTCCATAAGGAAGGGAAGGTAGGAGTGAATAGATCCACTGTGCAGGTGAGGAAACTGAGGCTTGGAGAAGCCGTGTGATTGATGTAAACCAGACAGTCGTAAGGAAGGCCTGGAGCTGGAAACCGGCGAGGAACACGGGGCTGATTTTTCAGTGTTGTGCCAGGTTCATGTTAAGGGGGAGGTGAGTTCCCTTCCAGCTGTGTTCACGGATGAGATACTTGAGTGCCTGTTACGTAGGGGGAAGCTGCAGTGGCAAGCACTGGCTGGAGACACGGAGCACTCGGACACGCAGGCCTGCATGTAAACCAGGGGAAGACAGACATGAGTAGATGGGGTTTGGGATCCTCTGCTGAGTATCCTGGGTGAGGAAGTTAGGGGCTAATGGAGCACTCGAGCGGCACCAACCTGGCCCTGAGAGGATGGGGAAGACGTCTGTAGTACGTGCCATCTCACTTGAGAGCCAGGAGGTGTTGGTTGAGGGAGGGGGATTCTAGGAGGAAAGTGGAAGCGTTAGTCACTCAGTCGTGTCTGTCTCTTTTCGACCCCGTGAACTGTAGCCCACCAGGCTCCTCTGACCATGGAATTCTCCAGGCAAGAATACTGGAGTGGGTTGCCATTCCCTTCTCCAGGGGATCTTCCTGACCCAGGGATTGAGCCCCGGTCTCCCTCATTGCAGGCAGGCGCTTTATCTTCTGAGCCACCAGGGAAGCCCAGGAGGGAGAGTAAGTATATGCAAAGGTCTGAAGGCAGAAGGAGCTGAAAGTGTTCAGTGTGACAGGAAAAGAGCTTGGAAAAGAAAGCAGGTGCTGCTTCACAGAGAGCCCTGCAGGCCGCGGTGAGGGCTTTGAGCCTTAGCCAGTGGACGGTGGAAAGTTGGTGAAGGGTTTTAAGCCTGGGAACATGCCCTCGTCACATCTGAGTTTTAGAAAAATCCTCCAGCTGCAGGAGGAGGGTGGGAGGGCTGTCTCTTATACACATCTAGATGTGTATAAGAGACAGTCCCTGAGGTCATGGAGAATGTTATGGTCTTCCTTGAGGCTTTGGGACAGCAGCAGCCATCCTAGACAGGAGAAGGTGCCTTTGGGGTCACTCCTTGGAGCACAGCGTGTTGCGAACAAAGGCTGCTGTTAATCAGGCTTTTTAGCCTGGGTCTGGCTGGCCGAGTGATGGGGATATCCCTGTTGCCAAGACTCATCCCTCCCGGATTTTTGCACGGAGGTTGCCCCCATGCTGACAGCCAGCTCTGGGCCACTGATTCTTCTGTGCTTAAGCAGAGAATGAGAGTCCACAGGCAGACAGAAGGGCTCTTTTTCTGCTTCCCCAGTTTGAGGATCTGTGTGCAAGAGATAATTAAATGGAAGGTCAATATCGGGGTGACTTATTCTAACAAAGCCAGTGGTGACTTGTTCTAACAAATGCCAGCCCTACTACACACACAAGCTAGGTGGCAAGCACCTCCGTGAGCCTCATAGTCTTCATCTGAAAGGCACACGTAATAAAATGTTGTTGTTCAGTCACTAAGTCATGTCTGTCTGTGACCCCATGGACTGTATGTAGCACACCAGGTTTCCCCTGTCCTTCAGGTCCATCGAGTTGGTGACGCCATCCAGCCATCTCATCCTCTGTCGTCCCCTTCTCCTCCTGCTTTCAATCCCTCCCAGCATCAGTCTTTTCCAATGAGTCAACTCTTGGCATGAGGTGGCCAAAGTATTGGAGTTTCAACTTCAGCATCAGTCCTTCCAATGAACACCCAGGACTGATCTCCTTTAGGATGGACGGGTTGGATCTCCTTGCAGTCCAAAGGACTCCTAAGAGTCTTCTCCAGAACCACAGAATAATAAAATACCTTCCTCAGATCTTTGTGAGGATCCAATGAGATGATATATGTAAACTGCCAGGCATGTAGGAGGTGCCCAGTAAGTATTTATTCCCTTTTCCTTTTTTCCTGCCTTCCCTTATCACTGATCCAGAAATCTTACAGTCAACTCCAAGCCCCAAACAGTCTGACCTATTTCCTTTCTGACCCGCTCCATTCTGTCCCTCTGGCACACTGATTGCCTTGAAGTTTCTTGAACACTCGAGACACACTTGCACCTCAGGACCCTCTGACCCCCTGTGTGGCTTGTTTCCTCATCTCTGGCCAAGTTTTTGCTCAGTTATCATCCTCTCAGTGAGACCTGCCCTAGCCACACTCTTTAAAACTCCAACACCCCTCATCTTATTATTGCTTTCCCAGCTTTATTTTCCTCTAAAGTTCTTATTACCTTCCCCAAATTTATATAATTTAATCATTTTTTTATTTTTAGTGTGTTTGTTATTAATTTGTTCATTATCCCCTCCAACTGGAATATACACTCCACAAGGACAGGAGGTTTTAAATGTCTTATTCATTGCTGTATCTCCAGTGCTTAGAACAGTGTCAGGTGCATAATAAGCTCTCAGTAAGTGTTTGTGAAATGAATGAATGTTCGATTAGCTCTCATGATAACTGTTGAGAATACTGGGAGTTGGGGGAGCACCTGGGACTGAAGAGTCTTGACTGCCATCTGAGGGTTCTTCTGCAATCTGGCTGGGTGGTGACTCCCCGCTAGGAGTCTAGGAGACAAGAGTTCCAGTCCTTTACTCCTTTGTTTGTAAAATGAGGACCTTGCCCTTTGTCTCACTAAATAGTCCATTTTTATTAAAAAAATTTTTTGATGTGTTTTTATTTGTTTATTTGGCTACATCAGGTCTTAGTTGCAGCAATCAGGATCTTTCATTGCTGCACACCAGCTCTCTAGTTGTGGCCTGGGTTCCGGAGCACGTGGGCTCAGTAGTTGTGTTGCTCAGGCTCAGTAGTTGTGGTGCTCAGGCTCAGTAGTTGCGGTGCTCGGGCTCAGTAGTTGCGGTGCTCGGGCTCAGTAGTTGCGGTGCTCAGGCTCAGTAGTTGTGGTGCTTGGGCTCAGTAGTTGTGGTGCTCAGGCTCAGTAGTTGCAGTGCTTGGGCTCAGTAGTTGCAGTACTCAGGCTTAGTTGCCCTGCAGCTTTTGGGATCTTCATCCCTGGATCAAGGATGGAACCTACATCCCCTGCATTGCAAGGTGGATTCTTAACCCCTGGACCACAGGAAAGTCCTAAAATAGCCTATTTATTTATCCCACGCCACAGCTAGAGAGCTAGTGTGCAGCAATGAAAGATCCTGAGTCCTGCAACTAAGACCTGATGCAGCCAAATAAACAAATTGTGTTGTTCTATTTCAGGGAGGGACTGAAGAGTTGGGAATAGTGTACTTGAAGTGGCTTAGTGATAATCTGTCTGCAACGTAGGAGATGTAGGTTCGATCCTTGGGTCGGGAAGATCCTCTGGAGAAGGAAATGGCTAACCACTCCAGTATTCTTGCCTGGGAGATTCCATGTACAAAGGAACCTGGTAGGCTACAGTCCATGGGGTCACAAACAGTCGGAGCAACTAAACAGCAAGGACAACAATCGAACGTGCTACAGCGTTTAGCTCATTTAGCTCCAGCTGTGGAAATGAGGGAAGGCTTCTTGGAGATAGTAACTTTCATCTTGAAGGATAAGTCCTTTTTGAGACAATTAAGCAGGCAGTAATATATGCAATTTTGTAGTATCGCTGATCAAGTGTGGGTCACAGACAGGGTTGAGAGATATGCCGTCCAGATTTCTGTCAGGGACTAGGCTCCCAAGCCCTGCTCTTCCCCACAGGCCACCCGCCCCTCTGGCTCCCGAGACCTACGCCTTAATCTTTTCCGAGTTGGCGCCCACCTCCTCCTTGCTCAGTGAGAACTGCAGCCTCACACGGTAACTCTGGTCCACGGTGAAGAGCTATGGGAGGGGGACACGGGGAAGATGAGATACAAGGGACCCTGGGGCTGGCAGAGGGCACTGGGAACTGAGCCAGAACCTAACACTCACGTTTACGGTGATTCTGGCTTCCTGGGCAAGACCCTCAGAAGGCCTGTCTTGGGCCTTGACCGTCACTTGGTAGGTGCCTTGGAGAGTGGAATCAAGGCTGGTCACCAGGCTACAGAAGGTAGGAGGGCACCACTCAGTTCTGAAACCCAAGCTGGAGTCCTCCAAAACCCCCTTGGACCCCTCCTAGGATGGGGAACTCACTGCCCTGAGGCCCCGCTTGGCTCCCCCACCCCTGTCCGGTGGCTGCCCGCAGTTACTCAATGTTGCCAGTGAACACGCTGGCCTCCGAGGACGTGGAGACCCGGAAGAAGCCCTGGAAAGGGATCACGGCCCCGTCCTTAGCAATGAAATCCACTTGAAGGATGGAGAACAGGATGGCCGCGTTGTTCCCTGAGTCGTCATCTCTGGCCTGGGAGCAAGACGGAGTGAACAAACTCTGGGGGCTGGGCCAGGCCAGGCACCCCTCCAGCCCCAGCAGGAATCTGAAGCTAGGGTAGCCTGGGAGCCTGGCCCCGCCGTGACCTCTATGGGCCTTCCCCAGGCCACTGACCAAATGCTTTAAACGAACAGTGTTTGAACATGTCCCTGCTTCAACTCAACAGGCACTGCCCAAGTCTGTCTCAGGTAGAAGGTCACCCTGGGAAGGTCCCCCCTCTCACTGCCATACATGCACAAGCCTAGGGACACTCACTTGTCCTGAGCACCTACTGTGTACCAAGCACCTTCCCCCAGACCCCTCCTTTCAGTGCTTGCTAACAGAAGTATGAGTTCTCCCAGAGAACCATGAAATGAGGCATTTTTATTCACTCTAGTGCCTTTTGGAGAAGAATACAACCAACACACAGAGCTGTGAGGCCACTGATGTCACTGTTCAGGATGAGGCTAAAGCTGGTGTTGATGTTTCAAAAGGGAGTTGATTTAAAGAAAATTGTTCAAAGCCAGGGCCACACTCCTGACGTTGGAATGAATGTCTTCAGCCAGGGCTGAAGATTGGAAAACTGACTGTTTGAGCCTAGAAAGAACCTAGAGAGGAAGAATTGCATGCGTGCTAAGTGGCTTCAGTCGTGTCCAACTCTGCGACTCCATAAACCGTAGCCCGCCAGGCTCCTCTGTCCATGGGATTCTCCAGGCAAGAATACTGGAATGGGTTGCCATGCCCTTTTGCTCCAGGATCTGTGGTCAGTGTTGTGTATCAGCCACTGCCAGTCCTTAGCCTTCTTGGGAGGATAGTCAGCAATCCGTGGTTGTCAGAAAAGGGACATTCCTGTTGAGGAAATGAAAGATGATCCCCTAACTTGGCTTGAGGGGAAAAAATGGTCCTAACTCCCATCTTAGAGGCTACAGTTTGTCATAGAGTTTCCTTGGGTGACTCCATAGTGATCATATCTGATCTCAGTAGCTGGTTTGCTTAAGTTCATTGAGAAGGTCAATAAAAATACAGTCACAGATTCAGGTCAGTGCCTGACCAGCCTATGCTGACACTATATCCTTTATTTTTATTGGTCAGCTGTCTAGTGAGAACCCAGCAGGGCTTGGCTCATAAAAGGCTCTTAGATGGAAATGAACTGGAAAGCTGCCAAGTTGTAGAGTATCACTTCATCATCACAAATAGGAAACCACCAGCCTAGCCTCAACTATGAAGTACAATGCTTAGTCTTGCCTACAGGGAATCGATGAATGTGAACTGCCTTGGTTAAAGAATTATCTTTGGGTGTGATAAGTGTAGAAAGTGCCTCCAGCTGGATAATGAAATGTTATCCAGAGGAGAAAGAGATTACTTCTGGCAGGAATTCAGATAGAATTCATGATGGAGATGGAAATAACATTTATTTGGCTTTAAAGGATGGGCAGTATGTAGACATTTAGAGAAGAGTAGAAATCTAGAAGCACGGGGGCGGGTGGGGGGAGGGAAGCAAACAAGTCAGCTGGTATTGTAGGAGCGGTGTGCAAATGAGAAGGAATGTGGGAAGAAAATGTGTTCAGGTGAGGTGAGTCAGGATCATGATGGCCTTGAATGCCATCATGCTAAAGAGGCTGGACTGTATCCTATGGTCACAGGGTGCCATTACAGGTTTTTCAACAGGAAACTAAAATAACGAAGGTAATCATAAAAGTTAGCCAGAGAAGAACGTGTGCAGTAGAAAAAAAGAGAAAAGGCAGAAATGGAGATAAGGAGGGACAGAGCATGTTTAACATAAAATACTGGCCTTTAAGGAAATGAAAGGCCAATTTGTGTGTCTCACGTGCAGACCGAAGTTCGGAGGGAAGTACTGCACTGGGGAACGGAAACGCTATCGCTTGTGCAACATCCATCCCTGTCGCCCGGATGCACCCACTTTCCGGCAGATGCAGTGCAGCGAGTTTGACACTGTTCCCTACCGGAATGAATTCTACCACTGGTTTCCGGTTTTTAATCCAGGTAAGGAGCTGTAATGGGATATTCCAAATCGAGGGCCACAGCCATTATCAGAAAGCATTTATCTGTCAGGGTACTATGATGCAGTACAGAGAAAAAAAGAGAGTTGTGCCATCAGGAGTTTTATATTTTAAGAGGTGGAGACACTGACCTGGGTAAGTGAATCAGTAAATGTTGAAGGTGAATATTCCAACTCCCTGCCAAGCTCTGTGGGAGTTAGAAGAGAATTTTATCAAACATGATGACTCACTTCAAAACAGCTGAGGTACAACTAAGCAATATTTGGGGCTTGTTGGGACACAGGAACTAATCACTGATGGAAGTGCTTATTGATGAATGTGTGGAACTGAATTTAATTTTGACAGAAACTCAGGAAAGAAGGTCATTATGGGTGTGGAGTAATTTCAAAACAGTCTTCCAAGGAAGCAGTTGACAATTCTTTTTTTCTTTTTTTTTTTTTACTTTATTTTACTTTACAGTACTGTATTGGTTTTGACATACATTGACATGAATCCACCACGGGTGTACATGAGCTCCCAAACATGAACCCCCCTCCCACCTCCCGCCCCACATCATCCCTCCGGATCATCCCTGTGCACCAGCCCCAAGCATTCTGCATCCTACATCGAACATAGACTGGCGATTCGTTTCTTACATGATAGTATACATGTTTCAATGCTATTCTCCCAAATCATCCCACCCTCTCCCTCTCCCTCAGAGTCCAAAAGTCCACTCTACACATCTGTGTCTCTTTTGCTGTCTTGAATACAGGGTCATCATTACCATCTTTCTAAATTCCATATATATGTGTTAGTATACTGTATTGGTGTTTTTCTTTGCATGTATCATCCTTCTCCTGCAATAAGGAAGGGGAAGGCATTCAAGGTAGAGTCAGCAATTCCCAGTGAGAAGAGGAAAGCACAAAACAAGACAAGATGGTCGATCACCAGTTCAGGTTCGATGCATGAGGCAGGGTGCTCAGGACTGGTGCACTGGGATGACCCTGAGGGATGGGATGGGGAGGGAGGTAGGAGGCAGGGTCAGGATGGGGAACACATGTACACCCATGGCTGATTCATGTCAATGTATGGCAAAAACCATTACAATATTGTAAACCAATTAGCCTCCAATTAAAAAAAAAAAAAGAATGCACCCAGCATAAAAAAAAAAAGAAAGAAAATGGATGAGAAACTTGATCACAAATGAGTGAGAGCCAGCTCTGGGCCAGAAATCAACATTTTGTACCTATAGGAGAATATGCATGCATGCTAAGTCACTTCAGTCATGTCTGACCCTTTGTGACCCTATAGACTATAGCCTGCCAGGTTTCTCTGTCCATGGGATTCTCCAGACAAGAACACTGGAGTGGGTTGCCATGCCCTCCTCCAGGGGAAGAGCCAGTGTCTCTTATGTCTCCTGCACTGGCAGATGGGTTCTTTACTCCTAGTGCCACATAAGGGTAAAATGTAAAGTCAAGCCTCTAAAGGATGCACATCAGAGGATGAGGACATAGTGGAGCTGGATAATGGAGCAGCAGCCTTGGCAGTGTTTCTCCTGAATCAGCACCAGTGACACATTTTATTCTGAAAATGAGAAAAATCATTGACCTTTAACTATAGCATCAAAGAGGATCTGTGCTCTTCATTGTTATTCCAATAGAGAATGAAAGAAAAGATGTTTCTGAGTTAAGGAAATTTGAAACAACATAGTGAAAAGTAACTACATTTCTTTTGTGTGAGATTGTTAAGTTTCTGAAATCCAGTATAATAGAACACAAGAGGACTCCTAGCTATTGGCCAATGAATGAAAATTACATATTTGGACTGTTAGGAAAATGATACAGTGAATTGATTTTGAAAAAAAGTGCTTTTCCTATGTTGTGTCTCCAAAATACCCTGATGGCTGTTGGTTGTCATGGGCAACACCTGCTCCTTGTCTCCCATTGTTTAGTGTCATTCATGCTCTAGAGGAGGGAGTCATTTGGTTTTTGGTGCAATTTTACTTCCTGATCTAAGCATCTGAATACAGAAAAGCTCTTGTATATACTAATGTGGGTGCGAAAAAAAAAGTGATGAAAGGTATAGCCAGTTGGTACTACCTATACCTATATTTTGGAAATTCTGCTTTGTTAGAACTAGTTGCATCCGTAGTACTAGAGACCCTGAATGAGCAGAACTAAAATGGTATAGCTGCCTCAGTGTTGAGACAGGTGCTTAGTTTGGAGTACCCACACCTGCCAGATTCAGGGTTGGATTTGTGTCTGTTGGACTCTGATGGCTCAAGTAGCCAGATTTAGAATAAAAAGATTTGGTTCAGCTTAACTTTTCATTGATTTATAAGCAATGATTGTGTGCAGAGACATCACTTTGCTGACAAAGGTCTGTATAGTCAAAACTATGGTTTTTCTAGTAGTCATGTATGGATGTGAGAATTGAACCATAAAAAAGGCTGAGTGCTGAAGAATTGATACTTTTGAACTGTGGTGCTGGAAAAGACTCTTGAGAGTCTCTTGGGCAGCAAGGAGACCAAACCAGTCAATCCTGAAGGAAATCAACCCTGAATATTCATTGGAAGGACTGATGCTGAATCTCCTATACTTTGGCCACCTGATGTGAAGAGCCTCCTCATTGGAAAAGACCCTGATGCTGGGAAAGATTAAGGGCAGGAAGAGAAGCGGATGACAGAGGATGAGGTGATTGGATGGCATCACCAACTCAGTGGACATGAGTTTGAGCAAACTCAGGGAGATAGTGATGGACAGGGAAGTCTAGGGTGCTGCAGTTCATGGAGTCACCAAGAATTGGACACAACTTAGTGTTGAACAGCAACAAATTGCATGCCTCCTTTTTGCATAACATAGCGGTAGATATTAAAGAAATGAGAGTTATAAAGTAGACACAGGTTTCATTCACTTTTGGAGTGGTTGTTTTGCATCTGTAACTGGTATTGAGACTGTGTATACCATGTGAGGGAATTATACCGAGTGCCATCTGCTAAATTCGTCTGCCTGGGCTGTAAACCTCCATTCTCCATCTCAGTGGTTTTCTTACAGGCTCCTTTGATATTATTTGAGCTCTAAACTGAGTAGCTACCACCTTGACCAACATGCTGACTTCTGTCCCCCCATCAAACTCTGTACTACAGAGTTGCTATTATTGCTTAGTTGATGGGCATCCTTGGTGACAACATTGTGTTCATGACACCAGCTCTGTGTAGACCACTCAATCTGTGCCAGGCATTGAGTACTTTATACCTTCCCAGGCTTCCCTTAAAAGCCACCAGAGTATAAACTCAATGTACAGCAGAGTTTTGGCAGATTTGCTAAGCAGCCAATGGCAGAAGAATCATCATAGATTCAAACATTTGGAATAAGCATAGAGACTCCATCAAACCTTTTCGTTTTCAAATTCTGTTCCAGGGGTTCCCAAAATGTTTGATTCTAATTTCATTTTCTAAAAAATCAATTTAATTGAAAAATTAGTTTTTAAAAATGCAGTAAGGAATAATGCTTACATTTAAAAAAAATAGTATATGTTGTTTTAACATATTGAAAACCATCAATATATTAACTTATACATATTAATTTGGTTTTCTATAGACCTTAGAATAAAAGTCTCTCATCAACACAATTCAACTGAGAAATATCCTGAGATTACAGATCAAGTTGTTTTAAACTGTTATCATATCATTTACATCCATTTGTGTGAGTCAAGATTTTTCAATGCTGTGCAAACAAATAAAAGTTGACACTAATGGTAAAGAACCCACCTGCCAATGCAGGAGACTTAAGAGACTTGAGTCTCTTTCCCTGGGTTGGGAAGATCCCCTGGAGGATGGCATGGCAACCCACTCCAGTATTCTTGCCTGGAGAATCCCCACCCATGGACAGAGGTTGGGGGAGGCCTCAGCCCCCACCCACTGCGGGCACAGCCACCACCCTCTAATATAAACATATCCACTGCCATAAAAAATTGAAAGCATTTTTGCAGCTTGCTCTGGAAATTATTTAATATGAGGAACTTGTTTAATTTACAGTTATTGTGATTTCTCTGTAATAGTCCAGAATTTTGAAGAAAAGCACTGCAAATGGTTTTTAAGGCCATGAATTTTTTATGAATACCACATTTAACAATTAATGGAGTTTAATGATATCAGTTAAGCAGGTGCTTCGTTTCCATTCCGGAGAGTTAATACATTTTCTTTCTAGTGTTAAAACATTTGGAGGATGGCTGAAAGACCTAAAGGCCTGGGCCCTGTGTCTCCTGGGGCTAATGTGACTGACAAAGGCTGGAGCCAAGGACTTACCCGGACAGACGCCACCTGCTGGTTGGGTATTACGAGTTCTGGGATAATCACTGCAAGTGTAGACAGGAAGAGGTCAGTGGCATCAGGGCCAGTGCCCTCTTGGCCAACTGCTGACCATAATAAGCCCAGCGCGGGGTTCATCCCCCCAAACCTGCCCTTAAGCTCTCTACTACCAGACCCCCACTACAGCTACCCCTGAGCCGCTAGTTAGCAGGTCCTCCACCTCCCGTTGGAGAAGGAAATGGCAACCCACTCCAGTGTTCTTGCCTGAAGAACAGGGACGGGGGAGCCTGGTGGGCTGCCGTCTCTGGGGCCACACAGAGTCGGACACGACTGAAGCGACTCAGCAGCAGCAGCAGCAGCCACCTCCCATTGTGCAGATGGGGAAAGTGAGGCCCAGAGAAGGAGGGCCGGGCCCAGGGTCAGATGTGAGTTGGGACAGAGATAGAGTGAAAACTCAGGTCTCTTCTCCTGTTGAATCCCTGAGAGAGAGGCAGGGCTGGAGGCCTTCCTCCCTTTCCAGGGGCACACCTGGGGGTCTGAGCAGCATCTGTGGGAGTTGCCCAAAGGTAGTTCTGGCAGAGTACAGTGTGGTTGGGGAGGAAGGGGCTTGCAGCTTACCAAAAGTCTTATCCTCAGGCAGAAAGTAAGGCACATTGTCATTCACATCCTCGATGGTGATGGGGAGGCTTCCTAGAGGGAAAAGATGGGCTGGCTTTGGTCTCTAAGTAAGACTTGACCCACAAAGCCTGGTCCTCAAGCTTGTTCCCAGCAGCCTCCCTCCCATGCATTACCCATGCTCAGACCCCTCCCCTACTAACTCAGCCCCCTCTGGCCTGTGTAGGAGGGAGCATCCTCCCCAGACCTCAGAGAGGATAAGCAACTTGTCCAAAGTCAGGCAGTGAGGCCACCGGGCCAGGACTGAGCCCAGCCCAGGTATGTGCCACCTGGCCACAACATTATTCTGACCCTGCTTAGCTGTGTAAGCTAGATTATTGAACTGTGCACTCTGTACCTCAGTTTCCTCATCTATAAAATTGGCTAGGGATCACCTACCACATGGATTGTGTGGCAGTAAAATGGCGAAATGCTTGCAAGGTGCCTAGGTAAGGATTCAATATATGCTGGCTGTTGATGTAACTGTTATTGCTACTTGGTGTCAGAGATGGGATCTGAGCACACACCTGGCTCTGAAGCGTCTCTTTACACTGCCTCTCAGCATCACAGCATTAATGCTAAAGTCCCTTGGACAACAAAGAGATCAAACCAGTCGATCTTAAAGGAAATCAACCCTGAATACTCATTGGAAGGACTAATGCTGAAGCTGAAGCTCCAGTATTTTGTTCATCTGATGCGAACAGCCAACTCATTAGAAGAGACCCTGATGCTGGGAAAGATTGAAGGCGGGAGGAGAAGAGGGAGTCAGAGGATGAGATGGCTGGATGGCATCACCAACACAATGGACATGAACTCGGGCAAATTTGGGGAGATGGTTAGAGAGAGGGAGGCCTGGCGTGCTGCAGTCCATGGGGTGGCAGAGTCAGACACGACCGGGAAACTGAACAGCAGCATGCCAAGCACGGCATTCAATGCCTCCCATACACATTCTGATGCACTCTTCACAGGCAACCCCCTACGCAACTCCACTTGACCAACGGGGCAACTCAAGCTCAGCGCAGCATCGTGACTTTCCTAGGGGCTCAGCTGGTGGGAGCTGGAGCCAGGATTTGAACCCAGACCTTCCCAATTCCAGTTCTTCCCCACAGCCCCTGTGTTGAGCCTGCTGAGCCCTGCAGGCCAGGCTGCCTCACCGTTGTCACTGTAGGCCTGGAAGCGGGGGTCTGTTGTGAGGTCATAGGCCCGCACGACCAGCGTGACCAAGTCACAGGCCTCATAGTCGATGGCCTCGCTCTGGCTGATGACCACCGAGCCGTTGGCCAGCACAGAGAACCAGCCGCAGCACAGGCTGCCCACGCCAGCTCCAGCCTTGGTGCAGATGACATTCACAAGCTGCACCTCCACCTGGGACATGGTATCCCTGTCCTGGGCCACCACGTTGCCCAGTATGCCGTGCTGCGAGCCATTCTCGGCCACCCGCATGCCCTGGAGCGAGGCTGAGTCCAGGGTGGGTGGCACGTCATTCACGTCCTCCACAGTCACAAGGACTTGTGCTGTAGTCTCACGCCCCTGGGCGTCCGCGTTCTCCGCGCTCATGATCAGACTGAAGGAGGCCTGCGTCTCGTAGTCCAGGCTCACATCCGAGGGCAGCGAGAGGCGGCCTGCTGCCTGCCCAGACCCCAGCACCGAGCCTCGGACCATGAAGTTGTTGGCGCCGCTCCCTGACAGGCTGAAGCTGATGCGGTTGTTGGCTTCCGTCTGGTCTGCATCCCAGGCCTCCACTACGCCCACCTGCACTCCTGTGGATGAGGGGCAGAGTGCAGAGGGATGCCCGGCCTGGCCGCCACCGGGGGCATCCTCCGTCCTCACCCGCCTTGGGGGCCTCAGGCCTGCCCTTGACTTACCCAGGGAGCCCCAGGGAGGACTTACCTGGGTCTCTCTCCCTCACAGAGAAGGAATATCTGGACTGGTTGAAGATGGGCAGATTATCATTGATGTCCTGCAGACAGAGGCAGTTCTGAGCCCAGGGAACTCAGGCCCCCAGGTTGGGCCTCCCCAGACACAGCCTGAGAAGCCAATATTTCCCCTGACCTGAGGCCCATTCTCTCTGTCCATCTCCTCAGACAGCGCTGCCCACTTCAGAGATGATGAAACAGACTTCAGGAGGACAGAGCTAGCCCAGACCCCGCCCCCGTGGGGCTCCGAGGTCCGTGGCGGGCCTTCTGAAGTTGGTGCACACTTTTTCTCTGTCCACCACTCACAGCTGTCTCAGACCCTGCTCTCCAGAAGGGTGGTTCTGCGTCCCTACCTGTGTCCCCACCTGGCCCAGCTTCACTCCCCGTCTCTCGGATTTACTGTGTTGGTCCCAGTACCACCGTGATCCCACAAATGCCCAAGTTCTTCCTGGTCCCCTCCTTCCTCCTGTCCCTCCTGCCCTTGGTTGGCCCCACCACGCTCACTCTGAGCTCAGGCGGGGAGGCGCTGGGGCGTATGCAGGGCTGGACCTGGTCCTGCCCTCGGACACCCGTTCTGTTCTCGCCTTCCCTTCCCAGTGGCCTCTCTGGTCTCCCACACAGAGTGCTGCCCCCGTGTCATAGCATCAGGCCAACTCCGCCTGCAGCTCCTCCCCTGACGCTGGTATGCTGAGTGCTCTTGGCTCTCCGGGTCCTTCCCCAGGGCGGCCCATGGACTTTTGCTTTCGGCTTTTTCTAAATAATGGTAGGATGGACATCTTTGAAAACGAGAGTCCTCTCCTTCTTAACCAGATGGAATTTCTGATGGAGATTTCCCAGAGATGGCATCACTGCCCCATGCCCATGGCCAGCTCCTTCTCAAGGTCGTCCTCACAGGAGGAGCTACGAGCACAGCTCCAAGTTCAGCCCGGCTCCACCTCTTCCTCGTGTGTGACTCTGACCTCTCTGGGCCTCAGAGTCTTCATCTGCAGACTGGGGTCGTCATCCCTACTCACAGGGCTCGTGGGTGTGAAAGAACCCTGATGGCTCAAGAAAGGCACTTTTGCTTTTTTTCCTTCTTGGTGGCCTATTCCCCCCCACCCCCAAAGACAGCTGGTAAGTCCTCACCTGGCTTCCATTTCTCTGTTTTCCCTGATGTCTCATTCTGATCCTTGTAGGAAAGTGTCACATCCCAACCCAGTGGGAAACAGGGCTGCTGTGTACAGGGGCGCAGGCTGTGCACTGCAAAACCCAAGGGGGCATCAACTACATCACGGACATGAGGTGCTTGTGAGGGGACAGCAGCCTGGATTCAAAGCCCCATTCTGTGGCGCAGGCAAGCTACTGAACCTCCGTGTGCCCTAGTTTTTTGATCAATATGACAGCGCTAACCCCCTCTCCCTCGCAGGGCCAGGCGTGCGCTTCGTGTTTTCTCCAGGCCGGGCGTTCTTTGCAACACCGTCCATTTATTCACTCATATTGTTTTCATCCCCATTTTACAGATGAGGAACTTGAGGACACAGGGAGGCTGACTGATTGCCTAAGGTTACACAGCCAATGAGCCAGGACTCTAACCCATCAGCCCGGCTCCAGAACTCGTTTACCCACCATATTCAGTTCAGTTCAGTTCAGTCGTTCAGCTGTGTCCGACTTTTTGCGACCCCATGAATCATAGCACGCCATATTGCAAGGGCAGAAATGTGATTTGAGTGGGGAGGAGGGAGAACAGGCCACCTTCTCAGGAGCCTCCCNGAGAAGGAATATCTGGACTGGTTGAAGATGGGCAGATTATCATTGATGTCCTGCAGACAGAGGCAGTTCTGAGCCCAGGGAACTCAGGCCCCCAGGTTGGGCCTCCCCAGACACAGCCTGAGAAGCCAATATTTCCCCTGACCTGCGGCCCATTCTCTCTGTCCATCTCCTCAGACAGCGCTGCCCACTTCAGAGATGATGAAACAGACTTCAGGAGGACAGAGCTAGCCCAGACCCCGCCCCCGTGGGGCTCCGAGGTCCGTGGCGGGCCTTCTGAAGTTGGTGCACACTTTTTCTCTGTCCACCACTCACAGCTGTCTCAGACCCTGCTCTCCAGAAGGGTGGTTCTGCGTCCCTACCTGTGTCCCCACCTGGCCCAGCTTCACTCCCCGTCTCTCGGATTTACTGTGTTGGTCCCAGTACCACCGTGATCCCACAAATGCCCAAGTTCTTCCTGGTCCCCTCCTTCCTCCTGTCCCTCCTGCCCTTGGTTGGCCCCACCACGCTCACTCTGAGCTCAGGCGGGGAGGCGCTGGGGCGTATGCAGGGCTGGACCTGGTCCTGCCCTCGGACACCCGTTCTGTTCTCGCCTTCCCTTCCCAGTGGCCTCTCTGGTCTCCCACACAGAGTGCTGCCCCCGTGTCATAGCATCAGGCCAACTCCGCCTGCAGCTCCTCCCCTGACGCTGGTATGCTGAGTGCTCTTGGCTCTCCGGGTCCTTCCCCAGGGCTGCCCATGGACTTTTGCTTTCGGCTTTTTCTAAATAATGGTAGGATGGACATCTTTGAAAACGAGAGTCCTCTCCTTCTTAACCAGATGGAATTTCTGATGGAGATTTCCCAGAGATGGCATCACTGCCCCATGCCCATGGCCAGCTCCTTCTCAAGGTCGTCCTCACAGGAGGAGCTACGAGCACAGCTCCAAGTTCAGCCCGGCTCCACCTCTTCCTCGTGTGTGACTCTGACCTCTCTGGGCCTCAGAGTCTTCATCTGCAGACTGGGGTCGTCATCCCTACTCACAGGGCTCGTGGGTGTGAAAGAACCCTGATGGCTCAAGAAAGGCACTTTTGCTTTTTTTCCTTCTTGGTGGCCTATTCCCCCCCACCCCCAAAGACAGCTGGTAAGTCCTCACCTGGCTTCCATTTCTCTGTTTTCCCTGATGTCTCATTCTGATCCTTGTAGGAAAGTGTCACATCCCAACCCAGTGGGAAACAGGGCTGCTGTGTACAGGGGCGCAGGCTGTGCACTGCAAAACCCAAGGGGGCATCAACTACATCACGGACATGAGGTGCTTGTGAGGGGACAGCAGCCTGGATTCAAAGCCCCATTCTGTGGCGCAGGCAAGCTACTGAACCTCCGTGTGCCCTAGTTTTTTGATCAATATGACAGCGCTAACCCCCTCTCCCTCGCAGGGCCAGGCGTGCGCTTCGTGTTTTCTCCAGGCCGGGCGTTCTTTGCAACACCGTCCATTTATTCACTCATATTGTTTTCATCCCCATTTTACAGATGAGGAACTTGAGGACACAGGGAGGCTGACTGATTGCCTAAGGTTACACAGCCAATGAGCCAGGACTCTAACCCATCAGCCCGGCTCCAGAACTCGTTTACCCACCATATTCAGTTCAGTTCAGTTCAGTCGTTCAGCTGTGTCCGACTTTTTGCGACCCCATGAATCATAGCACGCCATATTGCAAGGGCAGAAATGTGATTTGAGTGGGGAGGAGGGAGAACAGGCCACCTTCTCAGGAGCCTCCCAGTATGGGGTTCATCCCAAACCCCGTCCCCAGCTGAGCCGGGCCTTACCTCCACGGTGATGGTGACAGTGACAGTAGTCCAGAGGGCAGGTTCGCCAGAGTCGGACACGTTCACACTCAGCACAGTGCGGCCGCCCAGAGCAGGGTCGATGGCCTCTCGATCCAAGAGCCCCAGGTTTCTGAGGGTGCCTTTGTCGGGGTCCACTGAGAAGTTGTGGCTGTAGGGGCTGGGCAGGAGGCTGAAGCGCAGCAGGCTGTTGTTGGTGTCTGGCTGGTCATTGTCGTGAGCCTGGGCAGGTAAGCAGGGTTAGGATGCCCGCCATCAGGCGCTTGCCCACCCATGGGCCTCCACCTCCTAAAATCAGAGGGATGCTCCCCAATTCTCAGCCCCTGTCTCCCAGCTAAGAGGACAGGACCAACAAGAGCTTGCAAGAGCTTCTGAGGTCTTAAACACTGAGGTCACACATGTTTACCTATCACATGCCCAGCCCTGTTCCAGGTACTGAGACTAGAGCTGTGATCAAGACAGTTCCCGTACAAAGCTGATATTCTAGCGAGGTGAGAGGTGTGGGGGCAATATACTACAGACATTCAAAAGTAAAAACAAACCAACAGAAATAAGTGTAGGGGAATTCTGTGGTGGCCTGGTGGTTATGATTCTGGACTTCGCCTCCTGGAGCCCAGATTCAGTCCCTGGCTGAGGGGGTAAGGGGAGGGGAGGGACTGAGATCCCACAGCCCACGTGGTGCAGCCAAAAAAAGTAAGTGTGAAGTCCCACAAGATTCTGATTCGTCATGACTACTTCAGTGCTTTTTTTTTTTTTAAGTAGCTGAAATTCTTCACCCAATCTCTCTGTGTGTGTATTCCTGTCCTGCCAGGCTCCTGAGCACACACTTGGTGTGCCTTTAGGGTGACTGGACACAGTGAGTCCAAGAGGCTCTCCCCTGCCATCAGGGCTTTGCGCTCACACACAGATGCCTTCTACACCACGTCTGCTTGACTCCAGGTCAGGTTGGTCCCTCCGCTGGGCTCCCCCCACCCCTGTGCCGCCTTCCATAGGACACAAGTGACACCCTTGCAGGATGGGCTGCCACCCTCCCTGGAAGCAGGAATTATGGTGAATTCATCTCGGAGGACCCAGGGCTCAGCAAAGGGCCTGTTGTAGGTAAGTGCTCAGCAAATGTGGCTTTGAATCCAGAGCTGGGCTAGTCTGACTTGGATCCAATTCTTTCATCTCCTCCCTGCATACCGCCACCTTCAGCTCTTTTTGTTTCAGATTTGTCGGGATCTCGTTTATGAAATGAAAAACTCTGGTTGTTCATCCCTCAGCACTCTGAACTCAGGCCGGCTGATTCACCAAGCGCTTCTCAGGGCTGAAACTGGGCACTGTGGTTCCAGCAGCATATCTGAGATGCTCTGGCCCCAAAGAGCTCCCAGACCAGCGTGAGAAGCATTGAGGTGCCTGGAGAAAGATCCAGGTTTCAGCACTGCCACTGACTGGCTGTACAACCACAGAAAAGTCATTTAACCTCTTTAAGCCTGTTTTCTCCTTCTGTGAAATGGGGACCATTAGAGCAGCTACTTCACAAGGTTATCAAGAGGTCAGGAAACCGCAAGCCCCAGAAAGACGGGAGTGCCCTGTGGCCACATGATTGTCATTCTGAAGATTTTGTTTCCTGCTTCTCGCAAGACCTCCTTATCGAAGATTCAGTGCAGGAGCTTCTCCCCAGCGTTCCTCTGGAGCCAACAGTTGTGTCTTATCTCCTCGTCTCTGAGAACCTGGCCACTGGTCTCATTTCCATTTTTGCTCTGGCCATTATGAAGCTCAGAACTAAGTTTTCAGCCCTCTCCTAGCAATTGTATGGCTTCAGGTTTAACCCTACCTTTGTGCTTACACCGCCTGATAGCTCAGATGGTTAAGAATCTCCCTGTGATGCAGGAGACCTGGGTTCAATCCCTGGGTCAGGAAGATCCCATGGAGAAGGGAATGGCAACCCACTCCAGGATTCTTTCCTGGACAATTCCATGGATAGAGGAGCTTGGTGGGCTACAGTCCATGGGGTCAGAGTTGGACATGATTTGTGTTTATTTTCTCTTTTTCTTCATTTCTTTTATTATACTTTTAAATCTAAGCCACCCAGATCCTTTTTGGAGTGAGGCCGGGACCTGCATTTTAAAGAGCAGTGTGGTTTTTTGAGGGCTTGCTCTGTGCTAGGCAGCACTTTATATCCTTTATGACCCTGGGAATAAGTTCTATGATTGACCTTATTTTCCAAAGAAGAAATGGAGGCCCAGAGAGACTAAGTGACTTTCTCAGGGCCACACAGCAGAGCCCAGATTCCAGCACAGGGCCAGCATGACCACAGAGCCAGGCTTGGTGCCCTGGGCCTGTTCCCTCCACCCACCACTAGTTTCAGGCCAGCTCGCACCTGGATGGTCACGGAGACATTTCCCTCCTCCTCCTGGACAAAGATGTTGTAGGAGCCGCTGACCACAGGACTGTTATCATTGACGTCTAGCACATGGATCTGTAGCATGGTCGAGGACGACAGGTTCCCGCCGTCCGTGGCCTGCAGTGTAAGGTAGTACACGGCCTGCTTCTCTCGGTCCAGCAGCTCACTGTTCCTCACCGTCACCTTCCCCGAGTCTGGATCCACTGCAAAGATGTCCGCCCTGTGGCCAGATGGAGCGAAAAAAGATACAGGATGCCCACTTCAATTTGAATTTCAGATAAACAATGAAAAGTATTTTAGGACGTCCCGTGGAATATTTGCAACCTACTTATACAACCAAAAAAATGAATAATTTATTTATCTGAAATTGAAATGTAACTGGGTACCCTATATTTTATCTGGCTCCTCTAGCCCCACTGTGAGGCAGAGAGGCGGACCTGGGTCCCCCTTACCACCTGCCCTGTTCCCATCAGAGACGTTACCCATTTCCTGGAAGCAGGCTGTAGGTGACGCGGCCCCCATCTCCTGTGTCGGGATCAGAGGCCTGTGAGGCAGAGAGACAGGTAATGGGACATTGAGCAGAAGCCATGCCCTCGCTGCTGACCGTGCAATTGATGAGGACAAGGCAGGCTTGCTTCCTGAGCTGACGGGAGAAGCCCCTGACACACTCAGACTGACACGTTCACCCTCGCACACTCACATGTACATGCACGCTTGCTGGGATCCGATGATCCCAGATGATGCAGAGACTCTGGCAGGGACAGCCCCAGGCCTGCCCGTCTCCACGTCTCTCCCAGCCCAGTCCAGCCCTGCCCCCTGTCACTCACGTGGATGCTGTCAGTGACCATGTAGCCGACAGCACTGTGCTCAAAGACGCTGAGGTTGTACATGCTGCGGGGGAACGTGGGCCTGTGGTCATTGCTGTCTCGAAGGTGGATGGTCACCAAGGCGACAGAGGCGTTCCCGCTGACAGAGTCAGTGGCTCTGACCTAAGCACGGGAAGAGGCAGCGGCATGGGGATGGGAGTGCCCCGTGGCTGGTTCCCCTGGGCCACCGAGCGCCGCTCACCTGCACCAGCATCACTGACTGCCTCTCGTAGTCCACCAGCGACGGTTCCCTCACCAGCACCTGCACCTCCACCGAGCCCACTGCCCGCTGCGGGGAGACACTGAAGGCTTCGGCATCTGGGCCCCCCAAGGCCAGCAGGAAGGTGCCATTGTTGCCCTGTAGAGGTGGGCTGTAAGTAGGGACCCCCGTCCTGCAGTGTACCCACCTGCGTCTTTCTCCCAATCCCTGGCCACAGGCCCCGGAGGGTGGACTGGTCATCCCTGTAGATGTGGGCCCATCAGAAGACTTCCCTGAGGCACTGTGGGCCCCAGCCTGGGCTGCAGAGCCTGGACACGCACTGCTCACTCCCTTTGAGTCTTCCACACCAGCCACCCTCCACCATGCACTCCAACCCCAAACACCATCGGTGCCCAACATTGGCCCATTACACACACGCGCCTTCTACTCTATAGCCTCTCCACTTAATGCCGACCGTAAACTCCACACACCACCCAACCACCACCACCACCCAAAATCACCCTCCACTCAACATTTTGTATCAACTCATTGTCACTACTGCTGTAGTTATTCAGCGTTCAGTACTGCCCAAATCATCTACCACCCAATCCCAACCTCTCCCAAGTATACCTTCCCATTTGACACCCATTTAGAAGCATCTGTGCTCAACACCTCCCACATCCCCAATATCCAATACCAGCTCCCATCAACTTCACCATCTACCCATCACTACCCTCTACACAACACCGCTGAAAGCGACATTCCACTCAACATCACCCAGCATCCTGCCTTTCTACTCCCCACCACTGAGCTCTGCCCTGAACGCGAGACCTCCCACCAGCTCAGCATCACTCAGCAGTTCCAATGTCACTCAAATTCGGATCGTCACCGCCACTCGTGGTCGGCACGGCTGTCGCTCACGGCGACACTGTGTGCCACGGTTGGTGCTCTGCTGGCCACTCGCCGCCTCCCCTCCCCAGTGATCCCCCATCATCGCTTCCGCCCACCCTGCCCATGAGCTGGGTGCGCCTGCCTTGTCTGGATCGTAGACCACCATGGTGAGGCCCTCAATGGGGATGCGCGTGGAGGCGTGCTCATCCACGCAGCCAGTGAAGTCGACTTGAGTCGCATTGGGAGTGAAGGCGCAGTCTTGGAGGCTGCAGTTGTAAAACTCAGGTACGTGGTCATTGACATCTGTCACTCTCAGCGTGACCCATATGCTCGCCTTGGCCTCCTGCCCGTGGATGTTGGGGTGCATCTCGGTGGCCTGAGAGCAGAGTTGAAGCCGGAAGGCAGAGGTCAGAGAGCCAGTAGCCCGGAAGAGCTGAGATCAAAGATCAAAGTGGGGCTGCAGAGCGTGAGGGTGCAGAAGGGGCAGTGGCCCCTCGCTCACCGTGACCTGCACTTGCACTTCCTCATCCTCCTCCAGCAGTTGCTCTCTGTCCAAGGGCCTGTTGACTGTGATCACGCCATCTTGCTTGCCAATATCAAACCAGCCAGGCCTTGTGGAATCTGGGAAGAGGCAGCAGGAGCAGCTCCTTCCAGTGGCTCTGACGGAGCCCCCACCCCTCCCCTTGCCCAGCGCCAGCCTGGGGACACCCTGTTCTCACTGGAGATGCTGTAGATCACAGGGTCGTTGATGCCTCTGTCACCATCCATGGCCTCCACCTTCAGCACCGAGGTTCCCTGCAGGGAGGCACAGTCAGTAGCTAGGCCCTTTCCCTACCTCTCAGCTCCTCCCAGGCCCTCCCCCAGGTGCCCAGCATACCTGGGGTGTATCCTCAGCCACGGAGGCTGAGTAAAACTCCCTAACAAACTGGGGGTCCAGGTCTGGCTTGTCGATTACAGAGATGGACACGAAGACGGATGAGGAGCACTGGGAGACGGTGTGATTGTTGTACAGGCCGCCCGAGTCCTGCCGGGAGACGGGTCTCCGTGATCCGGGTCTCGGGCCCCCGTGCCCCCAGCCCCTCCAGCGCCCCCACTCACACAGGCCTTCAGCTCCAGCTGATAGAAGGAACTCTTGCTGTTGTAGTTGAGGCTGCCATTGAGGGTGATGGAACCATTGGGTAGGATCCTGAAGAGGTGCTCACTGCCCTCCGTGGCGGGAATGACCTGAGGCATAGCACAGTCAGGCCAGGCTGCCCCAGGATGGCTCTGGCCCCAGGACCTGCTCTTAGAGGCCTGGGGTCGAATCCTGGCTGTGCTCTTGACCTCACCAGGTCACATAACTTCTCTGCTACTCAGTTTCTGCCTCTGGGAAATGGGCGAGATACTGCCTCAGCACCCCAGGTGAGAGCGTGGGGAGAAGGGTCCGGTCTGAAGCAGGTACCTTTCTTAGGCGACTGACCAAATGGGGCCAGAGGGGGCCAGAGGATGGTGTGGGGGCCAGGGCTGGGCCATGGCAGAGCTCCTGGGCTGCAAGGTCCCTGCAGGTTGTGTGGGAGATGCTGCCCCCTGGTGGCCAAGAGGAGCGGCAGCGCCCACACTCCCACGTGGAGCATACACACTCACCTTTTCTATGGAGTATACCACGGCGCCGGACGAGCCTGTGTCTTTGTCCGTGGCCAGCACAGATAACACCAGGGAGCCCACCGGCAGGGTCTGTAACAAAAGAAAGTGAAAGTGAAGTCTCTCAGTCGTGTCCGACTCTTTGCGACCCCGTGGACTGAGGCCACCAGGCTCCTCCGTCCATGGGGTTCTCCAGGCAAGAATACTGGAGTGGGTTGGCATTTCCTTCTCCAGGGGATCTTCCCAACCCGGGGAGTGAACCGAGGTCTCCCGCATTGCAGGCAGACGCTTTAACCTCTGAGCCACCAGGGAAGCCCCTCTATAACAAAAGGTTTCATCAACTCTGAGTTCCAGTCCATTTTCTTCATGCCCAAGCACACGCCCCAACCTGGAGTTCCAGGGCCCACAGCCCTACCACAGGGATAGCGACAGACCTTCCAGAACCTGAAGCCCAGTGTTCCACAGGTGGCCCCCTTTTCTTCCCCCAGGCTGGGCCTCTGGGGGCATCTGGACATCGGCAGGAAGCAGAGTTCCCCCTTCTCCTCTCCTGATGCAGCCCCCTCACCACATGAACTAGCTTCTGATTTGCTGAGCCCCTCAGGGCCAGTATAAATGATCATTCCAGAACTCAGGTCTTGCCACTGCCCTGCTTAAACTTCCCTGTGGGTTCTCTGTAGCCTCCAGCCCAGGCTACAGACAGTACTCTTCAGAGCTGACAGTTTCTTTCAGATGGCTTTGCCCCAGGCTCACTAATTCCACAAGGGGGCCAGAGAGATCTCTGAAAATCCTGAACCAGAGCACATCACTCTCATGTTCAAAATCCACCAGTGGTTTCCCCATTCCACTCAGAATATAGTCCAGACTGCCTCCATGGACCTCTGGGGTCAGGCCCACCTCTCTGACCTCACCTGTTCCTCACACTCCACCCTCCTTCCATAGCAGCTTTCTAGCTATGCCTACAACACTCCAGGTTGATTCACACCTCAGAGCAGTTGCTATTTCCTGCCTGGAAAATTCTTTTCCTGAAGCAGCCCAGGCAGGCTCCTTAACATTTAGTTCTGCTCAGATGTCACCCACCCAGAGAAGACTTTCCTCACTGGCTCAACCTAAAAGCAGCCCCTTATGCTCTTCAC
This sequence comes from Oreotragus oreotragus, assembly GCA_006410675.1. Lineage (NCBI taxonomy): Eukaryota > Metazoa > Chordata > Mammalia > Artiodactyla > Bovidae > Oreotragus > Oreotragus oreotragus. The sequence continues at coordinate 823,143 of SJYX01013099.1, read as the reverse complement.
TGAGCACAATACCCTCTGAAATAATCCTATCTGCTTAATGTTTTGTTCACTAGTGTCTGTGATCTTCACTACAATGTGAGCTACTGAGGGTGGCAACCAAGTCTATCATCGCCAGATATCTTCAGCACCAAGGACAGTGCCAGACACATAGTCTGCATTCAGTCAGAGTGTGTTGAAGGTCTGTCTGGACCTCACCAGCCTCTTGTCTGGCCTGGGGGGTAGGGCACACCTCTCAGGTCTTTGAATCTGTGTAGTAATGAAGACTCAGGAGTGGTGTGTTTCCTGCTTGTGGACCACTGGAGAACCTCCTCCCTTCCCATGCGGTTCAAGTCAGGCTGTCACCCTTGCTGAAGGGGAAGGCCCATGATGCAGACTTTGACAACTGGAGCATTCCACACCCCTCAACCGATGGACATGCATGCATGCTGGGTCGCTTCAGTCATGTCCAACTCTTTGTGACCCCATGGACTGTAGCCCAACAGGCTCCTCTGTCCACAGGATTTTCCAGGCCAGAATACAAGAGTGGGTTACCATTTCCTTCTCCAGGGGATCTTCCCGACCCATCGATCAAACCTGTGTCTCTTATATCTCCTGCATTGCAGGTGGATTCTTTACCACTAGAGCCACCTGGGAAGCCCAGCAAACAATGGCAGCACATCCATGTGACCCAAAATAGGTCAATGAGAGTCAGCCCTGGGGCGTTGGTTGGGACCACTGAGAAAGAGACAGTCTGTGTTGCAATTCAAAGCCAGTGGGAGGTGAGCCTGGAGCTGCTGGGGGCACTTTCATCATCACAAGAGAGAACTTCTCCCTCAAGCCCAGGATGAAGGCAAGAGTCACAGAGATGCAAGGTGGAGAGAAGTCTCTTCTTGATAACTTGCTTGAGTGCCTAGATCCAGCCATGTCTGAAGCCAGATAGACCATTCAAATGTCCAGACACATGAGAAAATCAATTTCTTCCTCTCCACCTGGGATGATCATAACTTAAAGAACTCCAATCCAGTGTGATGGATTGAAAAATGCTGCTTGTAACTATTGTACTTGGGGTTACACGCAACCCCCTGAATTTGGTTCCTGCAGCTGCCCTTTCTAGGAGGCACTCTTCTCAATCCTGGATGACCTGCTGACTGTCTCCAGTCCTTCCCACTCTGAGCAGATTTGTGGGATGACTGCATTCTATACATCCACCCCAGTAAGGCAGATGTTACCTCGCTGACGTTGGTGGAGAAGCTTATGCTCTGGAAAACAGGCGCATTGTCATTTCTGTCCTCTACGATCACCTGCATTTCCCTCTGCACCTGCAAGTGAGAAGCCTAGGTGAGCCAGAAAACGTGGGAGTTTGAGAAAACAAATTCAGGAGTGCCTGGACAGGAATGCAAGTTGGCATAGCGTCTCAGGAGAACAATCAGGCAGTGTCTGGGGTGACTCTTTATTTGATACCATTTCAAATTCCAGAAAAGTTGCAAGTACAGAACAAAGAACTCCTGATACTCTTCATGCAGATTTACTCCTTATTTAGTTTCTCTCTCTCTCTTTCCACATGTTTGCTGAACCACTGGAGAGTACATTAGGTCATTTAAGAAATCTAAAACATAGCAGTCTTATTACAAGAATCTTCCTTTTAGCTTTGTTAGCCACAAAATAAAGCTGTGAACAACCTAAGTGTTGAGACCTGCTAAGCACCATGGTAGGTCCCCACGCTGGGCCATAGACATACAGGAAATGGGAGACTTGTGTGCAGATTCAGAAAGGCTCCAAAGCTGATTATTGAGTGGACAAGTCAGTGTAAGGCCATAAAGGCAGTAGGATTCCATTCGGGTTTAAGAAAAGACACCGAAAACTACAATCTTTCTGCCATGGATGCATATATGTATGCCAGTGCTTAGCAAGGGATAAAAAACGATGGTGGATACTTTAGTTAGGAGTGGGTTGGGAAGTATTACAGAGAGAAAGTATCTCTCTTACACAGAGAAAGTATTTATGAATATCCAAGTCATCTTTTAATGGACAGGTTTTAAGGAATAGGTCATAAAGAGAAAACCCCCAACTTTCACAGACACAGACGTAGCTTTATAAGCGTGTTATTGAGAAACATGAACACTGAGACCAGCCCATTAGTCAAAGGAGTTGAAAATGATGATCTCAGTGGAGACAAAGTAGGGAGTTATTTGGCATCTGTTTTCTTATTAGTATGAATTAATAATGCAATTCATGATAACAATAGATATACAAATATACATATCTACAAGCAGTAGATATGCAAAATAGATACACCATAAATACATATACACATATGCTTATAATTAAAACAAATTAATAGTAAATACTAAAATCTTGGTAATACTGTATGATGAAAAATGGACAAGTATAATTTTGATAAAAATAAACATTCAGTTTGGTTTTTTTTAACTGAGGCTCGCTCCGCTCGTCTGAGGTTGGGACACCACCATCCGTAGACCCTCAGGCCCCTGTCCTCTGAACATGGGACCACCACCCTTCCCTCCCCCTGCTGACTCACTCGGTTGTTGTAACTGTCGCTCACGGAGATGGTGATGGCGAACCAGTAGAGTGTCTGCAGGGGGCAGAGAGACAGGAACCAAGGTGAGCCCTGTGTGTGGATCCACCAGGGCCCTGCCCACCACCCTGCCCCTCACAAGGCCTTCCCAAGCTGTTTTCCTTTACCTCGTAGTCCAGAAGGCTGGCCAGCTTCACTTCCCCAGTATTTGAGGAGACATGAAAGAAGTAGGCATTGGAGCCACTAATCCCATAGTTCAGCTCGTCGTTTTCTTGGTCCCGAGCTACCAACCAGAAGGCCTCGGCGCCTGTAGATGGGACAGGGAATGCCCAGGGTCCACGGTCACCTAGCTCAATGCTGGCCTGTCCAAGCTGCCCACAAGGCCCGCAGGTACATTTAACTTCTTGCCAAGACATCAGTGGATGTCTATCCGTGGATGAATGGATAAAGAAGATGTGGTATGTGTGTGTGTAAATATTTTGTACATTTTGTACAAAACGGAATATTTTCGGCCATAAAAAAAAGAATGAAGTGTTGCCACTTGCAGCAGGGATGGACCTGAAGAGGGCACTCAGCGAAGAGAAAAAAGCCAGAGAAAGACAGATATTGTATGATGATCTCCCGCACACGTGGGATCCGAAACCAGAAGTCCAAGTTCACTGATTCAGAGAGCAGTTTAACTTCTTGCCAAGACATCAGTGGATGTCTATCCGTGGATGAATGGATAAAGAAGATGTGGTATGTGTGTGTGTAAATATTTTGTACATTTTGTACAAAACGGAATATTTTCGGCCATAAAAAAAAGAATGAAGTGTTGCCACTTGCAGCAGGGATGGACCTGAAGAGGGCACTCAGCGAAGAGAAAAAAGCCAGAGAAAGACAGATATTGTATGATGATCTCCCGCACACGTGGGATCCGAAACCAGAAGTCCAAGTTCACTGATTCAGAGAGCAGGTTGATGGTTCCCAGACGTGGGGTGAGGAGACTGAACAATGGGTGAGGAGGGTCAAAGGGTACAAATTTTCAGTTATAAAATAAATAAATCCTGGGGATACAATGTGTAGCATAGTGACTATAATTAATAATGCTGTATTTGGTATTCGAAAGTTGCTGAGAGAGTAGGTCTTAAAAGTTCTCACAGCAAGGGAAAAATATTCTGTAACTATGTGTGGTGACAGATATTAGCTAGACTTATTGGGGTAATTATTTTGAAATATATACAAATATATCAGTGTGTTGTACACCTGAAGCTAATATCACGTTGTATGTCAATTACATCTTGTTCTTTTTAATTACGGAAGAGGCCCACAAAGGCAAAAATGCTAGAATGGTGACATGATGGTGGGGTCAGCCTGCAGCCTGAGTGTCCCAGAGAACCAGCTTCCTCCCTCTTGCCCATGATGGCCCTTCAGGGACAGTCTGGGCAACACACCTGGAGCCTGCTCTTCTTTAATCAGTCTTGCCTCTTCCAGAAACTCCTTGGAAAGCTCGGTCCCTCCCCACCCAGGCCCCCTCCTCCAGGAAGACCATCGGGCTAGAAAAATGTTGGTGTCTACGTTGAGTTTCCTCTGCTGTGAGACACCCTGTCAAGTTAATGCGTGCTGGGATGAGGGTGGGGGGTCATCCTGTGTTAAGTGACTGTCTCAAATATAATATACATCCTGACTCAGAAGTGCCAAGGTGTAAACTGATATGGCTCCTATACTCGAGGAAATATGGGAGGTGAGTGGGTGTGTATACTTTCTCTGTACACATGTCCCTGGTCACAGAAAGAGGGATCAGGGAGAAAATGCTTTTCTAAAAGTCTGTCTGAAAAAAGTCAAGTGTAACAAATAATAAGAGCTATAGAAATAAGAGACATATATTAGGTCTCTGTCACTAAACTCGAATTTGATATTTAAAATACAATGTATTTTTTAAAGTCTGGGAAAAAAAGAGTCTGCTTGACAGAACTAAACTATTAAACAGTGTTGGCAGTGGTACCCCCTCCAGTACTCTTGCCTGGAGAATCCCATGGACGGAGGAGCCTGGTAAGCTGCAGTCCATGGGGTCGCTAGGAGTCGGACACGACTGAGCGACTTCACTTTCACTCTTCACTTTCATGCATTGGAGAAGGCAATGGCAACCCACTCCAGTGTTCTTGCCTGGAGAACCACAGGGATGGGGGAGCCTGGTGGGCTGCCGTCTATGGGGTCGCACAAAGTCAGACACAACTGAAATGACTTAGCAGCAGCAGCAGCAGTGTCAGGAAACCAGGTCTTATGCGGGATGGAGAGTGACTAGAAGGGGAGAGAGGGAGTTGAGGTGTAGGTGTTCCTGGCAGTTGAAGTGAAAGTGGCCCAGTTGTGTCCAACTCTTTGCAACCCCATGGACAGTAGCCCGTCAGGTTCCTCTGTCCATGGGGATTCTCCAGGCAAGAATACTGGGGTGGGTTGCCATGCCCTCCTCCAGGGGATCTTCCCAGCACAGGGGTCGAACCTAGGTCTCCCGCATTGCAGGCAGATTCTTTACCATCTCAGCCACCAGGGAGTTACATGTGGTAATTCAGTGTACTTCCCTGTACATTTACATATACTGTACTTCAAAATAAAAGGCCTAGATAACATTTTTTAAAAACCTGATTGAAAATGCTTTCTCATCCCTAGAAAGCCATGGAATTCATCTCAGAAAGGAAAACATTGCCCTTTGGTTTAAGAAAGCCCAGAGAGGGGCCCCGGGGTTACAGAAGAAAAGGGCCTTGGACTTCCCCGGTGGTACAGTGGATAAGAATCTGCCTGCCAACAGGGGACACGGGTGTGATCCTTGGTCGGGGAGGAGTCCACACTCCACGGAGCAACTAAGCGTGTGCGCCACAACCACTGAGCCAGCCTGCTGCAGCTACACAGCCTGTGTGCCCAGAGCCTGTGCTCCGCAAGGGAAGCTCCACAGGGAGAAGCCCGGACACCGCAGTGAAGAGGAGCCCCCTCTTGCCGCCACTAGAGAGAGCCTGCGTGCGGCTACAAGGACCCAGCACAGCCAAAGCACACAAATAAGTAAACTATATGTTTAAAAAGACCTTCCTTTGGCCTGGCTGAGATCGCATTTGATTTTAAAGGGTTACCCAAGAGAATGGAGATCATGAGGGCATTTGGATTACATGTATTTGTGACATTTGTTTGGAAGGGTTTGTGTGTGTGTGTGTGTGTGTGTGTGTGTGTGTGTTTATCCATGCAAGGAGATCCAACCAGTCCATTCTGAAGGAGATCA
>SJYX01013099.1:784355-817082 GCA_006410675.1 Oreotragus oreotragus | reverse complement strand
CGCCCACCCTTTCTTCGTATTCCCAGACCTGGGCTTCTGGACCCCAAGGCAGACTCTGGATTTCAGCTCCCTTGATGCCATCGCTTGTGTCATCTGGCAGATTTAGATATCTGACACTGCAACAAAGACGAAATTGTTCCCTAGTATTCACAATCCCCTTTTCTCTCAGACTGATAGAACCCTAGATTTTGAGCTGGGCACATGGGTAACTAAAATAACAAAAGCCCTCATTTCTCCAGTTGCCTTTCATCTAGGGCATGAAGCTAAGTTCTGGCCAGTGAGATAGGAGCAGAAGTAACGTGTGTGAAATGTGGAGGCCTGTCCTTAGGAGAGTGAGCCTTCCTGGCCCTCTCCTCCCCCAAGTTCTCACGAGGGTGTGACACTAGCCATGTGGGACCCTGTGGATGAAGTCGATGCCACAGGGGAGGCAGAACCTAGGAATGGAAGGAGGGTCCCTGACACTCAAAGCAGAGAGCAAGAACCAGCCTGCCTGAACAGACCCTCCAACAGCCCTGAACTCATGCTCTTGGAGACTGTGTAGGAGGACAGTAAGCCTTGACCTTGCTGATACTTCTATTATCTGGGGTCTGTTACGAGCGGCTAGGCTTCCCTGGTGGCTCGGACAGTAAAGAATCTGTCTGCAGTGCAGGAGACCTGGGTCCCATCCCTGGATTGGGAGGCTCCCCTGCAGAAGGGAATGGCTACCCACGCCAGTATTCTCGCCTGGTGAATTCCATGGACAGAGGAGCTGGGGGTCTGCAGTCCGTGGATTCCAAAGTCATACACGACTGAGCGACTAGCACCTTCTGCGCAGCTGGCCCTATATCCCAGTGAATGCAGTGATCTATCCTTTCAGCTTCTTCAACCCCCATCCTGCCTGCTGGGAATTTGGCATCCAGTCCCTGTGGCTTCATCCAGAACAATGCTTTGTGAACATCATTCACTCCTGTGCACTGCCAAGATCTTTGCTACCACCCATGTCTCATTATTTATGACCCTCCTTTTAACTGACTTACTATTTTATGCAAATACATTTATTTTAGATGTGAACTTTAGATTGTTACTCTACATGGAAAACCTGTCTCACTCGCCACAGATGGACGACAACTCTACAAGACAACAAAAGCAAAGCAAAGGTGTCGGCTTCTGATGAGACGTGTCCGTGAAAGACGCTGCCTCAGGTCTGCTCTCTGTCTGTTTAAGGAAAAAGAAAAAAGCAAGGGATGGAGGGAGATGAGCAAGTGAGAGAGACAGAAGAAGAATAATGGTGCCAAATGGATACTTTCTCCCTGGGAAAATCAGAAAGCCTGAAAGAGATGGGAAACCGGAGGGGTGTTCTCTTGGGGTGGGTACCAAATGGATACTTTCTCCCTGGGAAAATCAGAAAGCCTGAAAGAGATGGGAAACAGGAGGGGTGTTCTCTTGGGGTGGGTCTTAATTATTTCATGCTGTGTGAGGGTCTTTGACCAAAAAGCTGAAAAGAAGAAACTTCTGGAACAAACTCCCTTCGGGCCATCTTTGCCCCCATGAGGGGCTGTGGAGCTGCAGGGATGGGGAGCAAGCCCACAGCGGACCCCTGGGCCCTCTTATGGGTCAGGGTTTGGCACGATCTGGGCACAGGAACTTGTACTCACCCACTGGCAGGTCTTCAGGCAGGCTCACTGTCGACATGTTGGATGCGAACATTGGGGCCGTATTGGCTGCCACTGCAGGGACATGGGGTGTGGGGATGTCGGGACACCTCTGGAAAGACTGAACCCATCTACCCCCATGGGAGCCCATCCCAGTCCCAGTGGCCGGCCTTCAGCCCAGCTCACCAGTCTGGGGCTGGATTCCTCCTCCCCAGGCCTCCCCATGGCAGCCAAGCATAGAGCTGGGCTGTAGGGGCTAGGTTTTTGCTCATGGAGCAGCAGCCAGCCCTTCTAGAGGGTTCTGCTGAGGACCCCCAGGTTAGTGCTGATGGGAGAGGGGAGGTACCTACCAGACACCACAAGGGCAGGAAGCAAGAGGCAGGCCAGCCACGGCCACCCCATCATGTCTGGAGGGACCTGCGGGAAGAGACGCCAGGAAAGGGGCACTGGAACCCAGGCCTCCCTCCTCTTGTGGAGCCATGTCTGTGGGTCCAGCCCTGGCCCACTCACCACCACCACTCAAGGTTCTCCCCCAGGCCCCTATCAAATTCTGCCCATTTGCCAGATGTGCCCCAGGAAGGGAAGAGGGGATGGCATGAGAGGGAGGGCAGGGTAGCTGGGTCTGGTCTAGAGCTTCAGCCTGAGACAGAGCCTGAACTTGACCCCAGAGTTCAGGGCCCACTCTGTAGCAGGTATGGCCCCAGGTAGACTGGATGCATAATCCTATTCCTACAATGACAAAGTGAAGGGCAGGGTAGCTGGGTCTGGTCTAGAGCTTCAGCCTGAGACAGAGCCTGAACTTGACCCCAGAGTTCAGGGCCCACTCTGTAGCAGGTATGGCCCCAGGTAGACTGGATGCATAATCCTATTCCTACAACGACAAAGTGACTGCTAAAGAACCAAGTCTGAGAGAGGAGGGGGCTTGCCTGAGGCCAGAGAGTCATCGTCAAGACCTTGCTCTGAACACAGGTCTTTTGGACTCCAGAATCCACTCCTTCAACCACTACGCTGCCCTGCCTGTTTGACGTGTCCAAGCTAATAGTGTCCTTCAAAATCAGGGGCCTAGAGAGGGACAGTGACTTGTCCAGGACCATCCAGAGACTCTATGGGTAGGCAGGGGCCTCTGTCCTACTTGCTGACACAATAAATGGCTGCCTTGGCATCCTTTCTCAAAGCGTGCTCCATGGAACCCGAGCCCTGGAAGATGCCCCAGCAGAAGGGGTCCCCGGTCAAGTCAGTATGGGAAGCACTCTGTGCTCCTCTTGCTGGCTGAGAGCTGGGCAGGGACCTTTGGGAGTCCCTGTCTGGCCCAGTCTTGGTCGCCTTTCGTTACAAGCTGTCCTTCATCCAGGAAGAGGGGAACTTGGATTCACCACCATCAAGAGATGCCTGAAGTGCCAAGGTTCTTTCATCCCAAAAGATGATGAACGCCAAAGCCAAGGAAGGGCAAGACCGTTCCACAGACGTTTCTTGCTCTCTGTCAAGGAAGTGTGCGCATGCCTGCATCTGTGTAATTATTCCATAAAACGGGACATTGTACTGTATAGCCTTTTGTGCCTTTTGAATTGTGTGCTAAGTGAANGAACGCCAAAGCCAAGGAAGGGCAAGACAGTTCCACAGACGTTTCTTGCTCTCTGTCAAGGAAGTGTGCGCATGCCTGCATCTGTGTAATTATTCCATAAAACGGGACATTGTACTGTATAGCCTTTTGTGCCTTTTGAATTGTGTGCTAAGTGAATACGTGAACTTTTCCAAAGATAAATTGAAGCTGTAAAGAGCACAAAACTATGGCTGATTCATGCTGATGTTCGGTAGAAGTCAATGCAATTATGTAAAGCAATTATCCTTCAATTAAGAATAAATGCGTGCATGTGTGCTAAGTCCCTTCAGTCCTGTCTGACTCTCTGTGACCCCGTGGACTGTGGCCTGCCAGTCTCCTCTGTCCGTGGGATTCTCCAGGCAAGAATACTGGAGTGGGCTGCCGTGCTCTCCTCCAGGGGAATCTTCCCGACCCAGGGGTCAAACCCACATCTCTTGCATCTCCTGCATTGTTAGAAGTGTCCTCTTTCTGGAATGCCCTCCCTCTCCTTACTGCCTGGTCCTCCCTGGTGAGCAGTTGAAAGGTTATGTTCCGGAAACTCCTGCAATGTTCCAGGGAGGAGCTGAATTCCTGTGCCAGCCCAGAGACTTCACAGGTGCTGCTCAGATCCCAGCCTGAACTCCGTGGCTCTCAGGGCCCATTATCTTTTTGCAGATCAGCCTCTCCCTTTCAGACCAGGAGAGATGTGAAGGTAAGGTCCAGGTCTGATTCAACTCTCTGATCCCAGGACCGAGCCCAGGGATGAGCCCATAGCAAGCTCAGGGGGCATTTCTGAATTGAATGAATGAGTGTGCCTGTGAATCACTGTAACCCCAGTGGCCTGACGTGGAACACACCTGAAAGAGGGGGCCAGGTGTGAGAGGTAAGCATATAGGCTAGAGAGCTTGGGTGCAAATTCAGCGTAATCTTGAGCAAGTAACTTAACCTTTCTGGGCCTCAGCTCCCCCATCTGTAAACTGGAAATTATAATAGCACCTACAGTACAGGGTCTGTGGGAGGCTTCCACTGTGCCTGGCTCAAAGTAAGTGAGCCAAAAATGTCAGCAATTTTTTTTCTTATTATCATGGAGGAATAAAGGCACACCTCATATTCTGCCCTGGCCAGCCTTGGTCACTTCATAAGCCCTCTCAGTCAATAGCCCTGAGATGGCCAGAGGGACCCTGGCTCCAATCTGGCTACTCTCCTCTGGGCTTGACTTGCCGCAACCTGCCATCAAGTTCCAGCCTGAGCATTCCCCCTTTAACTCAGAGTTATCTTTGCCCCCACTTTGCCCAGACGTGCTGAGGCACTGACAGGGTTGGTAATTTTAAATATCTGCTAACAGGACTTCCTGAGTGGTCCAGTGGTGAAGAATCCACCTGCCAATGCAGGGGACACTGGTTCAGTCCTTGGTCTTGGAGGGTCCCACATGTTGCAGAGCAACTAAGTCCATGTGTCAGAACTACTGAGTCTGTGCTTCAGAGCCCAGGTTCCGCAACAAGAGAGGCTATCACCATGAGCAGCCAGTGCACTGCAACAAAGCTTAGCCCCTGCTCGCCACAGCTAGAGAAAGCCCACGCAGCAACGCAGACCCAGTGCAGCCCAAATTAATTCATTAGTTAATAAAAGAAACAGAGGATCTACCTTCCAAAGCAGGGCAGATGGGTTCAGTCTCTGATTGGGGAACTAAGACCACGTGCCATGGAGCAGCTGAGTCCATGCAGTCCGGAGCCCACATGCCACGACAGAGAGCCCATTCACCACAAGGAAAGGCCTTACAGACCTCAGCAAAGGTCCCATGTGCCACAGCTGAGGCCTGACACAGCCACGTGAAAAAAAATATGCTGGCACTCCAGGGTACGCGCGGAGTACCCTGACCTATCCATTCATTCCCCTACAAATACTTCTTGGCTTTCCCAGATCCACAGTGTGCCAGACCTCGTTCTCAGCACTGGGTATACAATGGTGAGTGTAACAGTCAAGGCTTCCCTGGTGGCTCAGATGGTAAGGAACTTGCCTGCAATGCAGGAGACCTGGGTTCAGTCCCTGGGTTGGGAAGAGCCCCTGGAGAAGGGAATGGCAACCCACTCTGGTATTCTTGCCTGGAGAATTCCACGGACAGAGGAGACTGGCAGGCTACAGTCTACTGGGTTACCAAGAGTCAGACGACTAACACCTTCAGTTTCAAACAAGCAAGGAAAATTGCCGGGGGCCAGCGTGAGGAGCTCAGCCCATGGCAAAGGTCATGAGGAAGGAGGCTTCGGCATACGCAAAGGCGTGATCAAGCCTCAGGAGACCCCCTGTTCCCGAGCATCTACCCCAAAACCAGAGTCTGTTTTTTGCTCTCACCTACACCTTTGACCTTCCGGGGAGTTTCCCCCATAACCGTTTCTCTCGGAGAAGGAGTAAACGTGCAGCTCCAATTCAATAAAAATTCCTGGGCGTGACAAAAGTGTTTCAGCTTACGAACTCTGAAGGTTATCTAGCCCACCTGTATAGGTTCGTCCGGCTGCATGTGATGGTTTACAGCCCCCCAGGTGTGAGAGGCACGAGATGTTTTAGACTTACTAAAGGCAAATTCGTGTGGAAAGTTAGAAATTATTAGTATAGTGGGTTGATTGAAAATTATATTGGTGAAGGGTTTTTTCATTTGTTGTGTCAATAATTGCTGCTAATTCCCTGCCCTGGGTGGGACAAGGGTGTCTCAGGTCAAACCTCTCTGCTGACAGACTAGCTTGTGTGACAACCTCTCAACCATAAACAGCACAGAAAGTTTGGAGTATTAGCATAGGGCTTTTCTCATTGTTGAGTCAATGATTGCCACCAGGCCTTCATATCCTTAGGCACCTGGGAACATATTAATCAATGTATTTGGAATATAAAAAAGGAAATACAGTAGTTTTTAAGGTTAGCAATACTAGACTTTTTGAGTTAACGAATTTTCTCCTTTGTTATAGATCACTGTACTTTGTTATAAATCACTGTGTCCTTGCTATGTAAAAATGTAACTTTATCACTATCTTAAGACTAAGTAGATCTTAAGGGGAACATTGGTGAAAGGATTTTCATTTGTTGGGCTGATGTTTGCTGCTAAATCTCCATATTCCCTGCCCTTATAATGAATATAACTAGCATATAGGAGAAATAAGTATTAACCTTTAAGCATATAGGAGAAATAAGAATTAACCTTTAAGATTAATCATGTTAACCTTGGGTTAAATAAATTCCTTTCTTGATTGTAACTCACTACACCCTCACCCTATAGGAATGCAACTTTATTTGGAGGGTGGTGCCTGGTTTAAGAAAAACCACCCTTGGAAAAAATAAGTTTTTTGGTTATCAGAAAAAAAAGGATCATAAATGTCAGCGAGCCTTATGGCCAGAAGATGATGTAAAAACCCCTAAGACCTTTTTTTATGTAAAGCACCTGACTTTGATAAAGGTCAGGACTGCTGACCCCCACGTGACTCTGTATTCATCCCTATATGTAACAAAAGGTATATAAGAAAATCTGAAAAATAAAGAAATGGGTTCAGTTCCTGGAAAGACTGACTCCCCCATGTCGTTCTTTTTTACCTCGTTTTCCCAGCTGAATTCCCATCTGGAGCATGGATGCTATTCCATGTAAACCAAGTTATTCAGCCTCTTTTTCTCCACTAATATTTCCTACTACACTATCCATTTCTAATCTCTCTATCTGTAATTAATTATGTATTTTCCAAGGACGCCGTCCGTCCCCACCTTCGAATTCCCTGGATCCACCGGGGCTGGACCCCGGCAGAAAATATTGTCTAATTGTTTACTGCATTAAGTGCTATGAAGGAAGAGAATTTGGGCATTGTGAGGGGACAGTAAAGGGACACGACTTTAGGTGGTCTGGCAGATAAATTGGGCTGTAGACTTTTTAACATTCTTCCTAGCAGTAGATGAGAACAGCTCCACTTGAATCTGATGCATTCATAGTGTTTTTCTTTTCTGTATTTTGTGATTTGACATCTCAGAGGCCTTGCTGATCTGGGTGAGGCTGCCTGCCCATCTCAGGGCTAGCTAACTCCTAGAGATAACAGATGATTTGCCTGCTTATAAACCAACCAGTTCAAAGCCTGTACTCCCAACTGCCACCTTAATCAACTCTCACTCACCAAGTCAATATTCCTGGTGCTTTAAATCTCCCCAGTGCCAGGTACTAGATGACTAAGGGTGACTCCTATGAGTTGCCAAAATTAGGCAAACTGTCCAATCTTGAGCCCATTCAGGTGCTTAACCTACAGCTTCTTTCCCACCTTCCTTCCCATGGAAAACGCAGTAAGCGCTCTGAGCCCTGCTCTCCCCTGGCCCCTCCTGCCTACTGGCTAAACTTGGGGCTTCCCCATGTGGCCCAGGATCATGTGGCAGCCCCTTTCTTCTAGGAACAGTGAGTAATAAAATCTTCCTTCAATGGGTTTAGCTTCTCCAGGTCATCACTCCATCATCTGCATAAATTAAAAATCTCAGGAAATTACCTGGCAGTTCAATGGTTAGGACGCCAAGCTTTCACTGCCAAAGCCCTGGGTTCAATTCCTGCCCAGCGAACTAAATTGCCACAAGCCATGCAGCACAGTCAAGAAAAAAAAGTTCCACAAGAATATACAATGGAAAAAAGACAGTCTGTTCAATAACCAGCACTGGGAAAATTGGATAGGTACATGTGAAAGAATGAAATTAGAAAATTCTCACACCATATATATAAAATAAACTCAAAATGAATTAAAGACCTAAATGCAAGATTGGAAATCATAAATCTCCTTGTAAAAAAACATAGGCAGAACACTCTTTGACATAAATTATAGCAATATTTTTTGGATCTGTCTCCTAAAGTAAAGGAAACAAAAGTAAAAATAAACAAACAGGACCTAATTAAACTTAAAAGATTTTGTACAGAAAAGGAAACCATTGACAAAAAGAAAAGACAACGTATGGAATAGGAGAAAATATTTGTAAATGATGTGACTGACGATGGCTTAGTATCCAAAATACATAAACAGTTCACACAACTAATAAAAAAAAAAAAATTAAAGAATGGGCAGAAGATGAGAATAGACATTTTTCCAAAGAAGACAAGCAGATGGCCAACAGGCACACAGAAAGATGTTCGGCACTGAGCATCATCAGATTAATGCACATTAAAGCCACAATGAGGTATCACTTCACAACTGTCAGAACAGCTACCACCAAAAAGAACACAAATAACAAATGTTGATGAGAATGTGCAGAAAAGGGAACCTTTGTACACTGTTGGTGGGAATGTAAATTGGTGCAGCCATTATGGAGTACAGCACGGAGGTTTCTCAAAAAATTAGAAACAGAACTACCATATGATCCAGAAATTCTATTCCTGAGGATATATCTGAAAAAATGAACACTAATTCAAAAAGATAAATGCAACCCAGTGTTCACAGCAGTATCGCATACAATTGCCAAAATATGGAAGCAACCTAACTGTCCATCAACAAACAGCAGATGAATCAATAAAGAAGGTGTGGCATATATATGGAATACTATTCATCCATAAAAAAGAATGAAAATTTGCCATTTGCAATAACATGGGTGGACTTGGAGGGTATTGTACTAAGCGAAATGTCAGACAGAGAAAGACAAACAGTATACAATATAGAATTTATATAGAATTTTAAAAATAAAACAAACGAGTGAACATAACAAAAAAGAAACAGATACAGGACCAAACTAGTGTTTCCCAGTGGGGACAGGTAAGGGGAGGGGCAAGAAAAGGGTAGGGGATTAAGTACAAACTACTAGGTAGAAAACAAATAAGCTAAAAGGATATATTGTACAATACAGGGAATATAGCCAATATTTTATAACAGCTAGAAATGGAATATAACCTTTAAAGATTATGAATCACTATGTTGTATACCTGAAACATACAATATTGTACATCAACTATATCTCAATTAAGAAAATAAAAATCCTACATGTTTTATGCTTAAGACATCTGGGCAGGTTCACTGACTGATCAATAGAATATTGATTCTATTGTGCCAGTTTCCAGAGCCAGGTCTCATGATACTGGGAGTTTCCCCTTCCTGCCTCTTGGAACACTCACTCTTGGGACTCAGCAGCCATGCGGTACGGGATCCCAAGCAGCTCCGTGAAAAGGTTCATGTGGAGAGGAACCAAAGTGCCTGGCCCTTCAAGCTCCAGCTGGCAGGCAAAGTCCGCCTACGTAAGCAAGCCATGCAAGTGAGCCACCCTGAAATTGTCCTTCCTCCTCCGTGAGCCATCCCTGCTGAGCCCTGTCCAAATGGCAGATTCCTCAGCATAATAAATGACTGTTATTGCTGTTTGCCAGTGAGCCTTGGTGTGGCTTGTTTTGCAGGAGTGGATAATGGAAACACATTGGGTGGAGTCTCTGAGGAGGTGAAGAGTCAGCAGAGATCTGAGGGGTGAGAAGAAATGTTGTGTGAGGCGTGGTGGAGGGAGGTTCCTGTTAAAACATGGACAGTTCAACACTGTCCTTCCTCTTGAAACCCCACTAAAATGATGGTAAAGAGTTTAGAATTGGAATGAGCTGATGAGAGATGATCACCTTATCAAGCTAATGATGGTTCACACCAGAGTAAGGACGGGGGTAAGGAGCACACACAGGCAGTGAAGTGAAAGTCGCTCAGTTATGTCTGACACTTTTCAACGCTGTGGCCTGGAGCCTGCCAGGCTCCTCTGTCCATGGAATTCTCCAGGCAAGAATACTGCCATTTGCTTCTCCAGGGGATCTTCCCAGCCCAGGGACTGAACCCAGGTCTCCTGCATTGCAGGTGGAGTCTTTACTGTCTGTGCCACCAGGGAAGTCCAGGAAACAAGCTCCAAACCACAGCAAGCCTGCAGTATGGAAGCTTAGGACCCTCAGAAGCAGAGGTGTCGAGTGGCCTGGAGGCAGGAGACTTGCTGCACAAGAAGCAATTAGATTCCAAATGTTACTTCCTCATCTCCAGCCTAGAGCACAAGGAAGCTGTTTCCTGGGGAGTTTGAATCAGACAGATCTAGATTCAGGGACCCTTGGCCTGGTGGAGATGGGGGCACCATAGCAAGACAGGGCGTTAAGTGAAAGAACACACATTCCCTCAGCTCCTTTCCCCCAATCAGTCCCAAGAGCACTGACCAATATGACCTCTCCCCTAACAACCAGAAATAAAAAATTAGAGAGAGCTGACCCACCTAAGAGAAAACCCCCACAGATTCTGAAATGTGGGGCCTCTGTTGGATCCTTCCACATCCAGGAAGCAAGTCCCACAGGTCCCCAGTCAATTTTGTGGAGTCTCCTTCTTAGAGCCAGGGTGTTATACTGAAAACTGCCATCTTTTCAGGAATTTTGCAAACTGATTGGGACTATGTTGCAACTTGAAATCAGCAGGGATGGAAGTATTTACACCATGGAAACAAGTAAGCACATCAAATCATGGAAACCTGCTGAAAAACCCAAACCAAATCAAATAAAAATATGGAAATAAAGCATCCTGAAATGTGAAGTCAAGTGGGCCTTAGGAAGCATCACTACGAACAAAGTTAGTGGAGGTGATGGAATTCCAGTTGAGCTATTTCAAATTCTAAAAGATGATGCTGTTAAAGTGTTGCACTCAAAACGCCAGCAAATCTGAAAAACTCAGCAGTGGCCACAGGCCTGGAAAAGGTCAGTTTTCATTCCAATCCCAAAGAAAAGCAATGTCAAAGAATGTTCAAGCTACTGCAAGTTGCACTCATCTCCCACACTATTAAAGTAATGCTCAAAATTCTCCAAGCCAGGCTTCAACAGTACATGAACTAAGAACTTTCAGATGTACCAGTTGGATTTAGAAAAGGCAGAAGAACCAGAGATCAAATTGTCAATATCCGTCGGATCATCGAAAAAGCAAGAGTTCCAGAAAAACATCTACTTCTGCTTTATCGACTACACCAAAGCCTTTGACTGTGGGGATCACAACAAACTGTGGAAATTCTTAAAGAGATGGGAATACCAGACCACCTGACCTGCCTCCTGAGAAATCAGTATGCAGGTCAAGAAACAACAGTTAGAACCTGACATGGAACAACAGACTGGTTCCAAATTGGGAAAAGAGTATGTCAAGGCTGTATATTGTCACCCTGCTTATTTAACTTACATGCAGAGTACATCATGCAAAGTGCTGGGCTGGATGAAGGACAAGCCGGAATCAAGACTGCCAGGAGAAATATCAATGATCTCAGATATGCAGATGACACCACCCTTATGGCAGAAAGTGAAGAAGAACTAAAGAGCCTCTTGATGAAAGTGAAAGAGGAGAGTGAAAAAGTTGGCTTAAAACTCAACATTCAAACAAGATCATGACATCCAGTCCCATCACTTCATGGCAAATAGATGGCAAAACAATGGAAACAGTGACAGACTTTATTTTCTCAGGCTCCTAAATCACTGCAGATGGTGACTGCAGCCATGAAATTAAAAGACACTTGCTCCTTGGAAGAAAATCCATGACCAACCTAGACAGCATATTAAAAAGCAGAGACATTACTTTCCCAACAAAAGTCCATCTAGTCAAAGCTATAAGTTTTCCAGTAGTCATGTATGGATGTGAAAGTTGGATTATAAAGAAAACTGATCACCGAAGAATTGATGCTTTTGAACTGTGGTGTTGGAGAAGACTCTTGAGAATCCCTTGGACTGCAAGGAAATTAAACCAGTCAATCCTAAAGGACATCTGCTAAGTCGCTTCAGTTGTGTCCGACTCTGTGCGACCCCATAGTTGGCAGCCCACCAGGCTCCCCCGTCCCTGTGGTTCTCTAGGCAAGAACACTGGAGTGGGTTGCCATTTCCTTCTCCAATGCATGAAAATGAAAAATGAAAGTGAAGTCGCTCAGTCGTGTCTGACTCTTTGTGACCCCGTGGACTGCAGCCTACCAGGCTCCTCCGTCCATGGGATTTTCCAGGCAAGAGTACTGGAGTGGGGTGCCATTGTCTTCTCCTTAAAGAACATCAGTCCTGGATATTCATTGACATGAAGGACTGATGCTGAAGTTGAAGCTCTAATACTTTGACCACCTCATGTGAAGAACTGACTCATTAGAAAAGACCCTGATGCTGGGAAAGATTGAAGGCAGGAGGAGGAGGGGACGACAGAGGACGAGATGGTTAGATGGCATCACCAACTCGACAGACATGAGTTTGAGTAAGGTCCGGGAGTTGGTGATGGACAGGGAAGCCTGGCATGCTGCAGTCCATGGGATGGCAAAGAGTCGGACATGACTGAGCGACTGAACTGAAAGCAACTCAGAGGCTGGTTTTTGTTCTAAACCTTGTAGTATTATTTGGAATGTTTACAATAAATACTAATGTTACTTTGATAGGGAGATCACTGTTATAGGGTCCTTCCAGGTTGTATGAATAATACAAGCGGTGGCCCTGGATCAGGTGAGAAAGAGATATGTCCCAGGAATTGAAAGAGGGACTGTGAGGGTGGAGCATGGGGACAGAACGGAGAGGGTGGGAGATGGGGTTGGAGAAGGAGACAGGGGCCAGACCATGCTGGGCCCTGCAAGACATGTTTTGTTTTACTCTAAGATAAACGGAAGCTTGTTTCAGGGAAGCAGGAGAGTGACAGGACTCATTTACCTCTCTTAAAGGTCTTTCAGCTTCTGTGTGCCAGTGGACTGAAATGTGTCCCAGGGCTGGAGAGGAAAGGTGAGAGTAGAGATATATTTTGGAGACTGGATGTTAGGAAGTCACATAATTTAATCTACTTTGGTAGACAGAGAAACTGGGGCTCAGACTGATCCACTGAGGATCTCACAGCTAAAAGTGAGTGGGATTCAAATAGAGCTCTCCAAGCTCAAGGCCCCCGTCTCTTCTGTGCACAGAGGGAAGGGTGCAGCCCTCCTCTTCACCCCAGATCCCAGCACGAGAGGAAAACCTCTGTTCAGCTATGGACTCAAAATCTTTAAAACATTTGCCCTCTTACACCCAGTAATCTAACTAACCTAAAATAAAGAAACTTTTTGCAGAAAAGTTTTTCCTCACAAGCGATGATTTCTAACCTTGGAAAATGGAAGCAGCCCAAATATGAAACACAAGCAAATGCTAAGAAAAATGTGGCCAGGCCCTTGGCAGAATGCTTGGCAGCCTTTAGACATCACGGAGATGAACAGCAAACGTTGCCATGAAAGGAACACCTACGATGTGCCAGACCCTGGGCTGGATGCTATTTAATTCTCACAAGAACATTTCAGGGTAGAAACCATTAAACCCACTTTACAGATGGGGAAAGTAAAGCTCAGAGGAGTGAAGAGCCTTGGTTGTGCTTACAGAACTGAGAAGCTACACAGCTGTGCTGAGCAGTTCACTGAGCTTTCCCGAGCTTGCTTCTTCATCTGTAGAATGGGAATGACACGTCCAATAAGTGGTAATTTGGGTGGGGGAAGGTAAATGGTAGTAGAACATGCCAGCTCAGTGCCTGGCATACAGTAGGTGTTTGGCAAATGCAAATCCTTTCTTTTGCATCTTGTGGGGCCATCTTCACCTTCTGACTGCTACTCCCCATGCAGTCACCACAGAAACTGCTCCCATTTCTCCCTGTCCCCCCTACCCTGCCCATGCCCTGAGATTGAGTGTAGACATCAAGAATAGGGCAGGGCTGTTTTTGTGGATGAGGCCAAGGACTATATTTCTGGGTCATTATCTGCAATGGAACTCTAGCCAGTGCCCCTGGGGAGGTGGCTGTGAAAACCCCTGGCTTGCCAAGGTCCCCAAATATGATAGCGGGGACAACCCACATGCAGGACAGCAGGATTACGCTCAGCCAGGCTGGGAAATGCAGATGGACCTGGTTTCTTGGGAGGAGTTAATAAGCCCTCAGTCCTCAGAATCTTGTGTGCTGAGCCACAGTCATCAGTGAGACAAAGATTATTCCATGTGAGGCGCTGGCGTGATGGAGTTGGGACTGAGGTCCAGGTGGCGCTAGTGGTAAAGAAGCCGCCTGCCAGTGCAGTTGGACGTAAGAGACATCTCATCCCTGGGCCGGGAAGACCCCCTGGAGGAGGGCATGGCAACCCACCCCAGTATTCTTGCCTGGAGGACCCCATGGACAGAGGAGCCTCGTGGGCTACAGTATATAGGGTCGCACAGAGTCGGAATGAATGAAGCAGCTTAGCAGCAGCAGCAGCAGTGCATGCACGCTCCTGGTGAGGAGCAGGTGGCCAGGTGGCCAGGTGGCCTGGGGGCCAGCTGGGGACAGGGGTGGCGGAGGGGACAGAGTGGTGATGGGGGCAGGGATGACGTGGGGATGGATTCAACAGTGACCCTCGTGGTGACGCGGGGGCCGGGGGTTTGCAGTTGGAGCTGGTGGCGGTGATGGTGGTGGGCTGACAAAGGAGATGAAGTCAGATTAGGGTTTTGGTGATGCTGACAGGTTCCCGGCATCCATTGTGTGAGCAAAATTCAGGGCACTTAACCCTGCCCCGGCACCCCCTTGGGGGTGTGATCTTGGACTTAACCCCTCACCTCTTTTTCTCTCTCCATTGCCCTCCTTTAGAGGTGAGCCCAGAGCCACAAGACCGTTTGTCAGTAAGTGTGCACCTCACCCAAGTGTAATTAGAAGATAAGAGACTCCTGCCCTGGGCTCCAGTCCCAAGGGGAAGGGAGCTGGCAGGGATGGCCAATGTGGCTAGAACTTTGCACCCATTACCACTGAGTTCTTAGCACACTACAGTCCTAGACAGGAAGGGTCGTGAGTCAGTAACAGGATCAGAACCCAGAGCAGGACCCGCGTGCTGTCCTCTGCTAAGCTTCTGGTTTTCTCTTTCCCTTCGGCCATGCCCTCCCCACTGCTGCTGCTGCTGCTAAGTTGCTTCAGTCGTGTCCGACTCTGTGTGACCCCATAGACGGCAGCCCATCAGGCTCTACCGTCCCTGGGATTCTCCAGGCAAGAACACTGGAGTGGGTTGCCATTTCCTTCTCCAATGCATGAAAGTGAAAAGTGAAAGTGAAGTTGCTCAGTCGGGCCTGTGCAAAGCCCCGGGGTCCAGGCAGAGGTGAACAGCCTTAATCAGGGGCTTCATTCTGCAGGGTCCCTGAGGCCTCCACCTCCACGTCCCCTTCCCACACCCAGCTCTACTCCTCTTTCATCAGAATTTCTTCTGACACCCCCTCCCATTCTCACGGGCCCTCAAGAAGCCTGTGACCCATCCTCAGAGTAATCCGATCTGTTACATTTTGGGTAAGGCACAGTCTTTGCCCTGAGTTGAGCCTGCCTCGTTCCCTGGGAGGGAAGAGAGGGCTGTCAAGCCCTTTAGGCCTGAGTCCCAGGGAGGCTCTGGCTCCTGCTCAACACGCCAGTTCACCCCTCTGCCTCCCCGGTCCAGTGCTCCTTCTCCCCGCCTTGCTGGGGCCCTGGGTTTCACATAGTCTTGCCTCCTCCTTGTCATGGGAGACACACGCTCATTATAGACACACGCTCATCTGATCATCATGAGGCCAAAGTTCTAACAATCTGGATTTGGTCACCTAAGAAAAATGCACAGAGCCTGTGAGAGCTGGGAAGGCACAGGCTGAACCTGCCCCGACAGGGAGCCTTCCCGCGTCACTGGCACGGCCACTCCCACGCTCAAGCCTCCGCCACGGCTCCCACTGGCTGCGGAACCCACTTCCTGTCTCTCCCCCAGGAGCCAGGCAAGCAAGCAGGGCCTCACAGCAGCTGGCTCCACTCACCCTTGCCCTCGGGCATCCAATCCTCAGGCCGCACCTGTTTTCCTGCCTCCAGATATTTGCATATACCCTCCCCTCCACCCAGAACACCTTCCCCAGTCTTCTGCATATGTGCAAATTTTGTCTATCCTCCAAGGCCAAGTTAGGTGTGGTGCCAAGAACAGGCGTTGTCGGTCCCTGCACTGGCCCCTAAGCTTCTGGTATGTCAGCAGGAGTAAGAGAGCAGGCACAGAGGAACAAGAAGTGAGTGGAGCAAAACAGATAACCAACGAGGACCTGCTGTACAGCACAGGGAACTGTACTCGTATATTCTGTGAAAGCTCTACGGGAAAAGAAGAGGAAAAAGATTACATATGTGTGTATGCATGCATGCTCAGTCATGTCCGATTCTGCAACCCTATGGACTATAGCCTGCCAGGCTCCTCTGTCCAGGGGCTTCTTCAGGCAAGAATACTGGAATGGGTTGCCATTTCCTTCTCCAGGGGATCTTCCAGACCCAGGGAGAGAACCCGCGTCTCCTGCAGCTCCTGTATTGGCAGGCAGGTTCTTTACCACTCAGCCACCAGGGAAGCCCCATATAAAGATATATATGTATATATAACTGAATCACTTTGCTGTATACCTGAAACTAATACAACATTGCAAATACTATACTTCAATTTTAAAAAAAAAAGAAGTGAATGGAGTCCAAGGGCCTGATGGGGAGGGGACCCAACAGAATCCAGGCCAGTCCCTTCCCCAGGCCTCAACTGTGCTTGGCAGCCCCAGGCGGAGGCCTGAGAATGGAGGCTCAGTCTTCTTCAGGGCCCAGTCCCCGTACGGCTGAGCCCAGGGCTCTGCTTCACCCCTCTCTGCCTCTCAGTTTGTCTTCTGAAAAATGGGACTAGGTACATTCTAGAAATTACAGCTTCTCTTCCCCCAACCCCTCTCCCCAACATCCCTCTATTCCTCCCCTTTCCCTACCCTCAAAAGGTGCTGGAGGTGGGTTCACAGAGGACTCGGAATGAGAGCAACTCTGGCCTCCACCCTCTGAGACCTGCAGGCCCTTGGGAGTCCTGTCGGGTTGGGAGAGGCGTACCCATCCCCGCGGTAAACAGCTCTCAACAGCCCACGGCTCCAAGACATTTTAGAATTTGGAGGCACTGGGAATGGGGCCCCCAGGACTGCCTGGGGCCTCCAGGAGGGCCAGAGAAGGAGGTGGCCCTCCTCGCCCACAGGCCCGTCCCTGTGGGCTGGCTCCACCACCAGCCATACCACCACCTCCAACTGACCACAGACTTCCCCCTTCACTTTCTCATCTTCTTATTTACTTCTCATAGGTATTTCCCGTCTGTAAGCAATCAACATTCCAGGGTCCAGGTGAGGAAACCATGGCCCAGAGAAGCTCAGAGAGGGATGCCCCAGAGGTTAGGCCCAGACTGGTTCCCAGATCAGGATTTCCTGGCAAGCCTTGGTCTGGGGGTCCCTTGATGCCACCAGGGCCCTCCTGCCCCAGCTCCAGGCTGCTTCCCTGGCAAATACACACGGAATCAGACGGCCCTGAGTTTTGATCGCCGCAGTTCACGGTCCCCACACCTGCCCTCATCCTCCTGCCTCAGTCTCCTTCCTGAGAAACAGGGTTTGGACAAGAATCAGAGTCCACACAGGGGTCACGGCCTGTCTCTATCATTTGGATTTCAGTGTTTTGCAGGCCCCTGCTTTGTGTCTGGTGCCCCAGCCCAGCAGTTCCTAAAGAGGCGCAGGCCCAGCCCAGCTCTCAGCTGAGTCTCTACCTGGTTCCCCAGGACAGAGATGTGTCGGGGCCTCGGGATGTGCCAGAGCTTGCAAGGAGGGTGCTTGTAGTGAGTAACAGCTGGACATTTCCTAGTCCGGCTGAGGAGGCACTGAGCTTTGTTACTGATCACAGGCCAAACTCCTTGGGGCTCTCCAGGTTCTTTCCTGCACTATAACCATCCCCATTCTACAGATGAGGAAACTGAGGCCCAGAAGAGAGTCACGGAGCCCACTCAAAGTCAGGAGGGAACTGGAATCTGAACCCAAGCCGTTGGAGTTCGAGCCCAGTCCTTCTTCCTTGAGCGCTGGTGCTGCCTGGCTCAGCCACCCTGTCTTCAACCCCTCAAGCTTCCCATGAAAGGAGCTGAGGCAGGTGAAGTCACTTCTCTAGGGGACCTGCCTCCCTTCTGTCCTGAAAAGAAACCTATTGGATCCAAATCACCTAAGGCCTTGGAAGGAAAGGGGGGCATCAGGGCCTTGGGAATAGGTGTTAAATGGCAACCCATTCCAGTGTTCTTGCCTGGAGATGGGGGACAGGGGAGCCTGGTGGGCTTCCGTCTATGGGGTTGCACAGAGTCAGACACGACTGAAGCGACTTAAAGGAGGGTGCTTGTAGTGAGTAACAGCTGGACATTTCCTAGTCCGGCTGAGGAGGCACTGAGCTTTGTTACTGATCACAGGCCAAACTCCTTGGGGCTCTCCAGGTTCTTTCCTGCACTATAACCATCCCCATTCTACAGATGAGGAAACTGAGGCCCAGAAGAGAGTCACGGAGCCCACTCAAAGTCAGGAGGGAACTGGAATCTGAACCCAAGCCGTTGGAGTTGGAGCCCAGTCCTTCTTCCTTGAGCGCTGGTGCTGCCTGGCTCAGCCACCCTGTCTTCAACCCCTCAAGCTTCCCATGAAAGGGGCTGAGGCAGGTGAAGTCACTTCTCTAGGGGACCTGCCTCCCTTCTGTCCTGAAAAGAAACCTATTGGATCCAAATCACCTAAGGCCTTGGAAGGAAAGGGGGGCATCAGGGCCTTGGGAATAGGTGTTAAATGGCAACCCATTCCAGTGTTCTTGTCTGGAGATGGGGGACAGGGGAGCCTGGTGGGCTTCCGTCTATGGGGTTGCACAGAGTCAGACACGACTGAAGCGACTTAGCAGCAGCAGCTCTACACTGCAGAAGACACCGAGGCCCTGTGGCCGGGCTGGGACTCACTCCAGGCCCACCCACCTGGGCCCCAGTGCTCACTTCCTCCACCCAGCGCCCCCGCGCAGCTGACGGGGAGACCCCCCCGGAGCTCACCACGTCCCCAGCGACCCCACTCAGTCCATACCCCTGGCCAGGAGCCCCCACACCCCTGCTGCAGAGAAGCTGTGCCATCCCTACCTGCGCCCCCAGGAGGGGCCCTGGAGGCAGAGGCTGTGTGCTGGGACCAGGTGGGCACCGTCTGGAGCCCGCAGTGGCACAGGCAGCAGACTTTGGCACCATCTCCGCCTCCCCTGAGGAATCATTAACCCTGAGAGAGACCGCACCTCCGGGGCTGGGAAGGACTACTCAGGAGGCCCGGACCACAGCTGAAGAGGGGTACAAGGGTAGGACTGAGGCGAGGACCCCCTGCTCCCAGGCCCAGAGGCCTAAGCTGCAGGAGCTAGCGGCCAGCAGAGCCGAGCCCACCGGAGGTGGGAACACGGCCCCAGCCCTGAGGCACGTGTGTGAGGCGGCGGGTGACATCTGGGCCCTCCAGCTCCTCCCTGCCACAAGATCCCTCAGTGGCAGAGGACCTGTGAGGGAGGTGAGAAAGGCAATAGGTTCTGGGAGGGAAGTAGTAAAACAGTGTGATAATCCAACATGAGGTCTTCAGAGAGCAGTGAAGGCAACCATGATGGGTGCCCTCCTTTGAGGCCCCCACCCTCTCCCAGGGTTCATCCATCCCCACCCCCGTACCCCACCAGAGCTGATTTTAAATCACTTCCCCTCCCTGAGCCACACAGCCGCGCTCCCTGTGTCTGGACCGTGGGGTGCTGGATCCTCCTGCCCTAAGGGGCAGGCGAGGGCAGCCAGCGAGACACTCAGGCCAGGAGGGGCATTCGGTGAGGCCTGGAACAACCAAAAGAGACCATGAGATGCAAATATGCTCTCAGTTCCAGGAAAGTCCTGGGGAGCGGAGGTCGTGCCTCCTGAGAGGAGCTAGAATCAAATTCACTGAGCACCCACAGTATGCTTCATCTCCAACTCAGTGGACATGAATTTGAGCAGACTCTGGGAGATGGGGACAGGGGAGCCTGGCGTGCTGCAGAAAAGGATCATGGGGCTCAGAAAGGGGACGTGACCAGAAGCCAGAACTGGCTCTGACGACCGCACCAAGGCCTTCGATGAGGGAAGAGTTCTCCCGGCCTGCCTCACCCCTCCCCATGTCTCCTCGCCCAGCAGGGCATCCTCCACACTTCCTATCCATCCCCTGTTCTGGCCTCCCTGGTGACAAGACCCAGTTTTCCTCTGTGGAACCTCCTCACCTAACCCCTCCTTACCTCCATGGAGGACGTATGATGAGGCCAGGCACAGCACCTCCCTGGCCAGAGCTTCTGGTTTGGGTTTGGGCATGTGACCAAAATTGGGTCAGATAGAACTGATGAGACTCAAATAAAAGACTTTTGTTGGAACTGTTATGAACAAGAACCTCATTCCTCCCCACTGGGATGTCCAAGTCTGAGAAAGTGACTTCCAACAGCTGTCTGTCTTACTACCATGAGAAGAAAGGCTACTGAGAAATAACCCAAGCCTGAGTTAAAGCAGAACTAAAAAATGGAGACACATGAATTCCTCATGACTTATGCGAGCCCCTGGATATAGCCACACCTTTGAAGCCATCACCGCAAGACTCTTCAGTTACTGAATCAATACACTCCTTTTCCTGCTATGTCTGGTTGAATTAATCTGTCCTCATGACAGTGCCCTTGAGGCAGGAAGTTCCTCATCCCTACACCACCCTGCCCAGATGTTAAGGAAGGAGCACAGACAGAGTTAAGGTAAGCAAGAGAAGAGTTTGTACTTGGTTTGGCCAACTCCCTGTTAAGCCTTCTGGAGTTCCCACTTCTCCTCATAGCATGATATTGGACATCTGCATTCATAATTTGGAGAGAATAGTATTACTTTCTTCATAGGATTCTTGTGAGGATAAAACCAGATCACTGAAATACTGTTCCTGGCATGGGGCCTGGAACACAGTATGGACCCCGCCCTCCAGTCATCTGAACTCCCAGGGCACTGAATCCATAGTTTGCTCAGCACACACACCACTGTCCCTTCATCATCCTGGGTGGCCTTCTCCTCGTGGGCAGTAATCACACTTGACTTAGACTCAGTAGATAGATGTATCAGGCAGTTATGATATGACAGACACTTTAACAGAATGTTTGTTCCCCAAACCCCCAATTTTAAAACAAATTATCAAAATACATATGCTGTGTGCACACCCATGTTCATAGCAGCACTATTCACAATAACTAAAACATGGAAGCAATCCAAGTGTCCATTGACAGATGGGTTTGTTGTTCAATTGCTCAGTCGTGTCCGATTCTTTGTGATTCCATAGACTGCAGCACACCAGGCTTCCTTGTCCTTTACCATTTCCTGGAGCTTGCTCAAACTCATGTCCATTTAGTTGATGATGCCATCCAACCATCTCATCCTCTGTTGTCCCCTTCTCCTCCTGCCTTCAGTCTTTACCAGTATCAGGGTCTCTTCCAACGAGTCATCTCTTTGCATCAGGTGGCCAAAGTATAGGACGCATAAGCAAAATGTGGTCTATACATACAATGGACTGTTAGCCTTAAAAAGGGAGAGAATTATGATATAAATGGACCTTCTTATGCTAAGTGAAACGAGCCAGTCACATAAAGACACAAACTGATTCTACTTATTGGAGCTACTTAGAAGTCAAAATCACAGACAGAAAGGAGAATGGTACTTACCAGGGGCCAGAGAGGGAGGAATGGGAAGTAATTGTTCAGTGGGTATAGAGTTTCAGTTTTCTAAGGTGGAATGGGTTCTGGAGATGAATAGCAGTGACACGCAACTATATGAGTGTCCTTAATACAACTGTATATTTGAAAATGGTTAAGATAGTAAATTTAATATTATTTATTTTACCATAATTTTTTAAAATTGGAAAAATATGTGCTACAACAAGCTTAAAAAGTGATGAAACCTGGATGAAGGAAAAACCAATGAAAAAAATGAGAAGTTAGCCCCTATAGAGTCCATAAAACATTTAAATATTTGCCTTGACGTTCCAGATAATTGTCAGAGGTGGGCCATGAATTAGGTTCTGAGCCTCCAAGCAGGCAAGGCAGAGAGGGAAACATGATCTGAGATCCATTAAGCCCAACATCCATCCAACGCACATACATACATACAGAGAGAAAGCTCACTAGGATCTGGGAATTGTGGTGTAATTCCTAACCTAACAGGTTTTACCTCTTGTGTGTCTCCAAGAAAAGGATGCTACAGGATGTTGGATGGCACTTGACATGACTATTAAAATGTAGTTGCTAAGAAACCAGGTTCAGGATCAGGGGCTGAGTTCAATTGTAATGAGGCAAATTACAGAATCTCCAGAATCCTCAGTTTCCTCGTCTGTAAATTATGGGCAGTATATGAAACCTACCTCAGAAGGTGGTGGTAAGGATGAAAATGAAGTCATGCACTTACAGTCACAACGACTAACACAGAGAGAAGGCTCACAGAATGTTAGTTTTGTAATGGTGTCGTGAGACCACTAGGGGCCTAGCTGGTAGGAGGAGAGATGGGCACCTCTGCCCAAGGCTCCAGGCCCACCCCAGACCAAGGGAGCTAGCCTGGTCTCTCTGCCTAGGACCAGGTAGGACAAACCCCAGCCCCAGCCCCTGCCCTTGCTCCCTGCTCTGACCCCTGGGGCCAACAGCTCTGAGTCACTGCTCTGGCCCTTACAGGGTGCGTCCTGGCCTTCCCAGACCTTTGGCCAGTGTGTGGATGAGCCGGGTGTGGCCACATGGTGCCTTTTCCATCTCAAGGGCACCTGTCTGCCTGCCATCAGGTGATCTGAGCAGCTCACTGGGCTCTGGGCTGTAATTGATCCAGGTCTGTGTCAGTTTCAGGGAGTGGCAAGTGGCCAGCCACAAAATAGGCCGAAGAGGTCAGAATATGAACTCAGATGACTTTGGTCCTAATCATCTCCCCACAGCTTACCAGCTGGGGGCCTTGGGCAAGAGAGTTCATCTCCCAAACTTCAATGTCCTCATCTGTAAAATGGGCACAACTGCAGAACCTATCCCTTAGGTTTGTTATAAAAAATAAGCAGGAAATGCGCTAAAGCACTGGGGCTTCCCGGGTGGTGCTAGTGGTAAAGAAACTGCCCAAGCTGTGCGGGAGACACAGGAGACATGGGTTTGATCCCTGGGTTGGGAAGATCCCCTGGAGGAGGGCATGGCAACGCACTCCAGTATTCTTGCCTGGAGAATCCCATGGACTGAGGATCCTGGCGGACTACAGTCCGTGGGGTCACAGAGAGTCAGATGCGACTGAAGCAGCTTAGCACACACACATGCACTAAAGCGCTAGCGCAGGGCAAGTGATACAGAGGCGGCAGCAATTTGGACCCACACCAGGGTTTCTTCGTAGCCACTGTCTCAGGTGCGTGGTTTTTAAAAGCCTTTTTTTAATTTTTATTTCTTTTTGGCTGCCCTGGGTCTTGGCTGTGGCGCACAGGCTTTCTTTTGCTTGGGCAAGCAGAGGCTACTGTTTGCTGTGCTGAACAGGCTCTAGGGCACAGAGGCTCAGTAGTTGTGGGCTCACGGGCTTAGCTGCTCTACAGCATGCGGAATCTTCCCAGCCCAGGGATCAAACCCATGTCCCCTGCATTGCCAGGTGGATCCCTAACCACTGGACCACCAGGGAAGTTTCTTTAAAAGTTTTGATCAGAAAAATTTCTCGTTGCTTGTCTTTTCTGGCGATCTACTCTGTGCACTCGCTCTGTGCTCACAAATTAATCAAGTTGAAATCAAGCCCTGACTTGTCCTGTGGTGTCTGGCAAGTCATTCCTCCCTGAGCTACAACTTCATCTGAAACATGGAGTGCCCCCCTCACACCTCAACAGTGTATGGCTTCAGAGGTGACCTGGACAGCCTGGGCTGAGTGTGTCTCTTTGCTATGCGTGTGTCGAACCCTTCCTCAACCTTCCAGCTTCACACACTTTTGCAGAATACAAGTTTCCTTCATCACTCTGTCTTACAGCTGAGGAACCAGCCCAAGGTATTAATATATAAACAGCCCCTTGGTGTCAGACTCACAACCTCCCATCCTAGAAAGAACCTGAGGACCCATGAGACCAACTCCTCACCCGCCAAGGCCTCTGAGCCCCTTCCCAGGGCACACGTTCTGTCTAAAGTACCCCTTCCCCAGGGCTGCTCTGCCACAGTTTGCACAGCTCCAGTGATGGGGAGCTCACCTCTTTCCCTGACCTTCACTCTGTGGCCCCAACTGTATTTGTTTTTATGGAGTTGAGAGTTGCCTGAACACTTCCACTGGGCTTGACTTCAGGGAGTAACAGGCCCCACTTCCCCTCTCTGCTCTGCAACAACTTTCCTAGAGCCTTCCCTCAGGTTCTTCTCAACACTCCTCACCACCACCATCCCGGGAAGGTGTCACAGCCAGGAAGACCTGTGTTCCCATTCCAGCTCTTCTCAGCCTCAGTTCCCACATCAGGAAAACAGGGGGAAGTAAAATAACACATGGCTGTCTCTGAGATGGAACAGGCCTCTGAGCCCCCCGGGAATGCGACCTGGTGTCACATGGCCCTCCTGGGGTCCCGCCTCTTCTGTGTCCCTTCAATGGACAGGAACTGATTGCTCACCTTGTGCAGGCACTGTGCTTGGCGGAGGACACTGCCGGGTGGGGACAAGCATCCCTGCCCCCACAGAGGGAAGCTCTGTGTGACAGCAGAGTAGGTCAGGCCACAAGGAAGGAAAGGGAAGCCCAGGTAGAGGGAATAGTGTGTTCAAAGCCCCACTAAGGAAAGAACCTGGCTCCTGGGAGAACTGAAAGATCAAGGCGGCTGGAGCTCTGGGATCATTTCTTCAAAGGATTGGGTGTCAAAAACCTTGCACATTCATTCAATAAGCTGCTAGCCATCAAGTTAGAAAAGAAAGTAAAACAAAATAAATGAACAACAACAAAAACCTGCCTGTGTTCATTGCAGTATTATTCACAATAGCCAATACTTGAAAACAACCTAGGTGTCCAGGATAGATGAATGAATAAGCTGTGGTGTATACATATATACACAGACACACGATGGAATATTCCTCAGCCATAAAAAATAAAGAAATCTTGCCATCTGCAACTACATGGACAGATCTGAGGGGCACCATGCTAAGTGACACACGCTAAACAGGGACACATGCTAAGTGAAATAAGTCAGTTAGAGAAAGGCAAGTACTGCATGATCTCATTGATACCCAGAACTTTTTTTTTAAAGTCAAATACATAGAAACAGATTGTAGAATGGTGGTTGCCAGGAGCTGGGGGGTGAGGGAAACCAGGAAGCGTTGGTCAAAAGATACAAATTTTCAGTTACATAAGATGAGTAAGTTCTGGGGATCTAATGTATAGCAAGGTGAATATAGTCAATAAAACTGTATCTACCTTATACTTGAAAGGTACTATTGAGAGTAGCACAAAACAACCCCAAAACAACAAAACGGTAACTATGGAGGTGAAGGACGTGTTAACTAATGCTATTTAGGGAAACGTTCTGCACTATATGTATATTGAATAATACTGTACACCTTAAACTTATAAAACGTTATATGTCAACATCAATTAGATCTCAATAAAGCTGGGGGCAAAAAAGAACAGACTACTGACATCTACCACAGGTTGGATCTCAAAAAACATGATGCAGAATGATAGAAGACAGCACTGACACAGAGAGCTATTCCACTGATACGAAGTTCTAAACACAAAAGCAAATCTATAGTGTCAGGAACCAGATCCATAGTTGTGATTGCAGGAAACTGACTTGGAGGGGGTAAGAGAGAACTTTCCAGAGTGATGAAATTGTTCTAGATCTTGATTAGAGTTTAGTTATACAGAGGTATACATTTATGAAGAATGTACACATAAGCTTTATTTTACTGTATAGCTACAAAGTATATCCTAAATTAGGCTTTAATGTAGCTCGTGTTTAAAAAGAAGAAAACAAAACCTGTGTTTGCTAAAGGATGAACCAGAGTGAGGTAGAAAGCAGGATCTGGATGCCAGGCCTGGACAGAAATCCTGAGCCCTGTCACTTCCTAGCGAAAATCCCTCAGCTCGCTATACTTCAGCTTTCGAATCTATAAAACAGGGACACTAATAATATTCCCACACTGGGTAGAACTCAACAAACGTAAGCTTTAAAAAATAAGGCGGCCTCGAGGCAGCGGACCCTCCCTCGGCAGAGGGTGCCAAGTCCTCGGCTGAGGAAAGAGGGCTGCCTGTGAGAATAAGATCTGAAGGGACTACAGCTCCCAGCACGACCCTGATGGAGCGGGGCGCGATGGGAGTTGTAGTCCTAGCCAGATAATTACACCCTAGGATGCGGTCGGCGGGGATGCCCTCTGGATCCCAGGCCTGAGCAGGTATTCACACTTTGGTCCAGGCTGGCTCTAGCAATGGACAGAAGCATTCTCTTGTCGCTAGTCTCCCTACATCCCGAAGAAGGTTATCACCATTCCCATTTCACAGAACAGGAAACTGAAGCTCAGAGAATGACCCACAGAGAGGAACCAAGATCTGTTGACCTCAAAGTCTTTGCTCTTTGTAGGTAGATCTTTGACACCTCTCTCTCTCTCTCTCTCTCTCTCTCTCTCTCTCTCTCTCTCTAGCGCGCGCGCGCACACACACACACACACACACACACACACACACACACACTCCAAAGCTGAGGGAGGGGAACAAACTCTCCGCGAAGCAAAGGGTCTTTGAACGGCCACAGGCTCGTATTATCTTTCCTATTTAGTCACTCATCCAAGGTCACACAGCTACCAAAGGGGTCGCCTAAGGTGCCAGACCCTGTTTGCCTCGCCCTTGCGCGCCCTTTGCGGCCGGACACTGAGTGGGCGTGGCCGAGACACGCTCCGCCTCCTTCCACCCTCCGCTCCCGCGCTCTTGGTGCAGTCCAGGTACTTCCATACGTGCGCGGGAGCGAGGGTGAAGCTACGTTGCTGCTGTAGACCCCGCGCGCGCGCGCGCGCGCCCGGGTGAAGAGGTCTGTGGACCGTTCCACTGCGTGGGGCCAAAGGGGGGACCGCGGCAGGCGGCGCTCGGGCCGCAGCGGGACCAGGACCCCGGGCTGCAGCGGGAGCAACGCGCCGGCCGCCCGGTGGGGTTAGAGCCCCGCCGCGGCCCCAGGTAACGCACGGCCTGGACCCTGCGCCGTGCGCTCCAGGCGCAGGGCCAACGAGGATGGAGCGATAGGGGGCGGCAGTGGGCTGGCAGTGTAGTGCAGAGACCTCCAGCGAGGCCAGAGTCCGCCGGGCTGCGTCCGCTGGGCGGGAGCTTGCAGTCCTGGGACTCGGCCACAGCCGCTCCGCCCGCTGTCTAGTGTTCCCGTACGGGGGCCCCTGGAAACTACAACTCCCAGAGTGCCCTGCGCTCCACGCATGCTCTGATTGCAACCCCTGGCGAGTCCCGGCTAGAGCTGGAGCCCAGGAGTCCGGGACAGAGCTGCAGTGCTTTGGCCTCCTTAGGGCTGCCCCAAACACTTTACCAGCGCTCCTTGTCCCAGCTGCTGGGGATCCAGCGCGACTCGAGCTTTGCCCTGGGGCTGCCTCGGGTCGGAAGAACAGACCACTGCACGCCAGCGGCGTGGGTACTGCTTTGAGGGTAAAGGCGCGGGGGCTCCAGAGGGTCTGTGTCTTGCCCAAGGTCACACACTCTGTTGCCGGAGGGCTATGAAGCCCGAGTCGAGATGGGGCCGGGGTAAGAAAGACGATATGGGTGTAGGAAGCTGCCCCTGTTGGAGGGAAAATGGGGGATTCAGTTGGACTCATCTCCCGAGAGCCCCCAATTTTCATCTCTGGATGCTGTGGTGACCCATACCCGCTCCTTCCTTTGCAGACCCTATGGGTTCCACGGGTGACAGCTATAGCAGGGAGGGAGTCAGAAAGGGGATCCCCTCCCGTTGCCCTACCCACAAAGCTCACACCTTCAAGTGCACGGTGTCTTCCAGTACCGTGGAAGATGAGCACACAGTGGAAGCCACTGTTAACTCACAGTCACCCCTATTTTCACTGGACAAACTGTGAACCTCGTAGAGGTGGCATCTTTCTCATTCTCATAGTCTAGACGGCTGGCTTCTGAAGCCTGCACTTAACCGTCAGTGTCTACTGCCCTCTCAGTAGCCTGCAGGAGATGAGCAGCAGTGCTGTACGCAGTAAGTGCTCAGGAGATGTCATCTGTCGCTGCTGTTGTCATCATCCTGGTTTACAGAAGTGAGACTGAGGAAGAGAGAGGCCACATCACTGACCAAGACTCAGAGCTGGGGCCAGAGTGCTGTAGCCTTGAACCCAGACCTGGGAACACCTTTACAGACAGGCCACCCTCCCCCATATGCATGAACGGCCTCTGCTTTTTAGGGCAACCAAAGTTTGGGGCTCAGGTGTGTTCAAGCCTGCCCTAAGCAGCAAGGACTTGGCAGAGTGGGGCCCATCAACCCCTACCCTAGTGTGTGAGGCTCAAGTCNGGGAACACCTTTACAGACAGGCCACCCTCCCCCATATGCATGAACGGCCTCTGCTTTTTAGGGCAACCAAAGTTTGGGGCTCAGGTGTGTTCAAGCCTGCCCTAAGCAGCAAGGACTTGGCAGAGTGGGGCCCATCAACCCCTACCCTAGTGTGTGAGGCTCAAGTCTGATGCTCTGGGGTAGCTGGGAGGTCTGTGTCCTGAGCTGGCTTTACCAGGCTGTGCTGTGTGTTCCTGGACCATCCCTCAATCTCTGTGTTCTGCCAGCTTCACTTGGGAAGGCTGCTGGTTCCTGCATCTGGAGGAGGGCTTGAGGGTTCTTAGAAGAAAGGAGTGGAATACTTCTGACTCCTGATGGAGCGAAGGAGGCAGCCAGCTATCCAGGCTTTTAAGTAGGGAGGTGGAATAGGGGAGGCCCCAGCAGGATCCATCTGCAGAGTCCTGGGACGGAAGCTGAATGTAGGTAGAATCCAGTACTTTGCCTTCAAGGGACCAGGGTTCAAATCCCTCTCTGCCATTCTTCCAGTCTGTGATCTGGAGAGGCTTTTTCCCCAAGGACATCTGTGCTTTTGATTATTGGACACCTGGAGACCCTGTGTTGGCATCTGCATTGCGTGAACCAAACTTAATGTTAGCTCAAAATGTGACCCCATGTTTGCCCCTTGATGGCTATGTAATGGTGGGTGAGTCATGTCCTCTTTTGCCCAAGCTTCCTCATCTGTAAAGTGGAGCACACACTGATACCTAGCTTTAGGTCACTGGGAGGACCAATGAGATGATCAGGGTAGGATTTACTCAGATCATGCAGGACTCCGATTTCTCCACAGAACTTCATGGGAGGTGCTTGGCCAAGAGTGAGCCACCCCCATTAGTCATTTCTGGAGCTTCTTGGGCCACACTTCTGGGAACTGGGTCAAGGGGAGTGGGAGACGTGTTATTGGCCTCTGGTCCTGGTGGCGGAAAACTAGAGGGCTGCGGGGATTTGCTGAGGGTGTCTCAGGGACATAAACCAGAGAGTCACGTGTGAGATAAGGCCGGACGAAGATTTCCTGGCCCCTGAAGCATTAGGGACAAGGAAGAGCAACCCAGAGCTCCTTCCTTGGACATCCACCGTCCAGTGTGAGCCAGGCCCTGCTGGGGGTAGAAGGAGCAGCCCCGTTAGATGCCTTGTGCTGTCCTGATGTGGTGTGATAACAGGTGTGCTATGTATTGTAGAAACCAGGAGACAGGTCGGGAGAGGCTCCAAGCAGGCAGCCTTTGAGCTGAACCCCTAAGGTTGAGCAGAGTTTGGCCAGAGGTGAGGAGGGGATGTTGAGGACACTTTAGGCAGAGAGAATGGGACAGAGCGCTGGTTTCTTCAAAGGAATAAGTGGATTATGGAGTAGTGACTGGAGTCACTTCCTGTGTGGTGTGGTGTCCGACTCTTGCGACCCCATGGACTGGAGCCTGCCAGGCTCCTCTGTCCATGGGATTCTCCAGGCAAGAATACTGCAGTAGGTTGCCATTTCCTTCTCCGGGGCATCTTC
The DNA here is from genome assembly GCA_006410675.1 of Oreotragus oreotragus. Taxonomy (NCBI): domain Eukaryota; kingdom Metazoa; phylum Chordata; class Mammalia; order Artiodactyla; family Bovidae; genus Oreotragus; species Oreotragus oreotragus. Next base: position 787,095 of record SJYX01013099.1, on the reverse strand, counting down.
CCGACCCAGGGATCAAACCCAGGTCTCTTGCATTGCAGGCGGATTCTGAACTATGAGGGAATCCCAGAGTATTAGTCACTCAGTTGTGTCCAACTCTTTTTTCGACCCCATGGACTGTAGTCTGCCTCGGTCCATGGAATTCTACAGACAAGAGTAGTGGCATGGGTAGCCATTCCCTTCTCCAGGGGATCTTCCTAACCCAGAGATTGAACCTGGTTCTCTCTCCATGGCAACCCACTCCAGTATTCTTGCCTGGAAAATCCCATGGACAGAAGAACCTGGTTAAGCTACAGTCCATGGGGTCGCAAAGAGTCGGACACGACTGAGCGACTTCACTCACTCACTCCTGCACTGCAGGCAGATTCTTACCATCTGAGCCTAGTAAGGATTCCCACACTGTGGCCTCAGGCAAGTCGCTTCCCTTCCTTGAGCCTCAGATCCTCACCTGTAAAATGAGATTACCCCTGTGGTGTCTCAGTGAAGGCTGAATCCTCTCAGGCAAGGAGGAGATTACTGAGTGAGACATGAAGTGATCATGACAGGACTGTGTGCAAATCAAACGGAATGAAGTGAAGGTCAGGGTGCATCTAGGCCTGAATTCAAAGATAGGGAAGTTCAGCACAAGCTAGCGACTTCACAGCTTCCTGTAAGAGGTGAGATGGGAGCCAAGCTTCAAGGGGCAGAGCAGAGGAACAGATTGGTAGAAAGGAAGAGAGAGGCAGGGAAGGCCAGAGGGAGCACAGCCATGTAGCTGTGGGAGAGAGGCTGGGAGAAGTGAGCCTGTAAAGTTTGGTGGGGGAAACTTGTCTTGTTAAGCACAGCCCTGAAAATAGGGAGCCATTGCAGGGTCTACCCCTATCCAGGCAAGCAAGGGTTGGTCTGTGTAGGCACTTTGAGTGTAGGACAGATTTTCTGGTTGCTTTTATGGAGTGAGAAAAATAAAAGGTTGGAAGGGATTTAGGGGGAGGGAGAGTTGCTGTTAAGGGGATGGTACAGAAAGGCAGCCCCATTTATTCTCATGCACCCATAGTTTAATTGTGATGGAGAGAGTTTGGCATTCCAGGTAACATCTGTAGCATGCCTCCTGAATTTGATCTCTGGTCCCTACAGCTCTGCAAATAGCATCTGGATACCGTTTTCAGTTTTTGTGTTATTGGCTGCACAGCCACAGTATGGTGTCAGATTGTTGCTGCTCTAAACATTACTTGGATAGGCATGTCTGTTCCCCAGACTTCCTTCAGGGTTGTTTCTATTGGATGCCTCTAAAGGAATGCAAGTTTTAATGACTGGAAATCCTTAAGACATACTGTTTTGCAGTAATTTTCTCTAGAATTTTCAGTAGGTTATACAGTATAGGTTTGTTTGTTTTTTTAACAGCAAATATACAAAAACATACCGAATTAAAAATTTGTCCTCCTGGCCCAGTGCTCTCCTTCAGTTCTCCATGAGGGCAGTTATTCTGTTCTGATACTGAATATATCCTATTTTAAAAACATTGATACTGCTACCCTCAGTTCAGTATCTTTCAGTTTTGAAATCTGGGATTATGAAATATACCAAAACAGCAGAGAAAATCACACACAGACACATGCCCAGCAGCCCTACTACACAGGCTTAGCAGATATTTTAACATTCGTGCTGGTATCTCGTGTAGGGCTGATTCGGAGGTAGCCCTCTGTCAATGCAGCTCCATCTAGAGGAGTCTAGTTATGGATTATGTGTGTACTTTATATTAGGCCTGTTCCCAGCTCTTGAATATTTTAAATATTATTGATTTCTCTTTTTTTTTTCTCCCTCATCGATATGGAGGTAATACCCCATTTTGTATAATGTCCCCAGGTAGACATGGAGGCAAAGGGTAACGAAGCTAGGCTTTGTCTTGGATTCAAGCTTCACCTCAGCAGTGTGACCCGGGGTTAATGACGCCCCTCTTGATGTTCTTTACCTTTGTAAAATGGGCAGGTTGTAGTAATCCGTCTCATAGGAATATTGTAGAAAACTAAAGACTTCATTGGGTTTAGTTACACTATCCACCTAGGCAAGGAGCTCTCCTACGCCTCGCCTAGAGCAATTAGAGCGCAGGTGGCCTGGAGAATTCCATGGACCGAGGAGACTAATGGGCTACAGTCTAGCGGCTTGCAAAGAATCGGACAGGACTGATGGATTAACACTTCCTTTGCACGCCTCCTACTCTAGCTTCAAACTGTTCCCCGCCCCTTTCCCTGGCCACGCTAGGGGCGGGGCGGTTAAATGTGTTTGTGACGTCAGCGCGCGCCGAGCCAATCCCCCTTCCCAGTAAGCGTTATTAGCTTATTTGCATGAATTGCCCTTTATTGGTTCGTTGAGCAAGCCAGGCCCGCCCAACTATTTAAAGTCACCGCGCAGTATAAACAAGGAGATGCGGAGCGGCCAGGCCATGATGTCATCGCGGCGCAGTAGCTTTCAGAGCTGACGTCATCTCCGGGGAGGTTGCCGGCCCAGGGCTGTTAGAGCCTTCCTAACCACTCAGGCTGGTTTAAGAGACGCTCTTGCCCCGTCGAAGGTCTGGTTCATTGCACTTCAGTGTCCTAGGCGCCGCCCGCGGCGGAGGAGGGAACCATGACACAGTAAGTCCAGGCTGCGGCTCTCCCGGCGGGACCCGTTTCTCGGGCAGGGAGACAGAACCTCAGAAGCATGAGTGATTCGCGAGTTTGCATAGCAAGTTAGAGTTGCAGCCAATTTGTCTTACCCACGTAGAGGG
>SJYX01013099.1:719161-773488 GCA_006410675.1 Oreotragus oreotragus | reverse complement strand
GTACTACCCCAGCTTCCTGCCCTACTTCCTGTAAGTACCTGCACAGCTGCTCCAGAGCTGGGAGGGCGTGTTCTCCTGGGGCCGTTAGTGGTTAGACCCAAACAGGGTCCCACAGAGGTCCCTTGGCTGCTCGAGCCCCCCCACTCCCACCCCCAGCATCCCCAGTAGACCAGACGTGCACACTCATGCTTCCCAATAGGGTCCTTAGTGTAAACAGTGCAGAGTTCTGGGCTTGGTTTCGTGGTGGGAATCAGGGGAGCCCCCCAACGCCCTCTATGCCTATTGCCCTTGACCCTGGGCCCACGTGCTTGTCTCCCACTAGCTCGATGCTGCCGATGTCACCAACAGCAATGGGGCCCACCATCAGCCTGGATCTTGATGTGGATGATGTGGAGATGGAGAACTATGAGGTCCCGTGGAGCCTGGTCCTGGGAAGTGGGGGCCTGGGGGACCGCCAGCCCTGGCCGCCGCTGACTCTCCCCTCCTGCCCGCGTCCAGGCTCTCCTGAATCTGGCCGAGCGGCTGGGAGACGCCAAGCCCCGTGGCCTCACCAAAGCGGACATCGAGCAGCTTCCGTCGTACCGCTTTCACCCGGACAGTCACCAGTCAGAGCAGACACTGTGAGTGCCCTGGCCTCCTCTTCCAGCCCCTCCCCGAGCCTCTCTGAGCACAGATCGGTTTCTAATCTCCCGGATGGGGCTTCATGCCCCGCCGTGAGTCTGCCCTGCCGTCAGTGTGGGGGTGACGCTCTGTGCCTCCTCCCAGGTGTGTTGTCTGCTTCAGTGATTTCGAGGCGCGGCAGCTGCTCCGGGTCCTCCCCTGCAACCACGAGTTCCACACCAAGTGTGTCGACAAGTGGTTAAAGGTAAGGTTCCCGTGCTGCTCCCAGGTGTGGGGAGGGAGGAGGGGGACTGGAGGGCTTCCCTCTGCATCCTCTTTGGCATCCAGGAGTTCTGGCTCCACGCAGGGAGCCAGGTCCCTACCAGGCAGCAGAAGAGCCTCCGATGGGATGGGGGTTGGGCGAGAGTGGAGTCTTGACACGTGGCTGCTTCTCCCAGGCCAACCGGACGTGTCCCATTTGCCGGGCCGACGCTTCCGAGGTGCCCAGGGAGGCTGAGTGAGGCCCCACAGCCACCCCGGAGAACCCTGCCCAAAGTTCTGGAAACTCGAGGGGCCCAGGGAGGGCGTGGTCCCGGCCTGCCCTGCCGTTCCTGCCTGCCTCTCCAGAGCTGGTGTCAGGGTCAGCCCGAGAGAAGCCCCTGCAATAAGCCCCTGCATTTGCCAAGCTCCAAAGACTCCTTCCCCGTCTGCCCACCCGTCTACCCACCCGGGAGCAGCCTGAGCGCCCGTGACTCAGTCTCTCTCCTGTTTGCCCTTGGGTCTGTCTCCTTTTCCTGCCAGCACTGGGAGCCAGGGGTCCATTCCCCTAGTGTGGCCGGTGGAGATCGTTGGCCCCAAGATGGGCAAAGGGGGAGCTGTCCGGGGTCGCCTGGTCTCTTGCACTGTGGTGGCATGCCCTCTGTGCAGGTGGCACTGACAGGCGTGGACAGATGGTGGCAGGAAGCCCAAGTGGGTCCTTCCGCCTTGACCCCAGGCGGACTCAGGCAGCCAGGCCGCTGTGAGGGCGGGGCTGGCTCCCTAGAGGGCCCTCAGCCCAGGCACAACATTCCGGCCCCAAGCCCAGGCTGGGGAGCATCAGGGCCAGCCTCCCAAGCAGGTGGGGGGCAGGCTCTGAGTTGAGGCAGATGGGCCCTCTGAGAGGGGAGAGTGACCTCCTGCGTTGCTGGTGGCTGCCCTCCCTGGCAGTGACGGTGCCCAGACCCGTGCCCGATCTCCCCTTTCTGTCGTTTTGCATGAACGTGAGGAGCAGCAGTTTTTGTTGATCATTTGGCCCCAAATTGCGTGTAGGATCTGAGGGTGTGGTTTTTTAAAGTCTCTTTTTTTTTGGTTTAACGGGGGTATAGGGACCAACCAGGACCAAGTGCCCCGGGGGCAGGAAATGGTCCGTGCTATGCCGCCTGGTCTGCATGCATGTGCACGGCCGGGGCTGGGCCGGGTGGCTGGCGGTCGTGGGTGGGGTTGGGGGCTCTGTGCTCAGCTGATAACTGCCATGCACTGTACTGCACACGTCCCCAGAGCCTCCCGGGACCGGACGCTTTTCAGGGCATTTCTCCTCCCTCTAGCCAGGACCTGTCTCCCACCTGCCTGGGCGTGTCTCCTCCAAGGAAGTCCCGGGAGGACTGGGTCCAGGGAGGGTGTGGACCCACCTCCAGGGGCCCCCTCCCAACTTGAGCCCTGCCCTCCAAGGTCTGGAGGAGCCCCCATAGGGTCTGGCTGAGTTCCCCCGCCTCGCCCTCGTGGTCCCATTCCTTCTCTTCCTCACCCCAGCTGGGGTTGCTGCCCTGAACGAACCGCGTGTGGGGCCGGCACATCCTAGCAGGCAGCCCCTGGCGCCTGCTGCCTCAGGGATGCTCCAACCACCCTCGTTCTCCAGCAGCGGCCCTGGCTTCTCGCCACCCCCCAGCCCGCCATGGGGCCCCATCAGCCTGGCCCCACCCCGTGGAGAACCCAAAGTCTTACTGTATATAACTCCAGGTGACATTTCTACATTTATAGCAGTGTTGAAAACCCCACGTTTTACACAGAGAACCACCCTCTCCAACCCCCCTCCCTTCCCCACCCCCAAAAAAGGTTTTCAGAACCCTTTCCAGTTCCTGGGGCAGGCGGAAACAGGCTCACGGATTGTGTGTCGGCTACAGCAGTGATTCCAGTGAGCAGCTATTGGGGGGGAAACAACATTAAAAAAAAAATCACTTAAAAAAAAGATTTATAAGACAATTATTTAGGATGTTTGTGATTTGCCGACCTTGCTATAGATGCCATGTTACCAATGATTTCCTGTGGTGGGGGCTTGTCATTGTTTACTGTTTTATTTACCAACTTCTGGCCTAGGCATGACAGTGGGCTCCATCCCCCAGCCCTGGCTGGGCCCAGCACCTGTGTTCTGTGTTAGAAAGGTCTTTTATATATATATATATATAGTTACATATATATATATAAACATGTAATTTGGGGGGGCCCTGTTCCTTGCACATTTTACAGTTACCTCATTTTTCCCATGTATGTATTTGAGAAAATGCTAATATATAGAGAAAAAAAATGGTTCTTAAAGCTTAAATGTGTGGTTTTTTCCATTCCATTGGATTCACATTGGTTTGTAGCATTTAACATAACTAGTATGTTGTATTATATATGTGTATACCGATTGAAATTTTTAACAGATTTGTACTTTTTTTAAAATGAAAGTTGCTAGTTCTGCTTGACCAAGTAGTGCAATCATTATTTTTTTTAATATTGTTGCTGATTTCAGAGGGATATTCACTAATAAATGTATGATGTATATCAAGTATTGCCCAAGCTGCTCTTGGCTGCCTGTGTCCTTACTGTTTTAATGGGAAGTAGGGCAGGGGGCATCAGTCTTGAGAGGGGGTAGGGGCCCGGGATGAGACAGGCAGAAAAGATTGTTCTTTGCTTTGGAACCTTAGGGAAAATGATCTCTTGATGGAGAGGGGTCTGCGGATACAGTTCAGTGATAACTTACTCTGAGCCAATCTGCTTCACAGGCAAACTAGGTAGGATTTTGTTGGCAACTGACAAGATTCCATCTCACCGGTTTGAGGAAGAAGGCACTTACTAGTCTTGTTATTTACATTCTAGAGGTAGGTTTTGCTTCATCCTGACTAGATCCGACTCAGTCTTGTAAGGAACCAAGGTCTCACTTCATGTTACAACTTTGTTCTGCACGGTGCTTCCTGGGAGCTCTAGCTTAGCTTAGTTAAGTCGCTCAGTTGCGTCCAACTCTGCGACCCCACGGACTGCAGCATGATAGACTTCCCTGTCCATCACCAACTCCCGGAGCTTGCTCAAATTCATGTCCATCGAGTTGGTGATGCCATCCAACCATCTCATCCTCTGTCGTCCCCTTCTCCTGCCTGGGTCTTTTCCAAGCAGTCAGTTCTTCACATCAGGTGGCCAAAGTATTGGAGTTTTTGCTTCAGCATCTGGTTTGATCTTGCAGTCCAGTTCAGTTGCTCAGTGGTGTCTGACTCTGCGACTCCATGAATCGCAGCACGCCAGGCCTCCCTGTCCATCACCAACTCCTGGAGTCACCCAGACTCAACGTCCATCGAGTCAGTCATGCCATCCAGCCATTTCATCCTCTGTCGTCCCCTTCTCCTGCCCCCAGTCCCTCCCAGCATCAGAGTCTTTTCCAGTGAGTCAACCCTTTGCATGAGGTGGCCAAAGTACTGGAGTTTCAGCTTTAGCATCATTCCTTCCAAAGAAATCCCAGGGCTGATCTCCTTCAGAATGGATTGGTTGGATCTCCTTGCAGTCCAAGGGACTCTCAAGAGTCTTCTCCAACACCACAGTTCAAAAGCATCAGTTATTCGGCGCTCAGCTTTCTTCACAGTCCAACTCTCACATCCATACATGACCACAGGAAAAGCCATAGCCTTGACTAGACGGACCTTAGTCGGCAAAGTAATGTCTCTGCTTTTGAATATGCTGTCTAGGTTGGTCATAACTTTTCTTCCAAGGAGTAAGGGTCTTTTAATTTCATGACTGCAATCACCATCTGCAGTGATTTTGGAGCCCCCCAAAATAAAGTCTGACACTGTTTCCCCATCTATTTCCCATGAAGTGATGGGACCAGATGCAATAGTCTTCGTTTTCTGAATGTTGAGCTTTAAGCCAACTTTTAGTCCAAGGGACTCTCAAAAGTTTTCTCCAGACTCTCAAGAGTTTGCTCTAGTTCAGTGTCTCCTAATTTAGCATCATCTCCATGCAAAAACTTTTTTTTCCAATTCTCTCTAATTAGAATCATTAGTAATTCTAATAATTTCTAATCTGGAGTCTTGTTAAACCAGCAGGTTGTACACCCACTCCTGAACCCTGTGCTACCACTGGGGAGTTAGAACACCATGACTGGCCCAGCGGCATTACATACGTCCCCACCCATGGGTCCCACTGAGCCTACAGAAATTAAGCTGCTCATCCTGAGCTCAGTGGGGACAAAGGGCCTGAGAGCCACCAAAGGGACCAGATGGGTGAGATGGAACGTTCCTCTTCTCCATGGTGGCGTGTGGTATTGCAGGGCTGCCTACTGACTTGTTAGTATGTCAGAGCAGCACGGTTGGGAGCAGGAGCGGCGGGCTGGGGACAGGAGACCTGCTGTGTCTGTGATGTCACCATCTGTGACCTTGGTCAGGGCGCTTGTCTTTCAGCCTTTGAATAGTTTGCAAATTAGGGGACAGACTCAATAGAGTGGTTCCCTAAGTGTTTCAGAGAAAGGCATATGAAAGATAAAGTCTGGGAAGCTCCATGCTGAGAATCAGCTTTTATCACAGGGCTCTGAGCCTTGGCTATGCTGTTGTGAGTCTGTAGCAGTTCCTGTGCAGTGCCTGGGCAGTGTTCCCTGTGGTGGGCCTCTTCAGCCACATGCAGGGCCAGGTTGCACTCTCGAGCACACTGGGGCGTGGTGAGCTAGACCAGTGCCAGAAGCTCAGTTCCCAGTCTGAGCGAATTGTCAGATGGGGAAGCCTCTAAGCTCCTTTTCAGTATTTCAAAAAGCCTGTAGGAAAGAAAATAACACAGATCATAACAACTGATGCAAAAAAAAATTTTTTTGGACAAAATTCAACATTCGTTGTAAATAATAAAAGTTGACAAGGTCATCTATACAAAACCTATAGCTAACATCACCCTTTATGGTGTGAAAGACTACTTGCTTCCCAATCCTGAGATCAGGACCGGCAAGGGCATCTGCTTCCATCACTTCTGTCCAACACCATAGTGGAGGTCTGAGCCAGCGCCACAGGGCAAAAAAAAAGGAAGCGAAACTAGGAATGCAGAAGTGGAAGAAATGAAACTGACACCATTTGTAGATGATACGATGAAGATCTACGTAGAAAATTCCAGAGTCTACAAGTGCCCAGAATTAAATGAGCTTGTCAGGTTTGTCAGGCTATAACATAAGTAAACAAAAATTAATTGTATTTCCATATACTAGCAGTGAACACGTGGAACTCAAGAATAAAACCCTGATAATATTTAAATCACTTGCGAGAAAATGAAATATATAAATCCAACAAAACATAAGACTTCTATGTTGAAAACTACAAAACACTGATGAAACAAGGCAAAGACCTACATAAACAGAGAAACCTGTCGTATTCTTAGATTGGAAGACTCAGCATAGTAAATTGTCACTTCTTCCCAAATTGATCTCTAGGTTTAATGCAATTCCCATTAAAGTCCAGCAAAGCTTTTTTTTTTTTTTGACATACTGACATGCTTATTTTAAATCTTACATGAAAAAGTCAAGAAACCAGAGTAGCTAAGGCAATTTTTTAAAAGAAGAATAAAATGAGAAGAACCACTCTTCCTGATTGTAAGACTTCCCTGTAGAGACACATTAATCAAGACATTTTATCAGGAGAGGGATAGCCAAATAGATCCATGGGACAGCAAAAAAGAATTCAGAAATAGACCTGCACGCATACAACCAACTGATTTTTGAACATTCAATGAATAATTTTTTTCAACAAATACTCCTGGAGTAATTTGATATCAGCCAAAATCACTGTAGATGGTACCAACGTCAATTTTCTGGTTTTATACAAGATGTTATTGTTGAGGGAAAGTAAATGTACTTAAGACCTTTTTGTAATGTTTTTGCAACTTCCTATAAATGTATATTTATTTCAAAGTTTAAAAAAAGGGAAATTGGATAAAGATTTGACATTATGAATCAGAGTGAAATTTTATTATCCTTGGGCTGCAATTCTGTCACTTGAAGTGGTCATTCTGGTTACCTCCTATTAAAAGCTCTGCCTGCCACCAGCTACAACAATGCCTGGCCCATGGTGGCCATTTTGGGGAATGAATTAATTGGCAGTTATTTTACTAACAGTTGGTATAATTGGCAGCATCTTTTCAAGGGTCACACACTACAAAGTGTCCTTGGAAGGAGGAGGGTGGATCTCCCCAGGACTGGATGTTTTCTCACCAATTTTGGGCTCAAGTGTCCTTTGAGCTCAGCCTGTATGCTGACATATAAAACCTTCAGGGCTTTTCTCTGGGCACAGAGGCTGTAACAGTCTGGACAGTTCAGTTGCCCCTGAGTCCTCGAGGCCTGGTAGAGTTCTTGGGTTGTCATTTCAGCAAAACTGGCTGAGTACTTCTGCCCCAAGCCAAACATTGTTTTAGGCCTTGGGGAGACTCCAGTGAATGAAACTAAGTTCCTGTCACCAGGAAACGGGCATTCCAGGAGAAACAATATTAAAAAAACCCAAAAACCACCGTTTCAAATATAACAAGGGCCATGAAAGAGAATGGGCACCTCTATACAGGGCTTTCAGAAGAGGCGACCAATATTGAGATTAATGAGACCTGAGTGTTGAGAAGGAGCTGGTCAGGAGAATAGCATTCTGGAGGGAAGGATCAGAATGTGCAAAGGCCCAGAGGCAAGAATGAATTTGGGCAGGGTGAAGTTAGAGAGGAGCAGGGGCCAGCTCCCACAGTGTTTCGTTTGTTCTTCCACACCCTGAGCTGAGGTATTTATTATCTTTGGATTTTATTTGGAGGAACTGAAGCTCAGAGAGGACCAGGGCTAGGCCCAGGGAGAAAATGGGAGAATCAAGATAGCCTTGTAGTCTCCACTTATAAATTCTCTGAAGTCATAGAATACACTTCTGAAAAGCCCAACTGGTGGCCTCTTTGGTCTCTTTCCCTTCTTCCAGGCTCCAGGCAAGCCCTCTCCCACTGCCACCAGACACTTCCTGGATGAACCGGAAGTGGAAGGTTTTTGTCCCTAGGAGGGGTCCTTTGGGGGCTGGCAGCCACAGGAGTTTTGTTTACTTTTTTTCCCAAAGTGCCCTGTTTTCACCCCCTGCCGTGTGTGCTGTTCTCTCTGCTTGGAAGACCACTCACATTCAATGAGCACCCACCACACTGTCGTTTTTCTCTCACGATCCTTCTATGTTCTTGACTGTAAAACTGTTTATACCTTCCTCACTGGGGCAACTGGGGGCTGACTGAGGCTTGGTTAGAGGAGCTGCCATGTGCCTCCTGCCTCCTTGGCCCCTGAATCACACTAAGATGCCTCAGGGGCTTTAAATTCTCTCTTGCTGGTACACATGCTCCCTTCCCAAAGCCCAACTTGAATGTCCCCTCCTCAGACCCCGCCCTCAAGCCAGAGCAGGCCACACTCCACTCTGGCTTCCACTGCACACCATGTGAATGTCTCACCTGTTCCAAGTCCTGCTGGTTACCAATGACTTTGCTTCACCAGACCAAGGACCATCATATTCGCCTCGTTTCCAGACCCTAACGAAAGGGCAGGGACACAGTAGGCATTGGTGAGGGTTTCTGAGTGGAGTGAGCTGCTGTTAAGAAAAAGACATGGGAGGTTAACCCCAGTCCCAGGGCCCAGATGATTTTCTACAGGTCCTGCCCTCTCCTTTTGTGGTCCCAGTGACAGTGAAATTAACTGTTCTCTCTCACATTAGTTTCTGTATGATGATGTCCACTCTCTGGCCTCCACTGACGAGCTGAGACACACCATCATCCTCCACCGTTATTCCAAGCACAGGTGAAGTTTCTGAGAGAGAAGTGCAGGCTGGGAAAGCCATCTGAACAGCAGAGGCTCTCGGCCGGCCGGTCAGACTCAAGGCCGCAGCAGGTCACCGGAGAAGCTGGTGCCAGGGCCCAGATCAGCCAGAAACTAGCAACATCTATGGCTAGAGGATAAAAGGATTTCTTTGCAGTAAATATATAAGCATTTTACGTGATTCTAACCAAAGTATAAACAGGGGAAAAAAAAAAAAAAACCTGAAGCAGATATGCGAAAATACCAGTGTTAATTATTTTGAGTGGTAGGAATGTGAACAATGGTTATTTTCTTTACACTTTTCTGCACCATTTTAAAAGAAAAGGCTCTGCCTCTGCTGTATGGGGTGCAACTAAAAACAAAAACCCCAATCCGCTTGCGTTATGCTCCAGAGGCAGGAGGCCTGACATCTGAATATGCCTTCTACCTGCGACAACCCCCATCCCACAACTGCGCTCCACCCTTTCTGAGACCTGGACCCCACCCTTTCTGAGGTTTGGCTTTCCATTCTGGGACCTACCTTGTATTCTTTCAACACACCGGTTTTTTCCTTAAATTAGCTACAGTGGGTTTGTTGTTGTTTGTTAGCTACAGACCTCTTTAAAGGGCTTCCCTGGTGGCTCAGATGGTAAAGAATCTGCCTGTGATGTGCGAGACCCGGGTTTTATCCCTGGGTTGGGAAGACCCCCTGGAGGAGGGCATGGAAACCCACTCCGTTATTCTTGCCTGAAGAATCCCATGGACAGAGGAGCCTGGTAGGCTACACAGGTCCATAAGGTCACAAAGAGTCAGACACAACTGAAGTGACTAACTTTACTTTTCAACTACAGATCTCTTTACACCAGAAGGTAAGAACTACATGAGCAACCCCAGGTGTGTGCAGCCCTGTGTGTCTAAAATGGCATACTAGGCCAAATATGACTTTCATCTACTCTCCTGCCAGGACCTGGGTGATGATGAAGCCAGAGTTAAACAACAGTCATATCAGTATGATTCTGGAAGACTAGAATCGTGTAGTCTAAGTACTTGCCTTCTTGGCAATCAGAGGAGTTTGAAAAATTGACAGCATGTTGTTGAAAACCTTTCTATCCAACGTGAGTTGTCTTGGTCAGACTTTAGGCAGGCAAATGCCTGGTGTGAAAGGGTCAAGAGATCTGTGTGTGTTACTTAAGTGTGATTGTATGGAGGAACAGAGAAAAATGAAATTACGATGTTCCACCAGGGCCCCAGAGCTGAGGCCCTGACTTCCAGGCTGGGGAGCTGAAAGCCTCTGGATGTTCCCACATGACCTCTCTTTTCAGAAACCAATTGGCAGCAGTGAGGGCGGCAGACTAGTACATTTTCATGCCTACTCCCACAGTGTATTCTGGGCTTAATCTCGCCTGGGCCCTCAGTTTGCTGAGACAGGCTTCTAAGTCTTCCTACACTCTGTCTTGCTCTCTAAAACAGACATTTCAAATCTCTCAGTCTAATTAGATCTCTGGCCCCATCACTTTCATCACTCCCCCCAACCTGACAGAGTGAACAGACATCATAACATGGGGACACCCGTAACTTGCCTTCAAACCTACATTCTAGGAGTCAGAATACACTGACTTTTGTTCCCATCCTTCCTCCTTCCACCACTCCGGTGGCATCTTTCTCTATTGTCCCTCCTCTCTGCATTTTCAACCTCTTTCTCTAAAATCTCCACTTTTAGCATTTAAACATAACAAAGTCTCTCCTACTCTAAATAACCCTACCTCAGTCCTGGTACCTATTTCCCCCCATACTTTCACTGACAAATTCTGTTAGAGCTGCCTACATTTGATCTTCCCACTTCACCTCTAATGTATTACTTCTGTCTCTGACACTATCTTCCCGCATTGAAATAGCACCTTTGTTCCTAAATTCAGTTTTTGGAAACCAGTAGCTCAGCTGGTAAAGAATCCGCCTGCAGTGCAGGAGATCCTGTTTTTGATTCTTGGGTCGGAAAGATCCCCTGAAGAGAAAGGCTACCCACTCCAGTATTCATGGGCTTCCCTGGTGGCTCAACTAGTAAAGAATCTGCCTGCAATGTGAGAGACCTGGGTTCAATCCCTGGGTTGGGAAGATCCCCTGGAGGAAGGCATGGCAACCCACTCCAGTATTCTTGCCTGGAGAATCCCCATGGACAGAAGAGCCTGTCAGGCTACAGTCCATGGGGTCGCAAAGAGTTGGACATGACGGAGTGACTAAGCACACAAGCACATTCTCAATTTCTCACTCTCCTTGATCCTCCATATTTAATCAGCCTCCTAGTCTTGGCCACTATTTCTCCTAAATAGTGCTCAGGCCATCATTAGCCTCTCCATCCCTTCAGTTCAGCGCAGTTGCTCAGTCATGTCTGACTCTTTGCAACCCATGGGTGCAGCACGCCAGGCCTCCCTGTCCATCACCAACTCCCAGAGCTTGCTCAAACTCATGTCCATCGAGTTGGTGATGCCATCCAACCATCTCATCCTCTGTCGTCCCCTTCTCCTCCTGCTTTCAATCTTTCCCAGCATCACGGTCTTTTCCAATGAGTCACTTCTTCACATGAGGTGGCCAAAGTATTGGAGTTTCAGTTTCAGCATCAGTTCTTCCGAAGCTAATCCTTTAGGATTAACTGGTTTATCTCCTTGCAGTCCAAGGGACTCTCAAGTCTTATCCAACACCACAGTTCAAAAGCATCAGTTCTTCGGTTCTCACCATCCCTAGGCTGCTCCTGATACACAACTCCATCGTGTCACTTAGCTTGCCCGCTCCTATCCAGTCTCCCCAGTGAGGAAACCAACTTTCTAAAACCCTAATCCAACGTGCCTCGCCTCCCTTGTTTAAAGCTCTCAATGGGTTTGTTTAAAGCTCTCAATGGGTTTCAGGATAAAGTGTGAATTCTTTAACCTCTTCACATATTCTGACACCCAACCTGAGGGAATGGAAACACGACAACAATTATTCTGTGTCAAATATCAACTGGGCGATTTCTACATTCCTAAGAGGCCAATGAAAGTGGTAATTAAGAGGTCATGGGGGGACTTCCCTGGTGGTCCAGTGGCTAAGACTCCCGGCTCTCAATGCAGGGGGCCTACATTTGATTCCTGGTCAGGGACCTAGATCCCACATGCCACAACTAAGACCTGGCACAGCCAGATTAAATTTAAAAAAAGAGGTCATGGGTGACTGTAAGAGATGCTAAGTGGAGATGAAAGTATAATTAACAGGAGGTTAAGGAAGAAGCAGGGGCTGATTGTGCAAACTATCTTGGAAGGGATGGAGAGAGGGAGGTGATTTATGGGTAAAGCAAGGTTAAGATTTTGTAAGGGAGGAGATGCCAAATAGTTTGTGGTAGAAGATAAAGCAATCCAAGCAACTGAAAAGGGAATAGTTTTTGGTAAAAATCTGGTGATCATAACAGAGATGGTGTCTGATAAGAGTATAAAATAACTTTTCTGGACTACAACTTAGAGATAACACAAACATTTTAAAAAGTAAAAATTTCCATTCCTTTTTGACTCAGTAATTTCATTACTAGAATTTTTTTTCCTGAGAAAATAAACATGGACATGCATACTTAGCTATAGGGATGTTCATCAATTTATTATCTAGAAAAGCAAACAAAAAGTTTAACAATCTAAATGTCATAAGAGGCTTTTGATCAATATGTGGTACATCTATTCAGGGAAATGCTGCATAGCCATTAAAAAAGATATAGAAGAATGTGTGAAATAAGAGATAATTCAATATTTATAATATTACCCCATTTCTGTATTAAAAATGCTTTTATATGCAAAGTCGAGGAAGATACACATCACAATATTAACAATGGACATCTCTGGACAGTGTGGTAATTATAATTTTTTTTCGCTTTGAACTTCCTTAAATTCTCATCTGAAAACAACTTATAAAATTATACAATCATACATGCATGCATGCTCAGTCGAGTCCGACTCTTGCGACTCCAAGGACTATAGCTCGCCAGACTCCTCTGTCCATGGGGTTTTCCCAGAAGGAATACTGGAGTGGATTGCCATTTCCTCTTCCAGGGGATCTTCCCAACCTGGGCATCAAACCCGTGTCTCCTGCATCTCCTGTATTGTCAGGCGGGTTCTTTGCCACTGAACCGCCTGGGAAGCCCATACACACAAACATAGTGAATCCATTTATACAAAGTTTAAGAACAGGCAAAACTAGGGTGAAAAAAGTCAGAATAGTTACCTCTGAGGCCACTGACTGGGAAGACACACAGGGAACTTTCTGGGGGCGAGGGGATATCCTGCACCTCGGTTTTGGTGTACACTTAGGTAAAACTGTATCAACCTGTGGATTTATGAGCTGGACATCTTACTGTGTTAATTATATCTCTTTTGAGAGAAAGTACACCCACAGGACAGAAGAGAAACAGGAAGCAGGTGACAAAACACAGAACCATTTTGAGGTGAACAAGGGAGATGAGGAAGTTCTGGGCAAGACCTCGTTTTCTCAGGAAGTAGGATGTTGCAGTAGGCGTTGAGTCGGATGCACATGGGCTTGGATCTGAGAAAGGGGACATAATGATGGAATGCCAGTGGGGGTACAAATGCATGAATTTCCCTGAGCTGGATCAAAGGAGAGGGCACCAACCCCTAGGGCTCCTCAACTCACTGTGATACATGCTAGGATTCTGCAGCTGAAGGAGCAAGAGGGAAATCAAACAGTTGAGTTTACTTTGGCTTGTAGTGGAGAGATGTGAAGCCATGATTCCAGTAGAGACACTGAAGCGAGAAGGGGACAGAAAGGCTTTGAGGGCAGAGTAGGGACAGGGGAGTTGGAACAGTAACGGCTATGGTGAGGAGGGTCGGTTCTTAAGTCCTGAGGGTGAGGCAGTTCTGAGTGAAGGCCATACTCAAAGCCTAGGACTGCTGGCATAGGAGGGGGAAAGCGACCACTCAACTTTGTGTCCATGTACCCAGTCCAAGCACTTCACAGATACCAGTTCCTTTAAATGGCATCTGGAGGGACTGTACTGCCAGTACAGTGGTTAGGACTCGGCGTTTTCATTGCCAGGGGCTGGGATGGTTCGGGAACTAAGATCCCACAAAATGGCACCTGGACTTTGCAAGGATCCTGCTGTGAGGTTTATGTATGAAGAAACTTGCCAGCAGGAAGCAGTTTCAAATCGATTTGACTCCAAAGCTGCTTCCTGCAATACTACACTGCCACAGAAGTTGAGTACTATGCTCCACACAAGTGGAGCTGAAATTTTAGGGAATCCACATATGCAGGTGTTGAGTCACGCACATTGCTGGTGGAAAAAGTATCAGTTGCCCACATCTGGAGAATGGCCAGTAGCAACCAACAGGATATAGTACTCCAAGTACATGGCATGTGCTTTGGGAGCTTGCCTTGGAGGACAGCGCATCAAAGTGGCAGAAGAGGCAAGAGAAGGAACTCTGGGGGCCCAGGACTTGTGGCTCTATCAAGGTGAAAGCACACATGGAATCCTGATGGTAGTGCATCAAGAAAGTGTCAGGCACTATTTGCCCATAAGCAAAATCTCAACCCCTCCCCTATTTCTCTCCTTCCTTGATCTGCATGGGGATGAACTGCTAGCAGTGGGCCAGCTACAAACTGGAAAACACTAACAGGAGCTTTCACCCAACACTTCTTGTGTGCCAGGCACTCTGCAGCAGCAATTTATTGAATCTTTGTGGAAATGCAACATCGGGACCTATCTTACAGATGACACTGAAGCCTAGGGAGTTGAGGTTAGTTGGCCAAAATCACAGCCGCAGCCAAGATTTGTGACCAGATGTACCTGGCATCAGAGTCTGCATCTTCCTTGACTATTGATAGATGAAACAAATCTTTGTCAGCGATCAAGCAAATCTTGTGAACAATCAACTGTGAAGTTTTCATTTTTAGGGGATTCTGACCTAAGGTGAATTAACTATTATTGCACTTACTAGACTGAGAAGACATTCTAGTTTGCACTTAAGCTGTGGGTTAAAAAATATATATATGTATCTTTGGGTAAGCAGCAGGGCAGATTCTGCAGGGGACAAAAACTTATAGAAATGAGTTTTTTGCCCAGGACAGATAGTAGGAAAGAGGCAAAGAACTGAGACTTAAATTTCCTCAGAATAAAATAAGAGCAAAAATAGACTAGGAGGGTAGTTCTAAAAGAATCTGTTAGATCCAAAGGGACTCTTCTTTAGCCACTCATTTGCAAGAACATAGGTCTGTACAGGCAGGAGAAATGACATTCCTTAAGAAACTGATCATTATTATAATATGCCAGAAAATATACCTTCAAAATACACTTCCTCAGAGAAAGGGGAACAAACGACACCTGCATCAGGTGCTTCATATATATATATTTTTTCCCCCTCCATTTATTTGATTTCATCTGCAAACCCATCCTGAGGCAGATGGTATTAACTTCATTTACATTCTGGTAAAACTAAAGCTCATGGGACCTGAGACAGAGGTTAACAAGACTGACAAATGACAGGCCACAATTTGAACACAGATCTGCCAGCTTTCTATTCATTGCCTGAGCAGCCATTTTCACAGGAACACATCATAGGTCTATTTTAACTCCCTGTTTCTTTTTGACTCTCTTACTTCTTGGCAATATTCCCTTCCCTGATGTTTTCCAACCTTGGCTTCAGACAGAACCACATCTCCCCCAGACAGAAAGACCCACAACTTGGTATGAAAATTTTGTTATAAAACATTTAATGTTAACCTACAATACAATGTAAACTTTTATGAAAAAAATTTAAAGTACACTAGATTTCCTCAGTAAATTATCACGTAACTTATTCAGGTGCAGTACAAGTTGGGGCACTGCATCCTTTGGGGATGGATTTCTTGTTGCTGCGTCTCTCAAGTCCTTAAAAAAAAACAAAACAACAGTTCTAAAGTGGAGCTCCTTGTTCAAGCACCAGATTAATACTCCCCTGACTTTGCGTTCTGGGGGTTATCACTCCTTCCCACAGTCATTTTCCATAACTTTTTCCTTGGCCTTGGCACCATTTGCAATTTTCTTAATGACTGTTCAGTTGAAGATTCTAGGTTCTTTTTAGCTTGTTTGTAGTCTGTTTTTCTTTTTTAAAGAAGTATTCTCCATTGGCCATTTTTTATCCAAACGTTATAGTAAAAGCAAGGAGAAAGAAGTATTTGCTGCAGGAAATTCTGCAGGTGTTGAAGAAAAAACTGAGGCTGCAGAAATTCAACTGACTCCAATTGGGTATCTTTGCTTGGTCACTTCCTATGGAAATTCAGTTGAATCTACTACTTCAGTCTTGGAAGTGCAGAACAAAACTGGAAACAAGTGTTTTTGTTTAGCTGATGACTTGGCATTTGAAAACAGCTGAAATAATCAGGTGATTTGGAAACGAGCAAATGCTTGTGGATCACCAGCTTCTCTGTTTTCTCACTTGAAGGTCCCATCAAGTTCCCAGAGGTCCTTGGGAATAACATACAGATTGTACCGGCATTGACAAAATGTGCATCTTTCATGGAGTAAAGGAGTGGGATGAGTGGCAGGTCTAGATCAGCAAGAAGACAGGAACTGCTCTGAGTACAGCAGCGCTTAAATTAAAAAAAAAAAAAAAAGGACAAAAACAAAACAAAGCAAACTGACAGGCCATCCTGAGAGCTGTACTGACACAAATAGACTTTAATACTCTGGCAATGGACCTCCTTCACTGGACAGGTTAGCAAAAGGCAAGAGGCATAAAGTGCACATTGTAGAATAAGATGCAGATTGAATTATTAAGCAAAAAAAAGTACAACTTCCCAGCGGTGTGGCAAGATACTTGGTACATCCAGCCTGGCAAAGGTCCTGCCAGGGAAATGCGAATTCTAGGCAGGCAGGTTGGTTCTGAGTTAACTGAAAAAATTCCTTTGTGTGCTTGTCAGCAGGAAGCAAACTTCTCACATAAGGTGACCTGGAGAATACGGTTTATCCTGGAATTCACTTCAGATAACATTTTATGGCAACAGCCAGCAATCTCCCACTCATCTGGTCATGGGATGGCAGGAAACCAAGTGGAAGGATGACAGAAGCAGGAGCGGGGTTACAGCTTCCTGGAGACTGTGCTGTCGACACTTGTGCCAAGGCCACTGTGAAATTCTCAGGGTCCTCAGGCGACACCTACGGGGCTCCCCACCGGCCCTTGGTGTTTACCCCAACCACTGAGAGCAGCAGAAAATAGCAGCCATGTCAGTGCAACCTAAAAGGATGGCCCTCAGGCCTAGCTAAGCAGGAGAAAGCCTCTGGGGACTTCAGATCCAGCAACTTGCGCTGGACCGTGGTATGAGCCCCCTGGCCTCACCACATGCTAGGGAACTGTGGTAACTTCAGCAGGTGGCAGTGTTGAGTCTACACCAGTCTACCACAGAACACCTCGGATACTTGTCAGCTCATGCTAACACGGCCTGACCCATGCACCCACTACCATAAACTCAACCACAGACAAGACATCCAGAGGCTAAAAACCCCTACCACTTCAACAGCAACAGAGAGGATAAAAACTTGTCTCCACAGCAGGCGGCTACATCAAAAACTGAACTGTGCCTTCCAACAATTTACACAGGCTGAGTTCTGTCTTGGCTTCCTTCAGGCCTATGGTTCTTTCAATCCTTCAACCACCACTACCGCCACATTCCTAAGGAGACAGGCAAGGTCCTCTCACATGGTTCTGTTGGTTGCATCACAGGCCCTGTTAGTCCTTTGGAAAGGCACCAAGCTTGGCAATTCAGGAAGGCTCAGGGCTGGGCAGAACGAGCATGCACATGTCAGAACAGGAATGAACTGCCATCCTTTGGTTCAGACCCCATAATGACCACTGATCCAGATTCAAAGGAAAAGCTGCAGTTTTATGTCTAGGTAAATCTACGTGGAGTTCATACCACATATATGGGTCTATTGGTACATACACAACCTTTGCAAGGGTACAAACCCGGACTTCTCCCATTGCCCCAAGTGGGGTGCACAGGTGGCAAGAAAGGACAGCAAGAGTTGGACCAAAAAGAATAACCTCTCTGGGAACGTGAGAGGGACAATGGCAGAAATAAGCATAAACCAGCCCAGGGCACCTTTATTATACTCTCGTGGGCTAAGGAGCCTAGGGCAAGAATTCATGGGTTTAAAAACTGGCTCCTTATCAAATAATGTTAAGGAAAACAAATACATCTATGTCAGCCTCATTCCTTTGGTCATTACAAAGCAACAGAAAAAAAATTAAAATTATTCATAAATTGTAGGAAGTTGAGGAACATCTCTCTGCTCTGTGCCTTTTCTCCCCTCTTCTCTGGAGGTGGGAGAAGCGAGTCCTCAGGAGATGCTGCAGTAGCTGTTTGATGAAGGTTTTCACTTTTATTTTCCATAAAAGCAAGAATGCATGAGATCTAGTGGGAATGTCCCCTTCCCCAGTTGGGACAACGGCTGGGTTGGAGGTGAAGAGTCTCCTTTCATTGGAAGGTGTATGGTGCAGAGGGAGTAGGGAAGGGTGGGCTTGCCAGCGGGAACGTTCGTTGCTAACCTCGGGTGCGCACACAGGTGGTGACTCTTGCAGGCAGCATGGTTTCTGATCCTTCCTTAGGATGCAGCAGTCTTTAAAAAAAATATTGTATTATAATAATAATAATATCAATCTCTCTTATTTTTTTGTTTTTGTTTTTTTCCATTTCTTTTGGGGATTGGGGTGGGAGAGAAGAGGAAGAAAAAGTGTCATTCGTCTGTTAGGTCCTGAACAAAGAGAACTTCTGTGTGGCTGAGTCCGGCCTCCTGCAGCGTTGGGGGGTTGGGCCACTCCTCTGAAGGGAGGCAGGGCAGCACCCTTCGGGGAAAATTGGCTTCAATCTGAAACTTTTCAGGGCTTTCTTTCAAGGAGAATAAGAAGTCGTGGATTACCTGCAGAGGTCACAGAGAAAAAGGGCAGTGAGAAAACACACACATACACACACACACACACACCCCAACTATGAAATCAAATACACCCCAGCTCTCTCCAGGATGACTTGGAGATACAAAATTACCACATTACAGTGAAATTTCATTTCAAAATCCATCCGTTTCACAGAGCAAACTTGCAGGGAAGCTCTTTTAAGAGATCTGTTACCCAGTCCTGCTATGAACTGATACATCTCTTTCTCTGTTGAGTTGGTTAAGTCCTAGCCGTTGCGACCCCATGGACTGTCACCTGCCAGGATCCTCTGTGCATGGTACATGGTATTTCCCAGACAAGAATACTGGAGTGGGTTGCCATTTCCTTTCTCCAGGGGTCTTTCTGACCCAGGGATTGAACCCACATCTCTTCAACTGGCAGGCGGGTTCTTTACCACTGAGCCACCAGGGAAGCCCTCAACATTTTTTACCTACGAATAGTCAAGAGTTAGAGAAAAGTTGAAAGCATAGGTATAGAATTTTTTCTTTGAACCTACTGAAAGTGAGCAACCAACTGAATGTCCCATCATCCCAAAATACTTGTGTATATTTTACAAACAGGGCAATTACCTTCATAATACAAAACCCGCAAAATCAGAAAACTTAACTGATATATTACTATAAAAATATACATTAAAATTTCATTCAGGCCCAATTCAAGTACTGGCAGTTGCCTTTTAGAGCAAAAGCATCCAGTTTAGAATTGTGTGTTGCATTTAGTAGCTGTCACATCTCCTAAGTCTGTTCCCTTAGCCTGGAACAGATTTTCATGATTTCCTTAACTTTCATAACCCTGACACTACTAAAGGTTTCCAGTCAGTTATTTTGCCTCTCAATTTATCTGAAGTTTATTCACGACTAATTCCAGTTATGCATTTTTGGCAGGAGTATTATAGAAATGATGAAATGATCTACTCAATGCATCCTATTCAGGTGGAGTATAATTTCAATTTGCTCTATTACCTATAATGTCCACTATGATCGCTTAAGGTGGACTAAGGTGGATTAAGGTTGAACAAAGACCTGCCAGGCCTCTTCCCTCTTAATCTTTTCTCCATTGTAACTAAGGAATATTTTGTGGGGAAGTACTTTGAAACTCCAGAAACATTCTGCTCCTCAAACTTTCTTCAATTTATTAACATAGAGCCATGCTTTCCTATTTTATTCAATAGGTTTTAATGTTCAAACTGTTTCTGATGGAGTCTGAGAAGCTCAATGAAGCTGGCTTCTGTGTATTTCTGACATGTCTCCTATGTTCTCAGAATAATTCCTTGCTTTGTGGCATAAGGTATTACAGGCGAATCTTGTATTTTCCATCCCAGCCCTGCAATCAGCCAATTCTCCAAGGAGGCCTGATTATTTTTAAAATTTTTTATATTTTTGGTTGCACTGGGTCTTCACTGGTGCATGCAGGCTTTCTCTTGTTGTGGCTAATGGAGGCTGCTCCACCTTGGAGCGCACAGGCTTCTCAGTGGAGCGGCTTCTCTTGTTGTGGAGCACAGGCTCTAGGTCCATGGGCTTTGGCAGCTGCAGTACTCAGGCTCAGTAGTTATAGCACAACACACGGGCTTAGTTGCTCTGCAGCATGTGGTATCTTCCTGGACCAGGGATTGAACCCACGTCCCCTGCACTGGCAGGTGGATTCTTTACCTCTAGACCACCAGGGATATTCCCTGGTTCTTCCTAATGGAGAATGACATTTAAAAACCATGATCTAGGGAATTTCTTGGTGGACCAGTAGTTAGGATTCCATGTTTCCACTGCAAAGAGCACAGGTTCAATCCCTGCTCAGGGAACTAAGACCTTACACGCTACATGATGCAGCCGAAGAAAGAAAACAATAAAGTAAATAAAAACCATGATCCAGGTACCAAAAGTATGTTCACTGCTGCTGGGATGCTGATGTTCCTAGGCACTCTGTGGAGAAAGCTGGGTAATGTGTACATACATATACACATCTGTATCTTTATCTCCCTCTATATATGCTGAATGCTAGGAGTTGATTCCTCTTTCCAAATGTACACCCTCCGTACCTGGCTCTGGCTTTAACATCTACTCCACTCCCAGGCCACCTGGGCTCTGACTTCTCCGCACTGGTTGTCCCCGTAAGTGGATGCCTCCTTAACTTGATCGAGGCCGGGACCAGCACCCTCCATGTGGACCTCTCCTCTGAGAAAGCCCTCTTAACTCTAGCTTGGGTCTAAAAAGATATAGGTAAATTCTTATTTACCCCTCTCTCTTAACTCCACCCATTAGGAATACACACCCTGGCTGATCTATGGTCCTCTTCATCACATATTCCATTTCTTTGTAAAAAACATCTATTTGGCTGCGCTGGGTCTTAGTTGTGGCATGTGGAATCCTTAGCTGTGGAACATGAACTCTTAGTTGAGACATGCAAACTTTCAGGTGCAGCATCTAGTTCCCGGACCAGGGATGGAACCGAGGACCCCTGTGTTGGGAGCATGAAATCTTAAGCACTGGACCACCAGGTAAGTCCTCTTTTTTGTTTTGTTTTGTTTTTTTTTCTCTTTTTTGTTTTTAAACAAGTATTTCTTTGGCAGTGTCAAGTCTTAGGGGTGGCATGCAGGATCTTCACTGTAGCGCATAGGAACTGTTCATTGCAGTGCGTGTGGGCTCAGCAGCTGTGGTGCACAGGCTTAGTTGCTCCTTGGTGTGTGGGATCGTCTGAGACCAGGGATTGAACATATGTCATATGCACTGGAAGACCAGGGAAGTCCCACATATTCTAACAAGACTCTAAGGGATGTGCTATGAAGGACACTGCGTTCAGTTCCCTCACAAAGATCAGGAACATATTATTCAAGTTACCCTTACTTTTTTAAGGGAATCTATTTCTATTTCCTTTTTATTCCACCTCTCATATAAGTGTATTCCCTTTTGGTGAAGCAGTCCTTTCTGTGTTTGTCTTAACTTAAACTTACCTCTTTAGAATTTTTAAGGGGCTATAGCTACAAATCCATTTAAAGTTCATTTTCCTCTTATCTAATCCATGCATGATTTTTATGAACTTCTCGTATTTTAGTCCATCAACCTTAATAATTTTCAGTTCCCTTCTGTCTTTGCCATTTCTATTCACATTCATTCTCCTTTTCTTTTCTTGAGATGCATCAGTTAGACTTGCACCAAGTACTCTTGGTATGAACCCAGTAAGGGTTTTACAAAAGGGCAAAATATCCTGCTCCTTTTTCAATCACTGCTTGATAATACTCAACACTAATACAACACTGGCATTCTTTATCACTGGCAATGCCCTAGTACCATCAAGAAACACACAAAATCACTCTAGAGGTCCCTTTTGGCTCGTAATGGATAGAAAAATGAGCTCTGGGCTGAGTTTAACTTGGATTTATATGCATTTATTTAGGAGAAAGTCAGGTGCCACTTTTCTGCCCACTCACAGAAGCTGGAGATTTTTGTACATTTTACCTTTTTTTCAATCCTAGCATTTAATCACTGTCAAGAGTTGAGCATCATGCGCAAACAGTGGATTTCATGTAACATTCACTCATCCTGAGTATGTATAAAGGGTAGACCCCCACAGGAAGATCACAGTCTGTAAGGGCACTAAAAAACTGCAACTCATTCTTCAGCTACTTGCTGTAACACGATGAATGTTAAATGAAAAGCCAACAGTGCCACTATACCTCTCATCACACTTCTTTCCTATCTCTGAGCCCTGTCCTCATTTCTCCATCTTAGTTTTTATTTTTTAAAATAACTTTTAGTGCGAATCTTTTTAAAGGCTTACAAGGATTAAATATTTATTAACAAAACAAATGGGTTGGTTACCCTTTGACTAAAAGTCTATTCTATACCCAAATTCTAATAGATTTTCCTCTAAAACTCTGAGGAAAGGAAACTTTGTTTGGGCTTTTCATATATGTAATGAGAGTTTGGGGAGTAAAAGCTCCAGAAGAGCTTGGGCATACTACAGGGAAACGGTTAGTTAAGATGGTTGCAAGCTAAAACCTACACACAAAACAGCAGTTAGGAGACACATCAAGGGAAGGGAATGAACATATAGTAACCATCTACAACAGGGTAGGTCCCGTGTGAGACTCATTCATGTTATTCCCAAATAAAATATCCAAAGTTAGGGATGAAGAGTGCTTTCCTCCATATAAATCAGTGTATAAATGAGAGATAAATAAAATAGAGAAGCTATTTATTTCACCAGGATGCCTCAAAATGTTTTACTGTGAATTAGCTCTTTGAATAATCTTAACATTCTTAGTAGTCAGTAAGGTCTGTGAATTTCAGAACCACACTTTACTCACCTGCATAACTCACAGGGTACCCAGCACAGGGCCTAAAATACCTTCAGTTTAATGTTATCAGAGGGCAAGTTATATTTTCATTTTACATCTGCGATATATCTGAGGCCCTCTAAGACATTCTGTAGCCTGCTCAATGGTCTCCAATTAAACAGGAAGAAGCAATCAATGTGCCACCCAGCCTCACCTAACCACAGAGCAGCCACGTTTCTTTTATGCGGGTTTGTTGTCTAGTCACTAAGTCATGTCTGACTCTTTTTCGACCCCATGGACTGTAGCCCGTCACGTTCCTCTGTCCATGGGATTCCCCAGGAAGAATACTGGAGTGTGTTGCCATTTCCTGCTCCAAGGGATCTTCCTGACCTAGAGATTGAACCCAAGTCTCCTACATTAGCAGGTGGATTCTTTACCACTGAGCCTCCACGAAGTCCAATTACGCAGTTTTCTCCTGATTATTTCAAGTGATCAGGGAAATGGCAGAATCTAGTATGGTTGTAAATTTGGAAAGGCAACATGCCAACACAATATAAACATAAAGGCAATATACCAACACTAAATATAATTCCTTCTGATAACAAATACCAAAAATAGCACTTGAATGTTTACTATGAGCCAGGCACAATGTTGAGTACTTTACATATGAACTTAATCCTAATTATCCTATTGCAGAGTAACCATTATACTCATGTTACAGATGAAGAAACTGAGGCGTAGAGATTAAGTAAACTGACCAAGGAGAGACATTTATTAACAACAGAACAATGAGAATTTGCTCCTCATTCTGTAAGACTCTGTCTGTGCTTTTAACCACATCCCTATGGAATGACAAATACTATTTACCTATGGACACCAGCTATACAATGTAGCCCTACTACGTGGGGCTTATGGGTTAACCTGAGAAAAAAGAAAGAGTGACAATTGCATGAAAACTGCCTATGCACTTATACCCAGTTGTGTAATTCCAGTCCTCCTAGGGCCATGGGGATAGAGCCTTTTCTACACAGCAAGGGGTGCTGATGGGATTCTGAAGCCAATGAAAGCTGAGCAGCAAAGGAGAGCCTCCCACCTCCAATACCCGAGTCTTCTGTGGAGCTTCTTGGTAAGGTATCTTTTCTTCTTGGCAGAGCTCAAACGTGACATAATGAAATCTTAATAACTGCTGTGTTGGCAGCTAGACCTGAAGGAACCCACAATAATTCAGTGCCCTCTTCACTCTCTGTTCCACCCCCTACCTCCTCTGTTCATTAGAGCAGCAGATAAACCAAGAACATTTCTGAGAATCCTTAAAAGCTTTCAGATCTATAGCCCAGACATGAACACTTCACACAACTGAGGCAGTCCTTACTGTTAGAGACTGTGAAAAGTGGAATCGTCTCTCTACTCGAGAATCATTGGGTAATTTGAAAATGATTTTGACACTTTCAGGGTCATCAGGGGAAGGCTCCGGGGGCAGACACTCCAACTTCCTTTCCTTCTCCTCTTGTAAATTCTGTAGAGACACAAAGCAAAGGTGAGACTATGGCTCCAACCAGGGAACAAGGAAACAAGAAATACAATCATGTCATAGGTTTACTGGAGAGTACCAGGAAAAAAACTTCTTGGCAAGAGTCAGAAACACCTTACTTTAAATTATATTTATTTGATTACATACCACTGCATCACATGTATTATTTATTGACTATGTTAAGGTATGCAACTGTTAGAAAAAAGGGAAGGACTAAAAGACACTGGCTATAATCAAGCAGCAATATGCAGTGATGAAACAAGATCATGAATTAAATGTCAGATGGGCTAACACTGGTACTGGAATGTTTAAACACTACTGCTGTGAATTAGCATATTGAACTGTTTACTATCTGTTTATGCTTCCTTTTCATGGAACAGAGTTGTTTTACATAAATTTTTTTAATAAATTAAAAAAAATACTTTTTGTGAAAAATGTAGTAAATATTAAAATGGCACAGAGAATTTAAATCATCCACAATCCTATCATCTAGTTTTTCCCTTTCACACTTAAGAAAAGACCAGTCTGGGAGTCACCAGAAGCAGAGACAGGCTCCTCACCCGCCGCCGCCTCTCTTCTGCCAGCTTCTGCTGCTGCACCTCTTCTTCCTTCCGCCTCTTCCGTTCTCGCTCCTCTCGCTTCTTTCTCTCTTTTTCCTGGTCAGCTCTGAGAGAGGCCAAGTAGGCCTCATCCTGTTGCTGTCTCAGCACCTGGGTCTGGTTTCGTTCTTCCCTGTGGACAGATCAAAAGCACAAAAGGAAAAGATAAATCTCACAAAGCTCTGTGTTTCCTTATACTGAAATTTTTTAGGGGGTTAAAAAGGTTGACAATCTCGGCAGATGACTATTTCACACTATCATAAGAGAGTACAAAGAAAGCATGCAGAATTTAAATGCACTGTCTCTTAATTTAATTTGGCAAAAAAAGAAATGGCGAGCTTTTCCATCTCTTTTTAATTTTTCATGTAAAACTATCCTTTCCCCCCAATCCTAACAGAAGTAACTCAGTATTATTGCCATCAAATGATCATCAATATCATATTTTATAGGTAAATATCTTCTTGGGTAACTGCATTTTTGTATATGTTGCTTTTATAAAACCAAAGAACCATACAGATATTTTAGCAGATTTGAAAAATACAGAAACACCTTATTCAGAGTTCTACTAATCAAAAAGAAAACACTAACATTTTGGTATATTTCTTTTTCTCTCTGAAAAATTGGGTATGTATGTAGAGTGCTATGTGTCTGTGTCTGTAAAATTAAAAGAAAATATCCCAGAATGTTAAAGTGGTGGTAGGGATTACGAAATATTTAAAATGTCTTCTTTGTGCTTTTCTGTGTTTCCTGAATTTTCTACATTAATTCCTGTATTACTTGTACGATGGGGGGGAGTTATAACTATTCCTCAGTTTTTATATTTAAGTTCTTTATATCATGCTCAGCTATTTTAAACGACATGATTTATAATCCTGAGCACAGAGTCTTTATTTTGAATGACATCTCCAAGGACAAATGATCTGATGGAGTTATTTAGGTCAAAGTATCCATATATGAATATTTTAACATTAAATGGAGAAGGCTTTTGAAGTTGCCTAACACAGAGAAGAAGTCAGGATTTGTGAAGCCCCAGGTAAGGCACCCACATCTGCAGCTGGTCTCTCAGTTCCAGAGAGGAACTCCCCTGTACCTCTCTAGGCGTTCAGACACCAGGTAAGTCTGATTAGCGTCCATGATAAATGTCAGCTGGTTAATGAGGTCATCAGGCTGAATGAGGCCTTCTAGACGTCCTACCACAGTCATCCTCCGATCCTTCAACATAATCATGGCCAGGAATGGATAGGTATTTTCTCTTAAAGCCTGCGAGACTGACAGAAAGAAGATCCAAAAAATCAAGGGCAGGACTTAGGGATAAAACAGATTAATTATCTTAGAGTTCACACAACAATCAAGAGATAACTGCTTTAGTCTCAACTGGGAAACAGTGGAGGTGTCATTTATTCCCTGCCTACCTTTTTCCCTCTCCTACTTTCTCAATCTTTTTGTTGTTGTTATATATTCATGTTCCTATGTCCAACTAGTCTGATTAGAGGAGGACAGGCTTTTCTGGTGGGGTGTGGTTGTCATGATGATGCTAGAGCAGGCTGTAGAGTTCAAGGACTATTTTTGGTTGCACTGGGTCTTCACTGGTGCATGCAGGCTTTCTCTTGTTGTGGCTAATGGAGGCTGCTCCACCTTGGAGCGCACAGGCTTCTCAGTGGAGCGGCTTCTCTTGTTGTGGAGCACAGGCTCTAGGTCCATGGGCTTTGGCAGCTGCAGTACTCAGGCTCAGTAGTTATAGCACAACACACGGGCTTAGTTGCTCTGCAGCATGTGGTATCTTCCTGGACCAGGGATTGAACCCACGTCCCCTGCACTGGCAGGTGGATTCTTTACCTCTAGACCACCAGGGATATTCCCTGGTTCTTCCTAATGGAGAATGACATTTAAAAACCATGATCTAGGGAATTTCTTGGTGGACCAGTAGTTAGGATTCCATGTTTCCACTGCAAAGAGCACAGGTTCAATCCCTGCTCAGGGAACTAAGACCTTACAGGCTACATGATGCAGCCGAAGAAAGAAAACAATAAAGTAAATAAAAACCATGATCCAGGTACCAAAAGTATGTTCACTGCTGCTGGGATGCTGATGTTCCTAGGCACTCTGTGGAGAAAGCTGGGTAATGTGTACATACATATACACATCTGTATCTTTATCTCCCTCTATATATGCTGAATGCTAGGAGTTGATTCCTCTTTCCAAATGTACACCCTCCGTACCTGGCTCTGGCTTTAACATCTACTCCACTCCCAGGCCACCTGGGCTCTGACTTCTCCGCACTGGTTGTCCCCGTAAGTGGATGCCTCCTTAACTTGATCGAGGCCGGGACCAGCACCCTCCATGTGGACCTCTCCTCTGAGAAAGCCCTCTTAACTCTAGCTTGGCTCTAAAAAGATATAGGTAAATTCTTATTTACCCCTCTCTCTTAACTCCACCCATTAGGAATACACACCCTGGCTGATCTATGGTCCTCTTCATCGCATATTCCATTTCTTTGTAAAAAACATCTATTTGGCTGCGCTGGGTCTTAGTTGTGGCATGTGGAATCCTTAGCTGTGGAACATGAACTCTTAGTTGAGACATGCAAACTTTCAGGTGCAGCATCTAGTTCCCGGACCAGGGATGGAACCGAGGACCCCTGTGTTGGGAGCATGAAATCTTAAGCACTGGACCACCAGGTAAGTCCTCTTTTTTGTTTTGTTTTTTTTTTTTTTCTCTTTTTTGTTTTTAAACAAGTATTTCTTTGGCAGTGTCAAGTCTTAGGGGTGGCATGCAGGATCTTCACTGTAGCACATAGGAACTGTTCATTGCAGTGCGTGTGGGCTCAGCAGCTGTGGTGCACAGGCTTAGTTGCTCCTTGGTGTGTGGGATCGTCTGAGACCAGGGATTGAACATATGTCATATGCACTGGAAGACCAGGGAAGTCCCACATATTCTAACAAGACTCTAAGGGATGTGCTATGAAGGACACTGCGTTCAGTTCCCTCACAAAGATCAGGAACATATTATTCAAGTTACCCTTACTTTTTTAAGGGAATCTATTTCTATTTCCTTTTTATTCCACCTCTCATATAAGTGTATTCCCTTTTGGTGAAGCAGTCCTTTCTGTGTTTGTCTTAACTTAAACTTACCTCTTTAGAATTTTTAAGGGGCTATAGCTACAAATCCATTTAAAGTTCATTTTCCTCTTATCTAATCCATGCATGATTTTTATGAACTTCTCGTATTTTAGTCCATCAACCTTAATAATTTTCAGTTCCCTTCTGTCTTTGCCATTTCTATTCACATTCATTCTCCTTTTCTTTTCTTGAGATGCATCAGTTAGACTTGCACCAAGTACTCTTGGTATGAACCCAGTAAGGGTTTTACAAAAGGGCAAAATATCCTGCTCCTTTTTCAATCACTGCTTGATAATACTCAACACTAATACAACACTGGCATTCTTTATCACTGGCAATGCCCTAGTACCATCAAGAAACACACAAAATCACTCTAGAGGTCCCTTTTGGCTCGTAATGGATAGAAAAATGAGCTCTGGGCTGAGTTTAACTTGGATTTATATGCATTTATTTAGGAGAAAGTCAGGTGCCACTTTTCTGCCCACTCACAGAAGCTGGAGATTTTTGTACATTTTACCTTTTTTTCAATCCTAGCATTTAATCACTGTCAAGAGTTGAGCATCATGCGCAAACAGTGGATTTCATGTAACATTCACTCATCCTGAGTATGTATAAAGGGTAGACCCCCACAGGAAGATCACAGTCTGTAAGGGCACTAAAAAACTGCAACTCATTCTTCAGCTACTTGCTGTAACACGATGAATGTTAAATGAAAAGCCAACAGTGCCACTATACCTCTCATCACACTTCTTTCCTATCTCTGAGCCCTGTCCTCATTTCTCCATCTTAGTTTTTATTTTTTAAAATAACTTTTAGTGCGAATCTTTTTAAAGGCTTACAAGGATTAAATATTTATTAACAAAACAAATGGGTTGGTTACCCTTTGACTAAAAGTCTATTCTATACCCAAATTCTAATAGATTTTCCTCTAAAACTCTGAGGAAAGGAAACTTTGTTTGGGCTTTTCATATATGTAATGAGAGTTTGGGGAGTAAAAGCTCCAGAAGAGCTTGGGCATACTACAGGGAAACGGTTAGTTAAGATGGTTGCAAGCTAAAACCTACACACAAAACAGCAGTTAGGAGACACATCAAGGGAAGGGAATGAACATATAGTAACCATCTACAACAGGGTAGGTCCCGTGTGAGACTCATTCATGTTATTCCCAAATAAAATATCCAAAGTTAGGGATGAAGAGTGCTTTCCTCCATATAAATCAGTGTATAAATGAGAGATAAATAAAATAGAGAAGCTATTTATTTCACCAGGATGCCTCAAAATGTTTTACTGTGAATTAGCTCTTTGAATAATCTTAACATTCTTAGTAGTCAGTAAGGTCTGTGAATTTCAGAACCACACTTTACTCACCTGCATAACTCACAGGGTACCCAGCACAGGGCCTAAAATACCTTCAGTTTAATGTTATCAGAGGGCAAGTTATATTTTCATTTTACATCTGCGATATATCTGAGGCCCTCTAAGACATTCTGTAGCCTGCTCAATGGTCTCCAATTAAACAGGAAGAAGCAATCAATGTGCCACCCAGCCTCACCTAACCACAGAGCAGCCACGTTTCTTTTATGCGGGTTTGTTGTCTAGTCACTAAGTCATGTCTGACTCTTTTTCGACCCCATGGACTGTAGCCCGTCACGTTCCTCTGTCCATGGGATTCCCCAGGAAGAATACTGGAGTGTGTTGCCATTTCCTGCTCCAAGGGATCTTCCTGACCTAGAGATTGAACCCAAGTCTCCTACATTAGCAGGTGGATTCTTTACCACTGAGCCTCCACGAAGTCCAATTACGCAGTTTTCTCCTGATTATTTCAAGTGATCAGGGAAATGGCAGAATCTAGTATGGTTGTAAATTTGGAAAGGCAACATGCCAACACAATATAAACATAAAGGCAATATACCAACACTAAATATAATTCCTTCTGATAACAAATACCAAAAATAGCACTTGAATGTTTACTATGAGCCAGGCACAATGTTGAGTACTTTACATATGAACTTAATCCTAATTATCCTATTGCAGAGTAACCATTATACTCATGTTACAGATGAAGAAACTGAGGCGTAGAGATTAAGTAAACTGACCAAGGAGAGACATTTATTAACAACAGAACAATGAGAATTTGCTCCTCATTCTGTAAGACTCTGTCTGTGCTTTTAACCACATCCCTATGGAATGACAAATACTATTTACCTATGGACACCAGCTATACAATGTAGCCCTACTACGTGGGGCTTATGGGTTAACCTGAGAAAAAAGAAAGAGTGACAATTGCATGAAAACTGCCTATGCACTTATACCCAGTTGTGTAATTCCAGTCCTCCTAGGGCCATGGGGATAGAGCCTTTTCTACACAGCAAGGGGTGCTGATGGGATTCTGAAGCCAATGAAAGCTGAGCAGCAAAGGAGAGCCTCCCACCTCCAATACCCGAGTCTTCTGTGGAGCTTCTTGGTAAGGTATCTTTTCTTCTTGGCAGAGCTCAAACGTGACATAATGAAATCTTAATAACTGCTGTGTTGGCAGCTAGACCTGAAGGAACCCACAATAATTCAGTGCCCTCTTCACTCTCTGTTCCACCCCCTACCTCCTCTGTTCATTAGAGCAGCAGATAAACCAAGAACATTTCTGAGAATCCTTAAAAGCTTTCAGATCTATAGCCCAGACATGAACACTTCACACAACTGAGGCAGTCCTTACTGTTAGAGACTGTGAAAAGTGGAATCGTCTCTCTACTCGAGAATCATTGGGTAATTTGAAAATGATTTTGACACTTTCAGGGTCATCAGGGGAAGGCTCCGGGGGCAGACACTCCAACTTCCTTTCCTTCTCCTCTTGTAAATTCTGTAGAGACACAAAGCAAAGGTGAGACTATGGCTCCAACCAGGGAACAAGGAAACAAGAAATACAATCATGTCATAGGTTTACTGGAGAGTACCAGGAAAAAAACTTCTTGGCAAGAGTCAGAAACACCTTACTTTAAATTATATTTATTTGATTACATACCACTGCATCACATGTATTATTTATTGACTATGTTAAGGTATGCAACTGTTAGAAAAAAGGGAAGGACTAAAAGACACTGGCTATAATCAAGCAGCAATATGCAGTGATGAAACAAGATCATGAATTAAATGTCAGATGGGCTAACACTGGTACTGGAATGTTTAAACACTACTGCTGTGAATTAGCATATTGAACTGTTTACTATCTGTTTATGCTTCCTTTTCATGGAACAGAGTTGTTTTACATAAATTTTTTTAATAAATTAAAAAAAATACTTTTTGTGAAAAATGTAGTAAATATTAAAATGGCACAGAGAATTTAAATCATCCACAATCCTATCATCTAGTTTTTCCCTTTCACACTTAAGAAAAGACCAGTCTGGGAGTCACCAGAAGCAGAGACAGGCTCCTCACCCGCCGCCGCCTCTCTTCTGCCAGCTTCTGCTGCTGCACCTCTTCTTCCTTCCGCCTCTTCCGTTCTCGCTCCTCTCGCTTCTTTCTCTCTTTTTCCTGGTCAGCTCTGAGAGAGGCCAAGTAGGCCTCATCCTGTTGCTGTCTCAGCACCTGGGTCTGGTTTCGTTCTTCCCTGTGGACAGATCAAAAGCACAAAAGGAAAAGATAAATCTCACAAAGCTCTGTGTTTCCTTATACTGAAATTTTTTAGGGGGTTAAAAAGGTTGACAATCTCGGCAGATGACTATTTCACACTATCATAAGAGAGTACAAAGAAAGCATGCAGAATTTAAATGCACTGTCTCTTAATTTAATTTGGCAAAAAAAGAAATGGCGAGCTTTTCCATCTCTTTTTAATTTTTCATGTAAAACTATCCTTTCCCCCCAATCCTAACAGAAGTAACTCAGTATTATTGCCATCAAATGATCATCAATATCATATTTTATAGGTAAATATCTTCTTGGGTAACTGCATTTTTGTATATGTTGCTTTTATAAAACCAAAGAACCATACAGATATTTTAGCAGATTTGAAAAATACAGAAACACCTTATTCAGAGTTCTACTAATCAAAAAGAAAACACTAACATTTTGGTATATTTCTTTTTCTCTCTGAAAAATTGGGTATGTATGTAGAGTGCTATGTGTCTGTGTCTGTAAAATTAAAAGAAAATATCCCAGAATGTTAAAGTGGTGGTAGGGATTACGAAATATTTAAAATGTCTTCTTTGTGCTTTTCTGTGTTTCCTGAATTTTCTACATTAATTCCTGTATTACTTGTACGATGGGGGGGAGTTATAACTATTCCTCAGTTTTTATATTTAAGTTCTTTATATCATGCTCAGCTATTTTAAACGACATGATTTATAATCCTGAGCACAGAGTCTTTATTTTGAATGACATCTCCAAGGACAAATGATCTGATGGAGTTATTTAGGTCAAAGTATCCATATATGAATATTTTAACATTAAATGGAGAAGGCTTTTGAAGTTGCCTAACACAGAGAAGAAGTCAGGATTTGTGAAGCCCCAGGTAAGGCACCCACATCTGCAGCTGGTCTCTCAGTTCCAGAGAGGAACTCCCCTGTACCTCTCTAGGCGTTCAGACACCAGGTAAGTCTGATTAGCGTCCATGATAAATGTCAGCTGGTTAATGAGGTCATCAGGCTGAATGAGGCCTTCTAGACGTCCTACCACAGTCATCCTCCGATCCTTCAACATAATCATGGCCAGGAATGGATAGGTATTTTCTCTTAAAGCCTGCGAGACTGACAGAAAGAAGATCCAAAAAATCAAGGGCAGGACTTAGGGATAAAACAGATTAATTATCTTAGAGTTCACACAACAATCAAGAGATAACTGCTTTAGTCTCAACTGGGAAACAGTGGAGG
Source organism: Oreotragus oreotragus (assembly GCA_006410675.1). Classification (NCBI taxonomy): domain Eukaryota; kingdom Metazoa; phylum Chordata; class Mammalia; order Artiodactyla; family Bovidae; genus Oreotragus; species Oreotragus oreotragus. The sequence goes on along the minus strand of SJYX01013099.1, from coordinate 740,504 downwards.
TGTCATTTATTCCCTGCCTACCTTTTTCCCTCTCCTACTTTCTCAATCTTTTTGTTGTTGTTATATATTCATGTTCCTATGTCCAACTAGTCTGATTAGAGGAGGACAGGCTTTTCTGGTGGGGTGTGGTTGTCATGATGATGCTAGAGCAGGCTGTAGAGTTCAAGGACAATGTCTACTTGACAGAGCAAAAAGGATATACAAGGATTCTGGCTACTGCTTATTATAATAATCTTCCTTTGTGCTGGTTGACATCAAGCCTGAAGAGGCCAAGGCTGCAACTCTCCAGTTTTCTGTTAACTGGTGATGATCTCAACCATCATCTTCCCTATCTTTTGTTCCTTTTATCGAATCTCTTCCTTATCCCCTTTTCCTATGTCCCATACATGCTACCCAATAAAAAAAAAGGGCTAGCTTTTCTATTCTGAACAAGCTTAGAAAGTTGGTCCTCCAAATAACCAAGATTGTACTGTAACAGTTTTACCTTATGATCTGAAAAGAGATTTTAAACTTCTATAAAAATATCCTTAGTCTCCTTCTATCACTGCTCGTCTCCAAAGCCATATTAGAATGTCAAATATGCAAGGACTTATCAGATGTTTAAAAACCAATTAGGAACAACAATTCAGATTCCAGGATGCAGACAAACCATCTACTGCATCTTTGGTTCTCAGGATTTAGCACAGAACCTGTATGCCAATATACACTCAAAAGCTGCTGAACAGCATTAGCTGCAAAGTAAACTGTTTTCCTTCACTAGATGCCTTTATATCTTATGGTGGTTTAGTTGCTAAGTTATGTCCAACTCTTGTGACCTCATGGACTGGAGCCCGCCAAGCTCCTCTGTCCATGGGATTCTCCAGGCAAGAACACTGGAGTGGGTTGCCATTTCCTTATCCAGGGGATCTTCCTGACTCAGGGATCAACCCTGGGTCTCCTGCACTTCAGGCAAATTCTTTACCGACTCTGCTACCAGGGAAGCTGGTGTATCTTACACTGACTTCTAAAGATATTTACCTCCAGTTAATAGTTTGGAGAAGGCAATGGCACCCCACTGCAGTACTCTTGCCTGGAAAATCCCATGGACGGAGGAGCCTGGTGGGCTGCAGTCCATGGGGTCGCTAAAAGTCAGACATGACTGAGCGACTTCACTTTGACTTTTCACTTTCATGCATTGGAGAAGGAAATGGCAACCCACTCTAGTGTTCTTGCCTTGAGAATCCCAGGGACAGGGGAGCCTGGTGGGTTGCCGTCTATGGGGTCGCACAGAGTCAGACACGACTCAAGTGACTTAGCAGCAGCAGCAAGAGTTAGTTACAGTCAGTAAAGATCTGAGCTTTCTGAATCCCTATGGGCACTCAACATACTCAAACAACTATCTCACTGTGCAAGAAGCTCTGGTAAAATTGCTAATGACAAGAATAAACTCTTTGGTAAAAAGCCCACTAAGATTAAAGGCAAGTTGCTGGCCAGGACTGGGTATTTTAAAAAACAAAACAGGTTCTGGCAATGGTTAACTGTAATAAGTGGGCTAGAGTCTGACAGACCTGAGCGTGCTCCAAAACTTGCTAACTGTATGATCCTGGGCCAGCAGCTTAAACACCTAAACTATACAGTGGAGGTAATACAACCCCCATCTCTTATGACTGCTGAGAGGTTTGGTTGGCCACAGAATAGTCATGCGATAAATGGCATGTCTGTCCAGATTATCTGAAAGATATTCTAACAATTTCAATGAGGAAAAAAAAACACCACAACTTACCTCTGTACCCCTCAGGTTTGTTTGTGGAGCATGCCCAGAAGAGCATCCTAGTGTTTATTAGTGAAATAACTTCAGGTGCACAGAGTGTGTTGCTGTGGAGAGGGATGAAAATGACATAAGAGGAACTTGCTTTCCACAACTATCAGCAGATAAGATCAGAAAAGAGGGAGAAAAAAAAACAATCCACTGACCGACAGAATTCATCAGAGTCCTGGTGATCATCTCCATGAAGATAAACCAAAAGAAAGCGAAGCTCCCGTTTGGCATCATTAAGTGCCTGTGAGAAACAGAAGATCACTAATTATGATGATGACTGTGCCTCAAACTTTTAATTAGGATAAGGATCCTAATGGATACAGCTATGTATTTAGGAACAAAAGAAGAAATAAGGAAAGAAGGTAAGCAAGAAAAGCAGAAAACTCCTGGGCTTCTATCTTCACACCCCTGGCACTCCTCTCCCAATAGAAAGTCCATATGCTAATAAGCATCAATGAAAAAGTTTTTAGTGTTGTTAGGGTTTAAACTGTATTAGGCAAGTGAGAATAAAGAATAAGCAGCCTGACAGAAAAAAGCCCCATGCAACCACAGAAAAGCCAGCTGTTCCCACAGCCGACAGGAAGAGAAAAACAGGTAATCTGACCCGAAAAAGGAGACGAGAATTTTGCCACTTTATAGCTACAGCGTAACGGAGAAGGCAACGGCACCCTACTCCGGTACTCTTGCCTGGAAAATCCCATGGACGGAGGAGCCTGGTGGGCTGCAGTCCATGGGGTCGCTGAGTCAGACACAACTGAGCGACTTCACTTTCACTTTTCACTTTCATGCATTGGAGAAGGAAATGGCAACCCACTCCAGTGTTCTTGCCTGGAGAATCCCAGGGACAGGGGAGCCTGGTGGCTGTCTATGGGGTCGCACAGAGTCGGACACGACTGAAGTGACTTAGCAGCAGCTACAGCATAAATACTGTGAAGATAAGCTGGATCCCTGGCCACATGCCGAACAGGGATGAGAAAATGAGGGACCCAAGGGCATTTTAAAGAGCATGAGTTTTAAAAGATCTTCAAAAACAAGGCAAGTGTCCCAGATTCCTGTGTGTGCTTTTGCATTTGTAGACTCCTGGACACATTACAATTAAATTAAGATTTCCTGAACAACCAATAGTGGTCTACCCTCAGGATCACAGCAAAGAGGGTGTATGAGAGGACCCATCTCATTCACAAATGTATCTCTAGCATTGAGCACAACGTGTGGCATATAGTAGGTGCTTAAGGCTTACTGAGTAGGGTGGGAGCAGCCAGTGAGAAAAAACAGATGTGGGAGAATCACACAGGAAGCAAAAGTCAGCATTTTTCTCCTTTTCCAGATAGATTCAGGAATCCTGGAGGCTGCAGAACAGAACCACTCTTAGGCACATGCCCACCACGCTACTTCTACATTTGTTTCTGGTGAAGTAGGGGTATGCCCAATAACCTCAGAACTCCTACTAATCTTCACCCTCTGAGAGATAACAACAGTCAAAGGTGTGTGTTGTTTGTGTTAAATGAGATGTGCTGCCTTGAGTCTATGGTCTATGCCCTTATTCAGTTCTGTAAGGGATCCAAGAAGACTTAGGCTTTGCCTACAAGGAGCTTATACTCTGTATAGGAGATAAGACATGAACACAAACAACTATAAAATAAGAAAGACTGTGAAATTGCTATAACATTAAAAAAAAACATGAAAATACAAGACTATTTTAGTCTATAAGTAGGCAGGGTAGAGTGCAGCAATCAGGAAAGGTACAAGAGGGGAGAGACACGAGCTGGAGAAGGATGGGCAAGATTCCAGTTAACACAAATGTGAGGAAGGCATTCCAGATAGAGGAAACAGTAAAATAAAAGCAAAGGCACAGAGGTGGGACGTTACAGAGTGTGTTAAGGGGATTGTTTAGCTGGAACCAATGGTGCAGGGAAACAAGTTATGCAGGAAAGACCTCAAAAGAGGCTGGGATTAGATCAAAGAGGGCCCAGCTAAAGGGCTTGTTTGTGTGTGTGTGTGTGTGTATAAGCTATAAAAAGCCATTTAAAGTTTTTGAATAAAAGAATGACATGATCAGTGCTGGCCTATGCTTTCCTTTGAGGATAGAACCGTATCAATAAATTGGCATCTATATGGTTTGTGGCACTGACCTGGCTGTACGTTCCCAGGTAGAAGACAGGGTGTGCCCTCCCATATTTCTCTTCAAAAGAGTGCATAAATGAAACAATGTCCCCAACGGGATCAGTGACCCGGCTGCGAGGGTCAGGCCGTATAAAACGAAGAGCAAACCTGGGGAGGAAGGAATAAATATCACATGAATCGGCTTACTGTAGTGCATACGGAGTGGGCCAGTTTGTAAAGATTCCTATACAGAGCCACAGGCATGGCAGCAAGGGGAGGTGAAACACCTGTGAGTGGACCATCAAACCTGAGAATACAGTCTGGCTCAAAAGCCACAAAGCAGTAAGTTGTGCCACTGCCTGTTTAAGAAGAATGCAAACTATTAGGATTATAAATTCCAACACTGGCGTAGACAAATATTAAGTGCTTTCTGCAGAAAAATTTAGGACTGAAAGAACTAGGAAAGAAAGATACAATATCCACAAAGGTCATGAGTCAGGCTGTGCCCTCCGTCTCTTGTAATGGCACTGTCTAAAACAGTAGCCAAGAGCCACATATGCCTATCTAAATTACCAAGAAAATTAATTCAATACAATCAAAATATTTAGTTCATCACTCACAACAGCCATATTTCAAGTGCTCAATAGCCACGTGTGGTTAATGGCTTCCATAATAGACAGTGAAGATACACAACATTTCCATCATCACAGAAAGTTCTGTTAGATAGTGCTGTTCTAGAACAGAGCTGTCTCTTTCTGGTTGTTCTACTTGCCTCTCCCTTTCCTTTCTGTTCTCCTGGAATTTTGAATTATGAATCCACACTCCCAAACTATTCAGATTATGGACAAGAACTTCAAATCCAAACTTGCAGTCATGATTTACTTGCTCATCAATGGGGCAAGTAAATTCTGCTCAGTGATTTACAGCTGACAGCATCCATAGAGGAAGTTATAAAATGGATCTAGGCAACACTTGGCAGAGTTGAAGACTTGGCAGTTACTTAAGTTTAAAGATGGTACATCTGTTTCTGAAGAGGCCATCTTATCACATTTGTACAGTACCATTTATTTATCCTTTGGGTTTCCATAAAAGGCAAAGGAGCAGGGGCTTGATAAGTCAAGGTGCTACGTAACATTAAACAAGTTGCTTGGATGACAGAGTTGTATTAAAATTAGTAACACATGCCATGCATATTTTTCCCCAAGGAAGTGAACAATATTCATATACTTGATTCAGCATAAAAAGCTAACTACACTATGATACTCTACTTAGCAAATACTAAGCCAGTTCTTTATCCTCTTAACAAATTCCCCATATACACATAATGTCACTTGGAATTTCTCCTGAATAATCAAATCTAACTCATTGACAAACATTCCAGAGCAAATTAAAAACAAAAGAAAGAAGCTGTGTATGTGGAGGAGTGATTAGAAATCATTAAGATTAATGTTTTGATAACTTTATCTGAAACCAAGTATTTTAGGATTATCTTATTACTCCAAGTTTTCAAATTTTATGAATGAATGGATAAAGGTTTTAATTATCTTTTGTTGTTCTTCTTTCTCATCACAATATAGTCCAATGGCCAACACAATTTAGGACAATTAGCTTAAAAACAACAACAACAACAACCAGCGATAGCAAATGATTTTAAAGATTTTTACATGCACCTCTGAAGCTGGTAGGTCCATACCTTCAGGCTCTGTTCCCTAGAGTAAGGCAAAGATTAGCCTCTATTCAGAGGCAGGTACAAGTTGAGCTGTATGCATACAAGGCTACAATTTTTGGCCTGGATGCCCCCAAACATTCTAGTTCTCCATAAAGATTAGGTGTGGATTCATCTATTACTGAGTTTTAGATCAGACACTCAAGTCTGATTGTGCACCTTGGGTCCCCTGACGTTTTGCAGTCTTTCTGTAGCTTCTTGTGCTGAGCTCTCCAAACGGTAAAAGAAGGAAGTGAGAAGAAAAGTGAAGGTGTGAAGCAAGGGTGTACACACATGCGGAAGGGTTATAGTGCCAGCAACCTATGGGTTGCCAAGACAAAGGGAAATGTACAGAAGGGGTGTCTAGAACGGTGAAACTGTTATAGGAGGAATCTGGGGAAAAATGGGTCATTTCAGAGCAAGTCAATCTGTTGGAATTATGAGTTGTAAGAAGCATTCGGGTGAAAGTTAACAAGGTGAAGCTAGCAAAGGTAACAAAGGTTGGAATAGAAAGGGTGTGAAGACTAACTGGGGAATGTAGGGGGAAAACATGGTGGGACAGGGAGGATACAATAAATACAGACAGACTCATTTGTGAAAATGGTAATGTTTGTTGTTACGTTCGAAAAACTGAAAATATTTTCATGCTATATGAAATACTTTAGGAAAGGTATTCAATATGATGGTAAACTGGCAAGTCAAAATTTATAAGAGCATAAACCTTATTCTGATCTGTTTCTGCTCCAAAGTCTACCCTGTTGCTACTAAACACATGGATACAAAGGTACGTACCTAAAGATATCAAGTATTGTATAATAGGTAAACCGGAACGGAAGCATTATCAAATAATAACCCCATCCAAGCAGCCCCTGAAATTCCAAAAACAAAGTTAGATATCATTCTCCCAACCCCTAATACCTTAACTGCTAGATAAGATTTTCATTCTTTTTTGTCCTTTATGTGATTTCTCCTTCTGTCACATATGGTTCTCTTTTCCTGGACCACTTCATCTTTCTTAAAAAACCAACTACTTAGGACCTCATTCGGAGAAGGCAATGGCACCCCACTCCAGTACTCTTGCCTGGAAAATCCCATGGACGGAGGAGCCTGGTGGGCTGCAGTCCATGGGGTCGCTGAGGGTCGGACATGACTGAGCGACTTCACTTTGACTTTTCACTTTCATGCACTGGAGAAGGAAATGACAACCCACTCCAGTGTTCTTGCCTGGAGAATCCCAGGGACGGGGGAGCCTGGTGGGCGGCCATCTATGGGGTCACACAGAGTCGGACATGACTGAAGTGACTTAGCAGCAGCAGCAGGACCTCATTTCATCGATTACTAACATGATTTTTATATTAAATCTGCTTGAACACTTTTTGTGCAGCTACTTATATTAGTTGTCAAATTCAATTCCAAGTTTTCCTCCCCGAATCATAAATATTCATTCTTTCATTTTTAGAGTTAACACATTAAAATGTAGTATACAGAAATAACAAGAAAGATAACCAATATTACTACCTTGGACCTCTGTATATAAGTGACGAATAATTGTATTAATCACAATTACAAGTCTCCAAATAGCTGCTAATCTCAATAGTAGTGTTAATTATTTTAATAATATTGATTATTGCTGCTCTTATTAACTAATAAATACATAGGGCTCTATAGCTTACAAAGCATTTATTATATGTTACATTATGTTAATCTGATATCCTCTTTGTGTCCATGGCCAGGGAACTCTAGAGCTCTGGAACTCCATTAGTCAACATTAGGGTCTCAAAAACAGTCAAGCCCAAAACAAACTGGAGTAACACTGGGCACATATAGAAGGACTCTTTTTTTTTTTCTTCTCTTATTGCACTGCACAGCTTGTGAGATCTTAGTTCCCTGACCAGGGATTGAACCTGGATCCTCAGCAGTCAAGTGCAGAATCCTAAGCACTGGACCACCAGAAATTCTTTTGAACTACTCCTTGAATCATACTATCCTCTAAGATTCTGTGCTCTTCTACTGTTAAATACCCTAAAACAGCTACTTAGAAACTCTGTTTTTAAAATTTTGCCAAGTACTCTGCAAAAGGAATGATGGAATACATTTTAAATTCAAGTGTAAGAAGTGAGTGTTAACTCTTAAGAATAAGAAAGAGAAACTCTAAAAGTTCTCTGGAGTTCACTGTGAGTATACACACCTGAATTCCCTAATCTGACTGTGAATAATCTGAAGAGGGAAGAATGCCTCTTTATTCATCTCTAGATTCCCAACAGCAAATATCAAGTACCCTGAAACACTCTTAAATGCCAAATGAATATAACTGAATCACCTCCTTGCTACTACTAGCCCTGAGATTAATTTCAAAGATATGGCCAAGGCTCCCACAGAACTTCCAAGTATCTTCCTAGAAGTAGCTTAAAATTAAGCAAAATGAAATGGCAAAGAATTCAGTAAACATTTTAATTTAAAAGTGCAGGCTCTACTAAACACACAGCAAACATTTTTAGACACATAAATACGTGTAGATAAAGTGTCATGAACACAAAACAAGGCATAGAAAACTCAAGTAACTGGCATAGAAACAGGGGAAAAAAACAGTTACTTTCATTGGTTCACTAGGAATCAAGAAAAAAGTGATAAACCCAATAAATCTACCAAGAAGCTAGGTCAAGCTAACAGGTTTATATTCTCAATATTCCTTTTGCTCCTACCATACAGAGATCAACATAACCAAGTAAAAGAACTTTTAAAATAAAAAAGGGAGAGGTTCCAGCTATGAAATAACTTGCCCTTGGTTGTGGTCTTGAGACAACATAGCTGTAGATCCTGTGGTCAGCTGTATTAACTTGCAAGGGTCGAGATGGTGGTGGGTTGAAAACACTTGGTACACCCTCTTGCTCGTTCAATCTGTCCTGTACAGCAGCCTGAGAAGAAAAAAACAGTAGCACCTCAGTGATGCTCATATCAACCTAGAAGAGACAACTATTGCTGGTGTGTCAAAATAGGTCGCCAGGGAGTACACACTCACGAACCTTTTTTAACTTGCTAAGGTGGGAGGCAATGTGTGGTGATGGATCCATAATTCATATACAGAGGAGTCCCAAGGAACTTGTCTGGAAGCTCACTGCTTTTATTCAGATGGTATACGCTATTTAGAGTGGCTGAGTTATAAGGTGTTTCATTGTTACAAGCATAAGAAAAACCACCCACAGGAAACACAAACTGTAGATGATGCCCCAGAACTGTGCAATGGAGCCATCTTGATCGGTTGGTACTGAGGGAAAGCTTGGCTTTGGAGCAGAGAAAGTTAGGTCTGAATGCTAGCTCCAGCACTAAGAAAAGTTGCTTGGCTTATGTGCCTCAGTTTTCTCACATGCAAAATAAATAAACAATACTTTTCAGGGTTAATCTGAAAATTTAATGAGATGACCATACAAAATTCTAATATAATTCCTGGCACAAAGATGATATTCAGAAAAAAAAAAAATTTTTTTTTTCATTCCTTTCCTAACTCTGCCCCTGAAACTGGATATTTGTCCCAGTATAGTTAGAAAATTTGGCTTTACCCAAAGGGAAATCTGATCTCTACCTTCAGCTTCTGGAGGTAATCAATGTCACACCTGGTAAGAGTATCTTTGCTATGGGATTTTATGGTGGGGCTGAGCACCCTAGAAAGACCAACCATGTAATTTAGGCTGGGGACTTTGAGTAATGCAGTATCAGTCAACCTAGAGACTGAGTTCAATTACACAGGCAACTAGTCAAATCAATCATGCCTATGTAATAAAGCCTCAGTGAGAAACTCTGGACACTGAAGCTGTGGTGAGCCTCCCTGGTGGGTAACACCCGGGCCAGGAGGGTAACACTGGAACTCAAGACATTGCCCAAAGAGCTTCTTTCTTTAGCTGATTTTAATCTGTATCCTTTCCCTATAATAAACTGCAACCATGGGTTGTAATAGTTTTCAGTAAGCTCTTTTAGTGAATTATCAAACCTGCATGTGGTTTTAGGAACACCTTGAACTTGCAGTTGCTAACAGAAGTAAGGATGGTCTTTCAGAGGACTGCGTGCTCTCTAACCTTCATAGCTGGCTTTAAACTTCGCCTCTAGGTTTTACGTTTTAAAGTGTTGAGACACAATTCAATGGGAAAGAACAGTCTTTCAATAAGGCTGAGACAACTGGATACCATATGCAAAATAATGAAGCTGACCTACTAAAATCACCTTGTATACAAAAACTAACTCAAAATACACCAAAGACCTAAATGTAAGAGCTGAAATGATTAAACCCTTAAAAGAAAACATAGCTGGGAAAAAAAAAATCTTTGTGATTTTGGATTAGGCAATGGTTTCTTAGATATTAAAAGGACAGGCAACAAAAGAAAAAAACAGATAAAATGGACTTCATCACAACTTAAAAACTTTCATGTACCAAAGGACACTATCATAGAGAAAAAAGACAACCCCACAAAATGGGAGAAAATATTTACAAATCATGTATCTGTTAAGGGTCTAGTATCTACAGTATATAAAGTTACAACTTATCACTTAAAAGACAAACAACTCAATTTAAAAATGGGCAAAGGATTTGAATAGATATTTCCCCAAAGAAGATAAACAAATGACCAAAATGCATATAAAAAAATATACTACATCATTAATCATCAGAAATATGCACACAAAAATCACGAGATGCTATTTAACATCTATTAGAATGACTATAATATAATAAGAGACAGATTTTTACAAATTGTAGGTGAGAGTGTGGACTTCCTAGGTGACTCAGGGGTAAAGATTCTGCCTGCCAATACAGGAGACATAGCTTGGATCCTTGGGTTCGGAAGATCGCCTGGAGGAGGAAACAGCAACCCAGTACAGTATTCTTGCCAAGAAAATCCCATGGACAGAGGCGCCTAGCAGGCTACAGTCCACAGGGTCACAAAAGAGGACACAACTAAGTGACTGAGCACCTGTGCACTTGAGGATGTAGGAACACTGGAACCATCATGCACTATTCTGGGGGGTATAAAACAGTGTAACCTCTCTGGAAGCACTCTGGCAGTTCTTTAAAAGGTACTCTTTGAGACCCCATGGACTGGAGCCCACCAGGCTCCTCTGTTCATGGGATCTTCCAGGCAAGAATACTGGAGTTGGGTGGCCACTTCCTCCTCCAGGGGATCATCCTGACCCAGGGATTGAACTTGAGTCTGCTCTGTCTCCTGCATTGGAAGGTAGATTCTTTTTTTTTTTTTTTTTTTAAATCACTAAGCTACCTGGAAAGTCCTAGAGTTAGCACATGATTCAGCAATTCTACTCCTAGATACATACCCAAGAGAAATGAAAACATAAGTCCCACACAAAAACTTATACACTAATATCCACTGCAACATTAATAATAAAAACTGAAAGTGCAAACAATCCAAATATCTATGAACTGATGAATGGATAAAGATACTGTGGTATATTCATACAAAGAATATTATTTGACAATAAAAAAATTGATACATATTGTGACATGGATAACCAAGTGAAATAAGTCAGATACCAAAGGACAAACATTGTTTGACTCCACTTATATGATGTATCTAGAATAGTCTAATTTTATAGTGGCAGAAAGTAGAGTTGTGGTTACCAGAGGCTGGGCGGAGACAGTAATGGGAAATAACTGATTTAGTGGGTAGAGAGTTTGGGAAGATGAAAAAGTTTTAAAGACGGACAGTGGTAACTGTTGTACAACAATGTAAATGTACTGAAATTAATGTCACTAAATTATACTGCCCCTTAAAAATTACATACCTGGGTGAAGCCAGATGTTTTTCACATACTTCAACTAAACTATATATCACAAAAGATTAAAATCAGAAGTGAATATGAAGATCCAGCTGTTTTTTTCCTAAGCCAGACAAAAATATCTGCAAACATTTATGTTAACATACAATGAGTCTATTATTTTAAAAATGAATACTAAACTAAGAAAAAAGATATGAAACTTAAAGATGAACTCCCCAGGTTGGTAGGCACTCAATATGCTACTGGAGAAGAGCGGAGAAATAGCTCCAGAAGGAATGAAAAGGCTGAGCCAAAGTTGAAACAACGCCCAGTTGTGGATGTGTCTGGTGATGAAAGTAAAGTCCGATGCTATAAAGAACAATACTGTATATGAACCTGGAATGTTAGGTCTGTGAATCAAGGTAAATTTGAGGTGGCCAAACAGGAGATGGCAAGAGTGAACATCGTTATTTTAGGAATCAGTGAACTAAAATGGAGTGGAATGGGCAATTCAGATGACCATTATATCTACAACTGTGGACAAAAATTGCTTAGAAGAAATGTAGTAGTCCTCATAGTCAACAAAAGAGTCTGAAATGCAGTATTTGGGTGCAGTCTCAAAAACAACAGAATGATCTCTGTTTCCAAGGCAAACCATTCAATATCAAAGTAATCCAAGACTATGCCACAACCACTAATGCAGAAGAAGCTGAACGGTTCTATGGAGACCTACAAGACCTTCTAGAACTAACACCAAAAAAGGATGTTCTTTTTATCATAGGGGACTAGAATGCAAAAGTAGGAAGTCAAGAGATACCTGGAGTAACAGGCAAATTTGGCCTTGGGGTACAAAATGAAGCAGGGAAAAGGCTAACAGAGTTGTGCCAAAACTTTCTGGTCATAGCAAACAGCCTCTTTCAACAACACAAGAGATGACTCTACACATGGACATCACCAGATGGTTATCACCAGACTGATTATATTCTTTGAAGCCCAAGATGGTGAAGCTCTATCCAGTCAGCAAAAAAACAAAACAAACAAACAAAAAAAACAACCAGGAGCTGACTGTGGCTCAGATTGTGAACTCTTTATTGCCAAATTCAGACCTAAATTGTAGAAAGTAGAGAAAACCAGCAGGCCATTCTAATATGACCTTATGATTATATGGTGGAAGTGACAGACGGATTCAAGGTATTAGAACTGATAGAGTGCCTGAAGAACTATGGATAGAGGTTTGTAACACTGTACAGGAGGCAGTGATCAAAACCATCCCCAAGAAAAAGAAATGCAAAAAAGGCAAATTGGTTATCTGAGGAGGCCTTACAAATATGTGGGAGAAAAGAGAAGTGAAAGGCAAAGGAGAAAATCTGACTGCAGAGTTCCAAAGAATAGCAAGGAGAAATAAGAAAGCCTTCCTAAGTGATGAATACAAAGACAAAGAGGAAAACATAGAATGGGAGAGACTAGAGAAGTCTTCAAGAAAACTAGAGATACCAAGGGAACATTTCATGCAAACATGGGCACAATAAAGGACAGAAATGGCAAGGACCTAACAGAAGCAGAAGATATTAAGAAGAGCTGGCAAGAATACACGGAAGAACTATACAAAAAAGATCTTCATGACCCAGATAACCATAGTAGTGTGATCACTCACCTAGAGCCAGACATCCGGGAATGTGAAGTCAAGTGGGCCTTATGAAGCATCACTAAGCACAAAACTAATGGAGGTGATGGAATTCCAGCTGAGCTATTTCAAATTCTAAAAGATGATGCTGTTAAGGTGCTGCACTTAATATGCCAGCAAATTTGGAAAACTCAGCAGTGGCCACAGGACTGGAAAAGGTCAGTTTTTATTTCAGTCCCAAAGAAAGGCAATGCCAAAGAATGCTCAAACTACCACACAACTGCACTCATCTTACACTAACATAGTAATGCTCAAAATTTTCCAAGCCAGGCTTCAACAGTATGTGAACCAAGAATTTCCAGATGCTCAAGCTGGAGTTAGAAAAGGCAGAGAAACCAGAGATCAAATTGCCAACATCCTCTGGATCACAGACAAAGCAATAGTTTCAGAAAAACATCTACTTCTGCTTCACTGACTACACTAAAGCCTTGGACTGTGAATCACAACAAACTGGAAAATTTTTAAAGAGATGGGAATACCAGACCAGCTTATCTGCCTCCTGAAAAATCTGTAGGCAGGTCAAGAAACAACACTTAGAACCAGACATGAAACAACGGATTGGTTGAAAATTGGGAAAGGGGTACATCAAGGTTTTATATTGTCATCCTGCTTATTCAACTTATATGCAGAATACACCAAGCAAAATGCCGGGCTGGATGAAGCTCAAGCTGAAATTAAGATTGCCAGGAGAAATATCAATAACCTCAGATATGCAGATGACACCACCCTTATGTCAGAAAGCAAAGAGGACCAAAGAGCCTCTTGATGAAGGTGAAAGAAGAGAGGGAAAAAGTTGGCTTAAAACTCAACATTCAAAAAATGAGGATCATGGCTTCCGTTCCCATCACTTCATGGCAAATAGATGGGGAAACAATGGAAACCATGATAGACTTTATTTTCTTGGGCTTCAAAATCGCTGCAGATGATGACTGCAGCCATGAAATTAAAAGACGCTTGCTCCTTGGAAGAAAAGCTATGATCAACCTAGACAACTTGTTGAAAAGCAGAGACATTCTTTGCTGACAACTATCCGTATAGTCAAAGCTATGGTTTTTTCAGTAGCCATGCACGGATGTGATAGTTTGACAATAAAGAAGGCTGAGTGCCAAAGAATTGATGATTTTGAACTGTGGTGTTGGAGAAGACTATTTAGAGTCCCTTGGACTGCAAGGAGATTAAACTAGTCAATCCTAAAGGAAGTTAACCCTGAATATTCATTGGAAGGACTAATGCTGAAGCTCCAATACTTTGGCCACCTGATACAAAGAGAAGACTCTTAGAAAAGACCCTGATGCTGGGAAAGATTGAAGGCAGGAGAAGGGACGACAGCGGATAAGAGGATTGGATGGCATCACCAACTCGATGGACATCAGTTTGAGCAAGCTCCAGGAGATCGTGAAGGACAGGGAAGTCTGGCGTGCTGCAGTCTATAGGGTCACAAAGAGTCGGACACAACTTATTCATTGGAAGGGCTGATGTTGAAGCTGAAACTCCAATACTTTGGCCACCTGATGTGAAGAACTGACGGATTTGAAAAGACCCTGATGCTGTGAAAGATTGAAGGCTGGAGGAGAAGGGGACGACAAAGGATGAGATGGTTAGATGGCATCACTGACTCAATGGACATGAGTTTGGGTGGGCTCCAGGAGTTGGTGTTGGACAGGGAGGCCTGGCATGCTGCAGTTCATGGGTTTGCCAAGAGTTGGACACCACTGAGTGACTGAACTGGACTGAACTGTGTAGGTCCATTTACACGCAGGTTTTTTTTCAGTAGTAAATACTACAATACCATGTGATTGAGGTTGATTGAATCTATTGATACAGAGGAACCAAATACACAGGCTGTAAGTTATACATGGTGGGTGCCCCGACCTTTATTGTTCAAGGGTCAGCTGTGTTTTCATAAAAATGCACTTTTCAAAAAAAGGCAATATAGGAGAAGATACTCTGAAATCCTATCAGCTAAAGACAACCTCAGTGGCCATGCTGAAAACCATTCTTTGAGATAGCCTTACTCTTGCCTAGAAAATCCCATGGACGGAGGAGCCTGGTGTCAATGGNTACAACAAAGTGATTCAGTTATAGACATCTATATTATTGCTCTTCAGTTGCTCAGTCATGACCGACTCTTTGCAACCCCAAGGACTGCAGTGCACCAGCTTCCCGTCCTTCACAATCTCCTGGAGTTTGCTCAGACTCATGTCCATGGAGTCGATCATGCCATCCAGCCATCGTGTTCTCTGTCATCCCCTTCTCCTCCTGCCCTCAATCTTTCCCAGCAGCAGAGTCTTGGTTGACTGGTTTGATCTCCTTGTAGTGCCAGGGACAAGAGTCTTCTCCAACACCACAGTTCAAAAGCATCAATTCTTTGGCGCTCAGCCTTCTTTACAGTCCAACCCTCACATTCATACATGACTACTGGAAAAACCATAGCTTTAACTGGATGGACCTTTGTGGGGAAAGTAATCTCTCTGCTTTTTAATATGTTATCTAGGTTGGTCATAGTTTTTCTTCCAAGGAGCAACCGTCTTTTAATTTCATGGCT
This sequence comes from Oreotragus oreotragus, assembly GCA_006410675.1. Lineage (NCBI taxonomy): Eukaryota > Metazoa > Chordata > Mammalia > Artiodactyla > Bovidae > Oreotragus > Oreotragus oreotragus. The sequence goes on along the minus strand of SJYX01013099.1, from coordinate 724,909 downwards.
GCAATCACCATCTACAGTGATTCTGGGGCCCCCCAAAATAAAGTCTATCATGGTTTCCACTGTTTCCCCATCTATTTGCCATGAAGTGATGGGAACAGATGCCATGATCCTTGTTTTTTGAATGTTGAGTTTTAAGCCACTTTTTTCACTCTCCTCTTTCATCAAGAGGCTCTTTTTTAGTTCTTCTTCATTTTCTGCCATATGGGTGGTGTCATCTGCATATCTGAGGTTATTGGACTCCCGGCAATCTTGATTCCAGCTTGTGCTTCTTCAAGCCTGGCGTTTCTCATGATGTACTCTGCATAGAAGTTAAATAAGCAGCGTGCTAATATACAGCCTTGATGTACTTCTTTTCCAATTTGGAACCAGTCCGTTGTTCCATGTCCAGTTCTAACTGTTGCTTCCTGACCTGCATACAGGTTTCTCAAGAGGCAGGTCAGGTGGTCTGGTATTCCCATCTCTTCAAGAATTTTCTGTTTGTTGTGATCCACACAGTGAAACGCTTTGATGTAGTCAATAAAGCAGAAGTAGATGTTTTTCTGGAATTCTCTTGCTTTTTCCATGATCCAACGGATGTTGACAATTTGATCTCTGGTTCCTCTGCCTTTTCTAAATCCAGCTTGAACATCTGGAAGTTCACGGTTCACATACTATTGAAGTCTGGCTTGGAGAATTTTGAACATCACTTTGCTAACGTGTGATATGAGTGCAACTGTGTGGTAGTTTGAACATTCTTTGGCTCTGGAATGAAAACTAACCTTTTCCAGTCCTGTGTCCACTGCTGAGTCTTCCAAATTTGTTGCCATATTAACTGCAGCACCTTAACAGCAGCATCTTTTAGGATTTGAAACAGCTTAGTTGGAATTCCATCACCTCCAGTAGCTTTGTTCATAGTGATGCTTCCTAAGGCCCAATGACTTTGAATTCCAGGATGTCTGGCTCTAGGTGAGTGATCACACCATTATGGTTATCTGGGTCATATTTATCTGTATATTTTTTGTATAGTTCTGTGTATTCTTGCCAGCTCTTCTTAGTATCTTCTGCTTCTGTTAGGTCCATACCATTTCTGTTCTTTACTGTGCCCATCTTTGCATGAAATGTTCCCATGGTAGCTCTAATTTTCTTGAAGAGATCTCTAGTCTTTCTCATTCTGTTGTTTTCCTCTATTTCTTTGCACTGATCACTGAGAAGGCTTTCTTATCTTTCCTTGCTATTCTTTGGAACCCTGCATTCAAATGAGTATATCTTTCCTTTTTTCCTTTGCCTTTAGCTTCTCTTCTTTTCTCAACTATTCTTAAGGCCTTGTCAGACAACCATTTCACCTTTCTTTTTCTTGGGGATGGTATCGATCACTGCCTCCTGTGCAATGTCACGAATGTCCATCCATAGTTCTTCAGGCACTCTGTCTATCAGATCTAATCCCTTGAATCTATTTGTAACTTCCACTGTGTAATCATAAGGGATTTGATTTAGGTCATACCTGAATGATCTAGTGGTTTTTCTTACTTTCTTCAATTTAAGTCTGAATTTGGCAATAAGGAGTTCATGATCTGAGCCAGAGTCAGCTCCCATCTTGTTTTTGCTGACTATATAGAGCTTCTCCATTTTGACTGCAAAGAATATAATGAATCTGATTTTGATGTTGACCATCTGGTGATGTCCATGTGTAGAGTCTTCTCTTGTGTTGTTGTAAGAGGGTGTTTGCTATGACCAGCATTCTCTTGGCAAAACTCTGATAGCCTTTGATATTTCATTTTTTCATTTTCTACTCCAAGGCCATTTTCTACTTCCAGGTATCTCTTGACTTCCTACTTTTGCATTCCAGTCCCCTATAATGAAAAGGACATCTTTTTTGGGTGTTAGTTCTAGAAGGTCTTGTAGGTCTTCATAGAACCGTTCAACTTCAGCTTCTTCAGCATTAGTGACTGGGCACAGACTTGGATTACTGTGGTAGTGACTGGTTTGCCTTGGAAACGAACAGGGACCATTCTGTTGTTGCATTTCACTTAGTATGATATAATCCCTGGCTCTATCCATGTTGCTGCAAATGGCGTTACTTCTTTTTTGGTGGCTGGGCAGTATCCCACTGTACACACACACATGGCATGCTCTTCCTCCATCCCTCCAGGCTGTCCCCGTGCCTCCTGCGGTGAATTGTGCTGAGCCTGGCGGGCGCGTGTCTCCGCATCAGTCTCCGTGGGCGCCCAGGCAGGGGCTGCGCAACGCATGGCGGTTCCGCTTGTGGCTTCCTGAGGAGCCGTCACACTGATTTCTGCAGTGACTGCACCAACTTGCCTCCCACCAGCAAGGCAGGAGGATTTGTTTTCCCCACACCCTCTCCAGTATCTGTTATTTGTAGAATTTTTAATGATGGCCATTCTGACTTGTATGTGATTGCATCTTACTGTAGTCCTGATTTGCACTTCTGTAATAGTTTTAAGTGATATTGAGCATCTTTTTGTGTAACTTCAAATGCAAGTTACTTTTATGTATTATTTTTAGGAGTTACTGAAAGTGAAAAAATGTAAATATGGCATAATTCCATTTATGTAACAAGAAAATTATATACAAATCTATATAGCTATATAAACAAACAAAAAAATGTTTCTCAATAACTCCTGGACCAAAGAAGAAAATAAAACATTTAAAGTAATAGTTTCAGAAGAAAATTCACAGGCTTAAATGTAAGAGTACAAATAAATTAACAAAGCTGCAAAAAGCATAATGGTTAAAAAAAAAAAGAAGAACACAAACCTACAAAAGTATGGTAAAATACATTAATGTCAGATTTTGTTTTATAAACAATAAAAAGAACTGATAAATACAAGAGTTTTTTTACAAACAAAATAAGTAAAATAAGTCTCCAGCAAGTCTCATTTTTAAAAAAGGAAAGTAAGCATAATAAAAACCATGAGAAGAGGGACTAATAGAACAAACACAGAAGAGAGAAAATGACATAGTGCTTGGGATAGCCTATGCTAATTTCTAAACGTATCCTGAAAATCTCGAAGAAAAAAGGATTCTCAGGAAAGCTTATCAAGAAAAAAGCCGGCAACAAACAGATTATGAATAATGGGAGGAAAATGAAGAAATACAGAAAAAGCAGAAGCAAGTTTTAAATTGCTTTCTTTTGAATCTATGCTAACTAGGCTCCAGTACTCTTGCTTAGAAAATCCCATGGACGGAGGAGCCTGGTAGGCTGCAGACCATGGGGTCGCTAAGAGTCGGACATGACTGAGCAACTTCACTTTCACTTCTCTCTTTCATGCATTGGAGAAGGAAATGGCAGCCCACTCCAGTGTTCTTGCCTGGAGAATCCCAGGGATGGAGGAGCCTGGTGGGCTGCCGTCTATGGGGTCGCACAGAGTTGGACACGACTGAAGCGACTTAGCAGCAGCAGCAGGCTTCTCAACCCATTTTATCAAGTCAGCCATTTTAAAAATCCAACATATGCTTGAAATAAAAGTCTAACAAGGAGACAATACCAAAGTATTATACAGAGCAACATCATGCCTTCTGCCTAAAATGCAGTCCCCTTAAAATTTCACATTCATCATTCCTTTTCATCATTCAGGTGTCAGCTCAAATATAACCTCCCTAGAAAGGCGTTACTTGACCACTCTATTAAAATAACTTTCCTTATCCTCTTTATTCTATTTTCTGTACTTATCTTATCCACAGCATTTATTACAAACTGAAGCTCCATGAGAACAGGGACTTAAGTCTTGTTTGCTGGCATAGTGCCAGAGCCTAAAATTGCTCAAAAACAGCGCTGAATAACTAAATACCACTTGTAATCCAGTACTCTATTCAAATAATATACCATAATTAAACAGTTAAGTTCAACAGATATCAAAAGCGTGCTTGGTTAAACTCAACATCCCCTAATAAAGCAAGAAAAGAAGAACAGTCAACAGATATTTGAGAGCCTATGATATACTGGGATCAATTTTAGATGCTGGAATACAGCAGTCAAAAAAACCAAAAACACTGCTCTCATGGAGCTTATTACATTCTAGTAGCTCTATCTCAAAACAATACCTAGCATTACACTTGATAATAAAACACTGGAGGCATTATAGTGAGGACAAGGTGTTTGCTATTACCATTATTAATTGAGACTATTCTGAAGTACTAGCCAATTCATCACTAAATAAAACAAAAGATCCATATACTAAAAAAAAAAAAAAAAATCAAGCTGCAGGTAACATAACCAAATAGAAAATTCAGAAGAATAAATTTTAAAATATTTACTAAAAAGATTCACATTATGTTATCTGGCTCTAAATCAAATATATAAAAACCAGTATTTTCCCCAAAAAACTCATTAAGAAAAAATAAAGAGGGAGGGACACAATACTGAGGGATTTGGTCACAATCTTTTCTGTGATTTTATAAACTCTGATCATAATCTTCACCTTTCACACAAATTTAAAGACTGCTGCTGCTGCTGTTGCTACTGCCAAGTCATTTCAGTCGTGTCTGACTCTGTACGACCCCATGGACGACAGCCTACCAGGCTCCTCTGTTCCTGGATTCTCCAGGCAAGAACACTGGAGTGGGTAATTTAAAGACTAAAGAGCTGTAAATTAAAAAAAAAAAACCTATCGAGAGAAGCTTTTTGCTGTGAAAAGGAAAAAAAGAAACGTACATGTCTTGGAGATCTGTTTTCAGAGCAGGGAATAAGAAGTAAGTACACTCATAATGTATCCTATAATACCTCTATGTTCCAGTTATGCTGTTCCAAGGTATGGCGACATTGATCCATAGATTCTATGCCAGTCAGATCCTGAAAGATAAAAACAAAAAAGTTATTTAGGGAAAACCAACAGTACATGGTGGATATTTTTACCCCTAATAGAATACTTATAAATACTGCAGGGGAAATACTCTATCAAGTGCTGAAGGCAAACAGATATTCAAGTATGGTAAAACATCACTATTCAGAATTCATTCAAATGGTTATCACATATGTTAAAACAATCAAAAAATTTCTTGTCTTAACTTCAAGGCTTTTAATTAAAAAGACTACTTGACTATATTCTCTCAAATTCAAGTTTAAAAAATGAAAGATTTCTTCAACTTCTACATTCAGCAAAACAGTCTTATTTAATGTTAAACATCTATTCTGTTTATAATACATACTCATATAATGCAGGTTTTCTGCAAACCATGCCTTTTACTATTTTAGATATTTTACCTATTAGCATAAGACTTAGCTTACAATACAAACTGTGTAAAACTTTTTATTAAAAAGAATCTGTAATTCAGATGTTTCCCTCCTGTAAGTACTCTCCCTACTCCTTTCTCCTTACACGAGTTTTAGGTTTCACTTTGTCTATGATCAAATAAATCTGCTCTGACTCTTCTCTCAGTTCAGTTCAGTCGCTCAGTCGTGTCCGACTCTGTGCGACCCCATGAATCGCAGCACATCAGGCCTCCCTGTCCATCACCATCTCCCGGAGTTCACTCAGACTCACGTCCATCGAGTCCGTGATGCCATCCAGCCATCTCATCCTCGGTCGTCCCCTTCTCCTCCTGCCCCTAATCCCTCCCAGCATCAGAGTCTTTTCCAATGAGTCAACTCGTCGCATGAGGTGGCCAAAGTACTGGAGTTTCAGCTTTAGCATCATTCCTTCCAAAGAAATCCCAGGGCTGATCTCCTTCAGAATGCACTGGTTGGATCTCCTTGCAGTCCAAGGGACTCTCAAGAGTCTTCTCCAACACCACAGTTCAAAAGCATCAATT
>SJYX01013099.1:686539-711228 GCA_006410675.1 Oreotragus oreotragus | reverse complement strand
AAGAATACATTTGAATCAGTTCTAATAAGATGGATGAAACTGGAACCAATTATACAGAGTGAAGTAAGCCAGAAAGAAAAACACCAATACAGTATACTAACACATATATATGGAATTTAGAAAGATGGTAATGAGGACCCTGTATGCAAGACAGCAAAAGAGATACAGATGTGTAGAGCGGACTTATGGACTCTGAGGGAGAAGGAGAGGGAGAGGGAGAGGGTGGGATGATTTGGGAGAATAGCATTGAAATTTGTATACTATCATGTAAGAAATGAATTGCCAGTCCTTTAACTTTTGATTTCTTTGCCATCCACTGCAGAGAACTGGGATGTCAGGGTTCCACTTCTCCATATATTCTCTTTAAGAACTGGACTTTACTTTTACAAACTTCTTCTCAGGGTATGAATGACCACTGGGTCTTCACCAAAAATATTTTCTACCTCTCTTATACACCTATCATTTTCTATCATCTATTATGGGTATTTACACTCATTCTACTGCCTTATTACAGGATGCAGGCTCCTTAAGAGCAAGGAATGTGATTCATCTCTACATAATGCTCCCCAGTATCTTGCACACAACAGATGCAATTTAGATCCCTCGGTCAGAAAGATCCTCTGGAGAAGAAAATGGCAACCCACTCCAGTATTTTTGCCTGGAAAATTCCATGGACAGATGAGCCTGGTGGGCTACAGTCCATGGTGTCTCAAAGAAGTCAGACACAACTGAGTGAGCGCATGTGCACACATGCACACACGCCCACCCCTGGCACACAGTAAGGGCTTAAAAGGTTACAGAAAAAGGCTGTCCAAGTTAAAAAGACAGCAGGATAAACTTCAATAATCATAGCTATTAAGTGAAACCCTCTAGACATTCTCACCAAAGTTCACTGTACATTAATACTCTGAGTTTTTTTTTGAAAAATTAAACTCCAAATATTCTAACTAGAGGCTAAGCTAGTAGTTAAAATTTTGTCACATAATATGTCAATTGGCAAAAACAATTGACATACAGATGCTATAACTGCTTCTGATTTTTTGCTATTAAAATAGCATTCTCATGAACACTTCTGTCTATAAAGTTTCTCTGTACTGAGGATTTCCCCCTGAGGATCCAGCTAAAAATTACAGGCCAAGGAATGTATATATTTTTATGTTCTTGATACATACTGCTAAAACACACTAAAATGCACTTTAAAAGGACCATTTCAATTTATATCGATTAGGGTTGGCTTCAGTGTGAGTCAAAACCTAAGTATGTCTCAAGCCAATAATCATTTCATGCCAATTAAGTTTTGCAATGCCAGCTTTCTTCAAAAAGAAAGACCATAACAGGTATAGCTTGAGACACTACATAAGCTTTGCGACCAATTCTCTCCTCACCTTCAACACATTTAGCTGTAAGCACATACAGAAGAGAAGTAAAACAGAGAAGCTGAGGGAATGTTATATTTAATAACTTCAGTTATTGGTTTCAAGCTCCTCCCAAACTAATTTCTTTAGAACCCAACAGGCTGTAATTCTCTTGTTTAAATTTTATTTATTCACTTATTATTTTGGGCCTGCTGGGTCTCCGCTGCTGCGCGGGTTTCTCTTCAGTTGCCACCAGCCGAGGCTACTCCCTAGCTGCAGTTCGTGGGCCTCTCATCACAGTGGTCTCTTACTGTGAAGCTCAGTCCCTAGGCACACAGGCTTCAGCAGGCGCAGCATGTGGGCTCAGTAGTTGCGGCTCCCAGGTTCTAGAGTGCAAGCTCAATAGTTGTGGCACACTGGCTTAGCTGCTCAGAGTCATGTGACATCTTCCTAGACCAGAGAGCAAACCCGTTGTCTTCTGCATTGGCAGGCAGATTCTTTACCACTGAGCCACCAGGGAGGCTCCTGTAATTCTCTCTTAAAAGGAACCGGCAGAAATCATAAGAATCTGTCTGCCAATGCAGGGGACACAGGTTCGATCCCTCGTCCGGGAAGATCTTTCATGAAGAGCAACTAAGCACGTGCGCCACAACTATTAAGCCTGTGCTCTAGAGCCTACAAGCCACAACTACTGAAGCCTGCACACCCGAGAGCCTCTGCTCTGCAACAAAAGAAGCCACTGCAACGAGAAGCTGGCATACCACAAAAGGAACAGCTCTGTTTGCCACAACTAGAGAAAGCCTGAGCAAAGCAACGAAGACCCAGTGTAGTCAAATAAGTAAGTGATTTTTAAAAAGGAACTTTCTTTTGAAAAGAGAACCCACTTCTCTCTGTATCCCCTAGATCCAGTGCAGTACCTTAGCATACAGTAGAAAATATTTAAATGAACACTCTGTTCTCATGTCAATGATCAACTTTTACTTCATCTCTCTCTAGTTTTTAAGTACTGTTCTTTTCATTATTACTTTGTGTAAGGAATTATATATTTTCCTCAACAATTCTATGGGTATCATCATACCCAGTATCAGTTGAGAATATCAAGACTCTTTAAAAAAGAATTATGTGAAAGACACTCCACACTAATTCAGGTACACAGTAAGTGTTCACTGAAGGTCAAATAAATCTGTAATCTCACCTAACTGGGTTGCTCTTCAGAATTTTGCTTTTACATTCAGATCTACTGACATCTGAGGTGACATGAGATGGCACTGGCAAAACAGCTTCAATATGTAGAAAATTTTAACTTCGGCACCCTCTAATCTTTCAGGACCAGTGTCTACCACAAATCCCCTACTCGGACAGGTTCACCCAAATCTGTCTTACTGAGACAATCATCCCTGGTTCCAAGATGGTCTCTCCCTTCCTCCTCCCCTCAGAGCTAATTCCTCTTCCAGGAACTGCCCCCAGCAAGGATGTAGCAGAAATGCTACTCTTAGTTTCATTAATTTATACAAGTGTAACAGAAGGTGGCTCAGTGGTTAAAAAAAAATCAACCTCCAGTGCAGAAGACCAATGTTCGATACCTGGTTCAAGAAGATCCCCTGGAGAAGGAAATGGCAACCCAGTCCAGTATTCTTGCCTGAAAAACCCAATGGACAGAGGACCCTGGTATACCGGCTATAGTCCATGGGGTTGCAGAGAGTTGGAGAGGATTTAGCAACTCAACAACAGTAACAACAGACTGACAGCATTAGTAGGAGAAAGGCGTTATTTATCATTAGGGCAAAAAACACCCTGAACTCCAATCAATCTCTAAACAACAAAATGCATAATGGAGATTAGAGGGAAGTGTGTGAACTATTCTATATCCTTCTACTCCAGCCTTGGTCTAATTTCCTCCTTTCCCAAGTCAGTTGATAACAGGATGTCAACATCACCTGGCAACCCATCTCTGAAATATTCTGATCCTTGATCACTTGCTTAACCGTAACTCAAGGAAGGTATCACAACCAGATATATCATTCAACTACTTGGAAAGGGACTGTGCAACTAATCACTCTAGTGTAATCACTAGAGTGCTTTCCTAAGAAGTGTTTCTTTCCACATCACATCTATTTATAACTAACAAACACTGGAGGAGGTTGAGGCAAAATCTCAGTTGAAATCTAAGTACTCTCTAAATTTTACTTGGCTTGTTGGCTCTAGCTTGTTGAGGATACATTTTTAAAAAGAAGTTTTTATTTTAATTGGAGGATAATTACAATATTTTAATGGTCTTTGCTATACATCAACTCAAACTGACCACAGGCATACATGTGTCCCTTCCATTCTGAATCCCCCTCACTCCCCACCCCACCCCGGTTGTCACAGAGCTCTTGCTTAGGGTTCCCTGCATCATACATCAAACTCCAACTGCCTATCTATTTTACATATGCTAATGTATGTTTCAATGCTATACTCTCAAATCACTCCACCCTCTCCTTCTCCCACTGAGTCCAAAAGCCTGTTCTTTATGTCTGTGTCTCCTTTGCTGCTGGATAGCTGGTACCATCTTTCTAGATTCCATATATATGTGTTAATATATGATACTTGTCATTTTCTGACTACTTCACTCTGTATAATAGGCTCTAGGTTCATTCATCTCATTGAAACTGATTCAAATGCATTCTCTTTTTTTAATAGCTGAGTAATATTCCACTGTTTATATGTACCACAACTTCCTTATCCATTCATCTGCCAATGAACATCTAGGTTGCTTCCATGTTCTAGCTACTGTAAATAGTGCCGCAATGAACACTGAGGTACATGCATCTTTCTCAATTCTGGTTTCCTCAGGGTATATGCCCAGTAGTGGGATTGTTGGGTCATATAGGCAATGCCAAAGAATGCTCAAACTACCGCACAACTGCACTCATCTCACACGCGAGTAAAGTAATGCTCAAAATTCTCCAAGCCAGGCTTCAGCAATACGTGAATCGTGAACTTCCAGATGTTCAAGCTGGTTTTAGAAAAGGCAGAGGAACCAGAGATCAAATTGCCAACACCTACTGGATCATGGAAAAAGCAAGAGAGTTCCAGAAAAACATGTATTTCTGCTTTACTGACTATGCCAAAGCCTTTGACTGTGCGGATCACAACAAACAATAAAATGTGAAAGAGATGGGAATACCAGACCACGTGACCTGCCTCTTGAGAAATCTGTATGCAGGTCAGGAAGCAACAATTTGAATTGGACATGGAACAACAGACTGGTTCCAAATAGGAAAAGGAGTATGTCAAGGCTGTATATTGTCACCCTGCTTATTTAACTTATATGCAGAGTACATCATGAGAAATGTTGGGCTGGAAGAAGCACAAGCTGGAATCAAGACTGCTGGGAGAAATATCAATAACCTCAGATATGCAGATGATACCACCCTTATGGCATAAAGTGAAGAGGAACTAAAAAGCCTCTTGATGAAAGTGAAAGAGGAGAGCGAAAAAGTTGGCTTAAAGCTCAACATTCAGAAAACAAAGATCATGGCATCTGGTCCCATCACTTCATGGGAAATAGATGGGGAAACAGTGTCAGACTTTTTTTTTTGGGGGGGGGGGCTCCAAAATCACTGCAGATGGTGATTGCAGCCATGAAATTAAAAGGTGGTTACTCCTTGGAAGAAAAGCTATGACCAACCTAGATAGCATATTCAAAAGCAGAGACATTACTTTGCCAACAAAGGTCTGTCTAGTGAAGGCTATGGTTTTTCCTGTGGTCATGTAAGGATGTGAGAGTTGGACTGTGAAGAAAGCTGAGCGCCAAAGAATTGATGCTTTTGCACTGTGATGTTGGAGAAGACTCCTGAGAGTCCCTTGGACTGCAAGGAGATCCAACCAGTCCATTCTGAAGGAGACCAGTCCTGGGTGTTCATTGGAAGGACTGATGTTGAAGCTGAAACTCCAGTACTTTGGCCACCTCATGCGAAGAGTTGACTCATTGGAAAACAAACACTCAGATGCTGGGAGGGATTCGGGGCAGGAGGAGAAGGGGACGACAGAGGATGAGATGGCTGGATAGCATCACCGACTCGAAGGACATGAGTCTGAGTGAACTCCGGGAGTTGGTGATGGACAGGGAGGCCTGGTGTGCTGCGATTCATGGGGTCGCAAAGAGTCGGATGCGACTGAGCAACTGAATTGAACTGATGGTAGTTTTATTCCTAGTGAGGATGCATATTTTAACTTTTGTTTTCAGTTATTCCCAGAGAGAAACTTAGCAAAAAGCAGAGATCTCTGTGGTCTCCTTCCTCCGACACAGATAGCTTTGCTTTATACAATAAGCAATATGCCCTCTTTGGTAGCAGCAGGAGAAATGGAAAGTGAAGTCCTTTCAGGAAGTGAAAGGCTAGGCTTTCAACCTAGGCTCTAATCTGTAACTAAAGCTTTTATACTCAATCTTTATTATTTACATTTAATTACTGATTTACCAAATTAAATACTTGCAGATTCCACTTACTAAACACCTATTCCTACGTAATAAGCACTGTAAGTAATAAAGCCCTCATTTTCACCACTGAGAAACCCAAGTATTCAAGAGGGCATGTACTCTGTATAAGAATACCCTTATTTAAGAATAATAAGTGGTACAGCCAAAATTAAAACCTTGAGTAACAATCTCCGAAGTCCAGGTTATCTCCTATGCTACACTGCCTCCCATTATTTAATTAATTCATGTTAGAAAACAAGAAGTTTTCAATAAAGTCTCAATTTGGAAATTTTCAACAAATTTTTTGTTCAACTGAGAATAAAACATCTGGAATTTTTTTTCTATTTTCGCTTTAAAGAAATGATAAAGTGAACATAATATTTCAACCCCCTTGTTTTGCATAAAAGGAAACTAAGGCTTAGCAAAGTGAACAAGCTTTCCCAAGTCACAGAGCAAGAGAATGGTAGAACTATCCAGTCTTATTCCCAGTCTCTTCTTTCTTCACTGTATCTACAGGCAGCTAAGTAACAGCTCATGAATGTACATAAAATTATTTTCCTTTATGCCTAAGGTCAACAAATAATCAGTATAGATTTGTTCTTTGAATATAATTTGGTGTCAAGTAAGACTGGAAAATGCTGCTTATCAAATCCCCTTTCTGGAAATTTCCAATACATTTTTTAAAAAGGCTTTGAAAACTCCTGCCTTCAGTTAAAAAGAAAAAAGAAAAAAAAACAAAAAAACCCTTTAACTTCACATAAAGGAAGTTTTTTTTTTAAAGAACTCAAACTAGTATCTGTTTGAAGAGTTTTCCTACAGAACTGTTTGTGACCCACCGGTACAGACAATCAAGAGATGTCAAATTAATGTTCCATATGAATCAAGAGCTAACCATACACACATAGTAGCTTCTTAAACAAACCCACAATATTTATCCAAGCAATTAAGAGTAGGTGGAATAAGGGATGGAACTTTGTCGGAAATTTAGAAGACACTCCAGTCTTCAACAATCCTTCATTCTAACTCTACCATTCACTAGCTTGGTGACCTTAAGCATCTTTCTGGGTTTCCGTTTCTTTACTGGTAAAATGTAAATAAAAATACTCATTAACTCACTAGGTTGTAAAGAGTAAGTGTACAATGCTCAATTTAGCTATTATTTTTAAGAGCCATGCTGCTGCTAAGTCGCTTCAGTTGTGTCTGACTCTGTGCGACCCCATAGACGGCAGCCCACCAAGCTCCTCTGTCCCTGGCATTCTAAGAATGCTATAATGAACCTTAGTTTATGAGGACAAGAAAGACATTTGTACATCAATTAAGATGACCATGTGGATTTTTCCCCTTCATTTTTTAATGTGAAGTATTACATGGATTGTTTCATAGATTGAACCACTCATGCATTCCAGAGATATATCCCATTGGTCATGGTGTATACTCCTTTTAATATGCTGTTGAATTCAGTTTGGTAGTATTTGTTTGAGGATTTTTGCATTACTGTTCATAAGGGATATTGGTCTGTAGTTCTCTAGTAGTATTTGAATATTAGGCTAATGCTGGCCTCAAAGAATGACTTAGAATGTGTTCCCTCCTTTTCAGTTCTTCAAATGTTTGGTTCAATTCACCAGTGAAGCTACTGGGTCCAAGGCTTTTCTTTGTTGGGAGAGTTTTAACTATGGATTCAATCTCCATATTAGTTACAGGTCTATTCAGATTTTCTATTTCTTTGTGACTTAGTCTTGGTAGGTTTTGTATTTCTTGGAATTTGTCTATCTCGTCTAGGTTATCTAATTTGTTGGCATTCAACTATTCACAGTACTCACTTCAAAACATTTTTGTTAACAGAATTGGTAACGTCTCCATTTTCATTTCTTTTTTTTTTTTCTTTTGGCCATGGGACATGTGGGATCCTTTTCCCAACCAGGGACTGAACTCATGACCCCTTCAGTGGAAGAGCAGAGCCCTAACCACCGAGCCACTGGGGAAGTTCCCCCATTTTCCTTTCTGGTTTTAGTAATTTGAATCTTTTGTCCTCATTCCACCTAGCTAAAAAGTTTGTCAATTTTGTTGATTTCAAAGGACCAATTTTTGATTTCACTGATTTTCAGTGTTTGTCACTGATTTTCAGTCTTATTTTTCTATTCTCTCTGCTGTTTACCTAGGCTCTCTCCTTTACATTTCCTTCCTTCCACTAGCTCTGAATTTAGTCTGTTCTTTCCCTTCTAGTTTCTTAAATTATAAAGTTAGGTTGTTGATTTGAAATCTTCTGGTATTGTACTGTACTGTACTACATTGTATTTTGAATTTTGGCAGCATGCAGGATCTTAGTTCCTTGATCAGGGATCGAATCTGTGCCCCCTGCACTGGAGCATGGAATCTTAACCACTGAAATGCCAGGAAGACCTTTTATTATTACTTTTTAAAATTTAAGATCTTTTGTGTTTTTTAACATTCATGTTTAAAAGCTACAAATGCCCCCCTACCACTCCCCAAGCATTGTTTGCTGCATCCTGTAAGCTTTGGCACATTGTATTTTCATTCTCATTCCGCTTTACATATTTTCTAATTTTCCTTGTGATTATTTCTTTCATCCATTGGTTAAGTGTGCTGTTTACATAAACTCATGAAATTTTCAATTTTATTTCTGTTATCAATTTCTGTCTTAATCACACTGTGGTTTGAGAAACTACTTTGTATGACAGCTACCTATTAAAATCAATTGAGACATAACTTCTTATATATGGAAACCCTAAAGATCTCCCCAATCCCTGTTAGAACTAAACAATGAATCAAACAAAGTACCATGACACAAGTCAACAGAGAAGTTTCAGTTGCATTTCTTTACACTAACAATGAATACTCTAAAGAGGGAAGCCAGAAAACAATTCCATCTATAACAGCATCAAAAAGAATAAAATATTGAGGAGGTAAAAGATTTATACAATTAAAACTATAAAACATTACTGAAAGAAATTAAAAGATCTACATAAATGGAAAGACACCCGGTGTTTATGGATTGGAAGACTTAATACTGTTAAAAGGTCAATACAACCCAAAGTCAGCTACAGAGTCAAAACAATCCCTATCAAAATCTCAATGATCTTTTTTTTGGGGTGCAAAAATAGAAAAACCAATACCCAAACTCATATGGAACCTCAAGGGACCCTGAAGAGCCAAAAATAATCTTGAAAAGGAAGAACAAAGATAAAGGACTCACACCTCCTGATTTCAACACTTACTATAAAGTTACAGCAATCAAAATAGTGTGGCACAGACATGAAGACTGACATACATATGGCATTGGTCTCCGGCCCCCGGTTTCTGACATAGAGCTTATTGCAAATACCACAAGACTCTCGTTCTAACATTTAGTTTTTGATCCCAGTTCCTGATTCAGTGTCCAAAACTGTTGTAATTTCCTATGTGATAAGAACACTAGGAGCATCTTGTGTTCTAATATTTGGTTTTTGACCCTGATTCCTGAGAGACATCCTAAATCCCTTGCAATTTCCTGGATGACAACCTTGTCTTTTGTTCTGATGAGGTGACTCTCGGATAGGGACTGGTCATCAGACAGAAAAACCATGATTAGAAATTTCAATTTTCAGCCCCAGAACTTCCCTACTGGTACAGTGGTTAAGAATCTACAGGGAACTAAGGTCCCATTTGCAACAGATAAGCTTGAGTACACTAGAGCCTGCGCACTGCAACAAGATCTGAAGCAGCCAGATACACAAATAATTTAAAATAAATATTTAGCCCTACCTCCCAATCTCCAGAGAGGAGCTGGAAATGGAGTTAATAGTTGTGCCTAAGCAATAAAGCCTCCAAAAATAATACCCTAATAGCATGAGATTCAGAGATGAAGCCATCTATATGCCAGGAGGATGGTGTATTCCAGCTTCTCTGGGACAGAAGCTGCCCTGCACTTGGGACCCTTCTGGACCTTGCCCTACATGTCTCTTTATCTGGTCGTTTTTCTGTATCCTTTATTATATCTTTTGTAATAAATCAATAAACAAAAGTGAATCCCTGAGGTCTGTGACCCATTCTAGCCAATTATCAAACCCCAAATGGGGGTCACGTGAACCCCAATTTATACCTGGTCAGTAAGAAGCTCAGGTGGCACTGGAAGTGAGGGCAGTCCTGTGGGGCTGAGTGCTTAACTTGTGGGATCTGATGCTAACTTCAGGCAGACAGTGTCCAAACAGAACTAAACTGAATCTGGGAGAACTGCTTGATGTGTGGAAAGCCCACACATCTGTTTAGAGTAAAAGAGAAACACAGAGGAGTTGCTTTTCCTACTCATTTACCTAACATCATGTGCTTAGTCGTGTCTGACTCTCTGCGACCCCATGGGCTGTAGCCCACCAGGCTCCTCTGTCCATGGAGATTCTCAGGGAAGAATACTGGAGCAGGTTGCCATGCCCTCCTCCAGGGGATCTTCTGCCGGGACTGAATCTAGGTATCCTGCACTGCAGGCAGATTCTGTGTCATCCAAGCCACCAGGGAAGCCCACCTAACACCATATATAAAAATTAACTGAAAATGGATCCAAGACCCAAAAGTAAAACCTAAAGCTATATATATATAACACTTAGGAAAAAACATAAGCTAAAAACTTCCTGACACTCGATTTGGGAATGATTTTTCTTTCGTGTTTTTAAATTGGCTGCATGGCATGAAGGATCTTAGTTCCCCTGTGGACCCTGATTTGGAAGTTTGGAGCCTTAACCACCAGACACCAGGGAAGTCCTAGAAATGATTTCTTCAAAGTGACACCAAAGGCACAAGCAATAAACAGGAGAGACAAACTGGACTTTGTGACAATTTTTAAATTTGTACAACAAAAGACACTATCCAGAGTAGAAAGACAACCCCAGAATGGGAGAATATGTTTGTTAATTATGTATTTGACAGGGAATTAACATTCAGAATATAGAGAACTCTTAAAACAACAACAAAAACACAACTTGATTAGGCAAAGGACTTGATCAGACATTTTGGCAAAGAAGATACACAAATAACCAACAAACAAATGAAAAGATGTTCGACATCACCAATCATTAGGGAAATGCAAATCAAAACTATAAGGTACCACTTACCACCTGTTTGTATAGCTACTATTGAAAAAACAGGAAATGAAAAGTGCTGGCCAGGATGTGGTGAAACTAGAACCCTTGTGCACCACTGGTGGGAATGTAAAATGTTACAGCAACTGTGGAAAACAATGTGCAGCTCATCAATAAATCAGAAACAGAACTATCATATGACACAGCGATTCCCCTTTCACGTGTGTACCCGAAATAAACACGGTCGTGAACAGACACCCACAGCACTGTCCACAGCAGCCAAGACGGGAAATAACCCAGTGTCCATTGCCAGATAAGGCAAATGAGCAAAATGTATGTATACGTAAAATGGAGTATTATTCAGCCTTTAAAAAGAAGAAACTTTTGCAATATCCTACAAGAAGGATGAACTTTGAGAATATTATGCTAAGAAAAACAAGCCAGTCATAAAAAGACAAATACTACATGATTCCACTTCTATGAAGTATTTGGAGCACTCAAAATCATAGCGAAAGACTAAACTGGTGGCTGCCCTGGGCTAGAGGAAGGGGGAAATGGGAGTTATTGTCTAATGGGTGTAATTTCAATTTCACAAGATGAAAAGAGTTATGAAGATGAATGATAATGGTCACACAACATTAGAGATGTATTTGCTATTACTAAATTGTATACTTAAAATTGTTAAGATGGTAAATTTTCTATGTATTTTACCATGTTTTACAAACTGGAGGAAAAACATATTTTTGATGTGAGATGAACTTGAACTTGATTAAAAGGTTCTGAAGTACTACAATCAGATTACTTTGTTTTCTAGGAATCAAATAAATTGATTTTTTTGGTTTTTCCCTTCCTCCTAAAAGAGGGATACTTAAAGCTGCAGGAATTGCTTTAACAAAGAGAGATACACATCAGGAACAAATGCACTGGGACTTCCCAGATTAAGTCCCTGGTTAATTCAGTGGTTAAGAATCCACCTTCAAATGCAGAAGACACAGGCTCGACTCCTAGTCAAGGAACCAAGATTCCACACGCCTTGGGAGATAAGACTGAGCACAACTAGACAAGCACACCACTATAACAAAACCCCTCCAGGAAGTGGAATTTCTGGTGAATTATGAAATTCACTCAACAAACAGTAACTGACATCATGTGGCAAGCACCACAAAGAAATCACAGTTCTGATCCCCAATAACTTTGTGGAGTAAAAAGACTTGTAAATAATTAAATTATGACAATGACCATATACCAGTAGTAAACAAATCCAAGTGTTTCGGGGGACTCAGGAGGATATCAAAGTTCTGAGCTGAAAACTAGTGGAAGGAGGTGTTTCAGGACAATAGAGGAATATGCACAGAGGCATAGAGTAATGAAAAAGAATGTCTTGTTAAGGAAACTAAAAAATATCTCTGGAATAGAAATAGAAAGGGTAGAATATTAGAGTTGAACAGTGAAACAAGAGTCAGATCGTGAGAAGTAAAGAAAGATTTCATGCTGCTTTAATCAATACAAAGCAAATGAAAAATCTTAATGAGTGACACAATCAAATATTTGCTAGAAATATTATTCTGGAAAAACTAAGAAGGCTAAATCGAACAGGAGAGACTTGAAACCAGGAGCACTGGTACAGTTACTGAAATAGTTCAAAGTATATTGAAATATAAGTATAAACTAGGGTAGAGGCAATGCAGATAAGAGTGAGTGTGGCGGATTTTTTGGTTTAACTCCACTGTCTGTAATCTTACAGACAGTGAAATGAAAATACCTTTGCTCCATGGAAGGAAACCTATGACAAAACTAGACAGTGTATTAAAAATCAGAGACATCACTTCACCGACAAAGGTCCGTCTAGGCAAAAATATGGTTTTTCCAGTAGTCACGTACAGATATGAGAGTTGGACCATAAAGAAAGTTGAGCACTGAAGAATTGATGCTTTCGAACTGTGGTGCTGGAGAAGACCCTTGAGAATCCCTTGGGCAGCAAGATCAAACCAGTCAATCCTAAAGGAAATCAACCCTGAATAGTCACTAGAAGGACTGGTGCTGAAGGTGAAGCTCCAATACTGACACCTGATGCAAACTGCTGATTCACTGGAAAAGACTCTGATGCTGGAAAAGAATGAAGACAAAAGGAGAGAGGGGCAGCAGAGGATGAGATGGCTGGATAGCATCAGTGACTCAATGCACATGAGTTTAACTTATCGGGAGATGATGAAGGACAGGGGAGCCTGTTGTGAACAACATTCAACTCCAACATGAATTTATAAACATTAATACATATACACATGCATACATACTGAAAAAAAAATTCCGCAGGTTATTTAGCATGAAAACACTTTCTCTTCTAAATTTATTCCAAGAAACTAACACTCTCATGAAATAAGATTTTAAAGACACACATATACAACTGGAAGCATTAACATCAAATCTTCAGTTTTATTACTTATTTTTTGCTATTCATTTTAAGAAAAAATATAATATGGATAAATGGCCACTAAGATTTCCTAAATATATTAAAAGACCGTTAACTGGCCCAAAAGAAAACTGACAAAATTAATCTTTACCAATATTCACCTCAAAGATAGGCAGGGTTTCCCCAGTGGCACAGCAGTAAGAATTCGCCTACAATGCCGAAGACGAGTTTGATCCCTGGGTGGGGAAGGTCCCCTGGAGAAGAAAATGGCAATCTACTTCAGTATTCTTGCCTGAAAAATTCCTTGGACAGAGGAGTCTGCAGGACTATATAGTTCATTGGATTGCAAAGAGTTGGACACGACTGAGCACGCATGTGCGCGCACACGCGCGCGCACACACACACACACACACACACACACACAGATTTGCTTCTAAAAGAGTATCTGCAGTACAGATAATCCTCAACTCAGAGTAATCTGAATTTATACTGCTCTGCCAATTACACAAATGTTATTCCTGAAAACACTTAGAGGAATGTGTAAACAAACACTGATGGCCAGCTCACTCTGAAGAAACAACCCCAAATTTCAATCAACTTGATCACAAATGCCTGTAATTGTTACATAAAGATGTAACAAACAAAAGCCCAGCAAGAACTACTGAATCAGTTTGTCCAAAAGCTTACAAGAAGACAATAACTGTGTTCTTGAATAACAGCACTCAACAACACAAAATGTTAATCACATCCTCTCAAATTCATTTATAAATTTAATAAAATTTCAATTTTATGAAGCTGATTATAAAGTTCTTTTGGAAAAGCAGGTAAACAAGAAAATCTGTAAAAATCTTGAAAAAGAGCAGCAAAGAGACCACCTCTTTAGATTAAAATACACTATCTCTTGTTCAGTCGCTCAGTTATGTCTGTGACCCTATGAACTGCAGCACACCAGGCATCCCTGTCCTTCACTATCTCCCTGAGTTTCCACGATACAATTATGCAATTATGAGTAGTATGTGTAAGATGAATGGAACAGAAAAGAAAGCTGAGGAAGTGACTTAACTGCATACAGAATTCTGTACTGAGAAAGCAATTTCAAAACAAAGAAAGTTTAAAAATAAACAAAAACAAAGAAAAACCCTTGTAGATCCTATTTCTTAGCTTTACGTTTACAGGAAAACTGTATAGAAAGTATGGAGAGTTCCTATACTCCCTTCCTGACATCCACTTCCCCGTTATGAATGTCTTGAAGTGTTGTGCACGTTATAACTGCATTAACTAAAGCCCACAGTTTACACATTAGGGTTCACTCTTTGTTGTACACTCTATGGGTCTTGTCAAATACATATCATGTATCTATCATCATAGTGCCATAAAGAGTTCCACTGCCCTAAAAGCTCCATGCTCCATTTGTTCTCTACCGTCTAACCCCCATCCCTGGCAACTGCTGACCTTTATACTATCTCTATAGTTTTGCCTTTTTCAGAAAGGCATATAGTTGGAGTCAGGTATAGAAGCTTTTCAGACTGGTTTCCTTCACTTAGCAATATTCATCTAAGGTTCCTCTGTGTCTTTTCATGACTTGAGAACTCATTTCCCCCTAACCCCCAAAGAATAATATTCTATTGTACGGATGTACCAGTTTGTTTATCCATTTATATACTGAAGGACACCTTTGTTTCTTCCACCTTTTTGGCAATTGTGAATAAGGCTGCTATAAACATCTGTGTGCAGGTGTCTGTGTGGACATAAAGCATTTTTATTTTACTTCAATTTAGGTAAATATTGCTGGATCATATGGTTAAGACTATGTTTACTTCTTTTTTTTTTTTTTGGCTGCACAGCTTGTGGGATCCTCATTCCCTGACCAGGGATTGAAGCCAGGCTGTTGGCAGTAAGAGCTCAGAGTCCTAACCACTAGACCACCAGGGAATTCCCTAAGACTATGTTTATTTTAAGAAACTGCATAACTGTTTCAAAGTAGCTGTATTATTTTGTATTCTCACTAGTAATGGATGAATTTTTGTTGTTCCATATCCCTGCATTCGGTGTTTTAGATTTTAGCCATTCTAACACTTTATGGTGGTTATCTCATTGTTTTAGTTTGCAGTTCCTTAAATGATACTTGATGTTCAGCATCTTTTCATGTTTCTTTATCATCTTCTGTATATTTCTTGATTGGTGAGGTATCAGTTCAGATCTTTACCCCACGTTGTAACTGAGTTGTTTCTTTACTGCTCAATTTTAAAAGCCCAACCATACAGTTGTTTAGAAGAAAACATAAGTGAATTCTTCTACTGCCTAAGTGTGGGGAAGTCTTTAACCATGACTCAAAATTCCTAAGCAATAAAGGAAAAGATTTTGTATTACACAAACAAAATTCTGTGTAAAAAAAAAATACAACATCAGTGTGGCCAAAATCAGCATCATACAAAATAAAAAGAGCTGAGAATGACGTCTGCAACTTATTTAACAGATCAACAGTTAATACCCCTAATGTATAAATTATTTAAAAAATACAGAAGAAAAAGAATGGGACTTCTCTGGTGATCCAGTGATTGGGACTCTGTGCTTCCACTGCAGGGGGCATGGGTTCAATCCTTCGTTAGGGAATTGGGATCCCACATGCTTCAAAGTGAGGCCAAAAAAAAAAAACAGAAAAGGATAACTTGCTACAGAAGTGGGTGAGTGGACCATTCATAGAAAAATAAACCCAAATCGTCCTTAAAATATAAAAGTTGATCAACCTCACTCATAAGGGAAAAGCAGATTAAAAACGACACTACATTTGACAACATATTCTGTTAGTCAGGTTGCTGGGGCCCTCAAACATTGCTAGTGGGAACATAAAATGGTACAATTCTCAGAAAGAAAATTTGGCAATATCTAGCAATGTTACATATTTATATGTATATATATATACACTTAACCCTTTGACCCAGAAATACTAAAAAAAATAAAATGTTAGTGCACAAGGCTACTTACCATTATGTTATTTATTATAACAAATAATGAGAAATAACCCAAATATCCATCAGGAGGGGGCTAAATTATGGTATGTATACAATAGAGTATTACATAGCTGTAAATATCAAAGAGAGAATTTCCTACATTGCCATCACAAGAAAATAATAAGTATAAAAGGCAGGTGGAGAAAAGTGTGTAATAAACATCACCATTTATCGGGGGAGTCATAAATACATTTACTTAATACTTATATTTTTAAATAAAAGGGTTTGTTATCTTTTTAATTCTAAGCTTATATAGGAGTAGGAGAAGGCAGGGAACAGAACAGAATATAAGGAAGAGTAAAAGGAGTTAGATTTCTTTAAATATATTGCTACATGTAGATTTAACTTTGGAATCATATTGCTGTTTTATAAAACAAAATTTAAAAACAGCAGCACCAATATTCCCTAAACATCACAAGTAAAAATCAATGTAGAGACAGTAGCATAACAACTCAAAACTATCCCACATGACTTGAAAACACAGTAAAATTGGCTTCCCTGGTGGCACAGTGGTAAACAATCTGCCTGCCTATTCAGGAGACACTGGTTCAATCCCTGGGTCGGAAGATCCCTTGGAGGAGGAAACTGCAACCTACTCCAGTATTCTTGCCTGGAAAATTTCATGGACAGAGGAGCCTGGTGAGTGGGTTATACTGACAGAGGAATCAGTTGCGTGTGCATGCTCAGTTATGTCTGTCTCACTGCAGACATAATGAGATGGACATAACTGAGCATGCACACACAACTGACTATATATTCTACAATAAAAAAGCTTAAATTAGTTCAAATAATCATATTGTTGTTACTAGGAAGGGTATTATTTTGCAAAACTTAAAGTGATGATTATGTGATAAAGCAAATGAATCATCATATTAACCTCATTAAGAACTACATTTTTTGGTATAGAGAAAGGAGAGGTGAAACATAGTGCAGAATTTTAACTAGCAGTCCTGAATTTGAATTGGAAATATAAAACTGTTTCATCATGAATTAAATAAATACAAATATATGTGTGTGTCTATGTTATATATGTATTTCCTAGTTCAATTAACTAAAAAGTTCTAGAACAATCCAAGAGCAATGAGCCAAGGCACACACACATTTCCTGGAGAAATGGCTAATTCAAGATTAGGTAGAAAATGAGCAAGATGAGTCAAACATCTTACATCATCAGAAAGCTAGAAAGCTATCAAAGGCTTACTGGGGCCATGACAACATAGTAAAAAGTCTTTAGGAACAGAAACACGAGGCTCTTACAAACTCAAAAGGGAAATATTTTCTGTGATTCTGAAAAAATAAAATTGTGCATCTATTAGGTTTTCCTTAAAAAAAGGAAACCAAACACTCACAACTGTCAAAGATGGCCCATCAATAAGCACAATGGCATGAAATGTAGAACATTAAATATGTTTACATCCATGACTTCATTGCAAATTAAAAAAATTTACCATTAAAAATTTAAAAATCTGGCTGGTTACTTTCTAGGATGCTGGGAATCAACTCATTATTTAAAAACTAATAACTGAAAGGATTAAATGTTTATCTTGCCTTTATTATACATACTGTGTGCTATGCTTAGTCATGTCTGACTCTGCAATCCCATGGACTGTAGTCCACCAAGCTCCTCTCTCTCTTGGATTCTCCAGCCAAGAATACTGGAGTCCGTTGCCATTTCCTCCTCCAGGGGATGTTCCCAAACCAGGCTTTGAACGCAGGTCTCCCACACTGCAGGGAGATTCTTTACCAGCTGAGCTACCAGGGAAGCCCTATACATACTATAACTTAGTGTAACTAATGAGGGAACATATATCTTTATAGAAGACTCCCAATTAACAAATAAAGGAAGACAGAATCAAAATGTCATCACATTGCATGTGAAAAGACTAGGTAAAAGCTAATGAAATATAACGTATTAATATTAAGCTTATAGAAAATGTATCCAAGGATACTAAAACTATAAGCTAGATTTTTCAAGTGAAAAAACTTTACAAAGTTTAATTAACACTTTTAATTCCCAAATCAGTTAATTCTATATATGTGAAAAATACCAGACAAGTCTTCTGTTTAAAATACTTTCTGTATATATTCTCAGCCAGTGGGCATTTGACTCAAGGACTCAAACCAGGTCTCTGCAACAACCTAGAAGGGATGGGGAGGGAGATTCAAAATGGAGGGGACAGAGATATACCTATGGCCAATTCATGTTGATGCTTGGCAGAAACCAAAATAATACTATAAAGCAATTATCCTTCAGTTAAAAATAATTAAAAAAAATACAGCTAGTATAATAATAGTCAAAGACTAAATGATTTCATCCTAAGATTAGGACAAGACAAAGATGTTTACTCTGACCATTTTTATTCCACATTATATTAAAACATTTAAGCAAGAAGTGGGGGAAAGACATCCGGATTGGAAAATAAGAAGCAGAACTATTCACAGATAACATAATCTTATATATAAAAAAACTACAAGTTTAAAAAAAATGAAGAGAACCAAAAATGAGTTCAACTAAGTTGAACAATACAAAATCAGTACACAAGAATCAGTTATATTTCTGTATTTCTATACACTAGTAATGAACCTGAAAATAAAATTAAAAAAACATTTCCTTTCCCAGTATTATCAAAAAGAATAAAGTATGTAGGAATAAATCTAATAAAAAGAAGTACAAGTTTTGTACACAGAAGACTACAAAACATCGAGAGAAACTAAAGATGACTTAAATAAATGGAAAAATTCTCATATTCCTGGACTGAAAGATTCAGTATTAAGACAGCAAGGCTCCTCATACTGATTTAGAGTAAACAGCAATTTCTATCAAAGTTCCAGCTGGTAATTCCTATCAAAGTCCCAGCTACCTTTTTTGCAGAAATTGACACAGGTGATGCTACGACTTATTTGGAAATGAAAAGGATCCAGAATAGCTAAAACAGTTCTGAAAAAGAACAACGTTGAAGGAGGACTACTTTCTGACTTCCACTTATTACACAACTACAATAGTCCAAGACAGTGTAGTAACAGCATAAGGACTGATACAGACCAATGAAATAGAAATTAGAGTCCAGAAATAAATCCTTAGTTATGGTCAACTGATTTTAAACAAGGGTTTCAAGGTTATTCAATAGAGAAAGAATAATCTTTTCAAGAAATGGTGTTGATCCACATCCAGAAGAACGAAGTTAGACCCCTATCTAAAATCCATTAAAGATGAATCAGACCTTATACCTAAGAGCTAAAACTACAAAAGTCTTAGAAGAAAACAGGTGTATATCTTTGTAGCCCTGGATTACACCATGGTTGCTTAGATATGACTACCAAAGGACAAGCAACAAAAGATAAAGCAAGTAAATTGGACTTCATCAAATTAAAAAACTTCCAAGACACCACTAAGTGAAAAGACAACTCAGAGAATAGGAGTAAATATTTTGCCAATGATATATCTGACATAGGACTTGTACTCAGGATACATAAAGAATACTTACTACTCAACAACGAGAAATAGCCCAATTAAAAAATGGGCAAAGGACAGAAATAAACCCACTCACCTATAGTCAATTAATGACAAAGGAGGTGAGAATATGTAAAGGAAAAGACACCCTTCAACAAGCGGTACTGAAAAAGCTGGACAGCTACAATGAAATCAGAAACACTCCCTCACACCATACAAAAAAATAAAAATGGTTTAAAGACCTAAATATAACGCACCAAGCCATAAAACTCCTAGAAGAGAACACAGGCAAAAATACTTGGACATAAATCATAGCAATGTTTTCTTAGATCAGTTTTTCAAGGCAAAAGAAATAAAAGCAAAAATAAACAAATGGGACTTAAAATCAAAGGTTAAGGCTTTTGCACAGAAAAAGAAAGCATCAAAAAAGAAAAAAAAAAAAAAGCAACCTCAAGGAATGGCAGAAAATATCTGCACATGATGCAACCAAAAAAGGTTTAATATCCAAAATATTACAAACATCTCATATAACTCACCATCAAAAAAATCCCAAAATAACGGAATAAAAAAATGGGCAGAAGACTGAAATAAACATTTCTCCAAAGACATACAGATGGCCAACAGGCACATGAAAAGATGATCAACATTACTAGCTATAGAGAAATGCAAAGTCTAAACCAAAATGAGTTATCACGTCACACCTCTCAGAACGGCTATCATAAAAAGAACACAAATAACAAATGCTGGCAAGGACGTAAAGAAAAGGGGAACCCTGCACACCACTGGTGGGAATGTAAATTGGTGTAGCCTCTGTGCAAAACAGTATGGAGGTTTCTCAAAAGCTGAAAGCAAAACTACCTTATGACCCAGCAATTCCACTCATACGTACGTACCTGAAAAACACAAAACAAAGAAGGTCAGAATGTGGACTCCCCTGGTGGTCCAGTGGTAAAGGATCCACCTACCAATGCAGGGGACACAGGTTTGATCCCTGGTCCTGGAAGAGTTCCACATGCTGCAGGGCAACTAAGCTCATGTGTCACAACTACTGAGCCCGAACACCCTAAAGTCTGTACTCTGCAACAAGATAAACCACGGCAATGAGAAGCCAGCACACTGCAAGCGGACAGTAGACTTTAGCTGCTTGGCAACTAGGGAAAGCCCGGTACAGCAACTAAGACCCAACACAATCAAAATAATTAATTTAAAAATTTTGATGTATTAAAAAAGGTGATACTTTGCCATTTGCAGCAACGTGGACAGGCTGGGAGCTAAGTAAGCTAAGTAAGCTTATGTTAAGCTAAGTAAGTCAAAGAAAGGTAGACAAATACTATACAGTATCACTTACATGTGGAATCTAAAAAATACTATAAACTAGTGAATATAACACAAAAAGAAGCAGACTCACAGAGAGAGAGAGCAAACTAGTGACTACTGGTGGGGAGAAGGAAGATGTGAAGAACGATATAAGGACAGGGGATTAAGAAGTACAAAAAAACTATGTGTAAAATAAGCTACAAGGATATACCGTACAGCACAGGAAATATAGCCAATATTTTATAACAGCTATTAAATGGAGTAAACTTTTAAAACTTGCAAATCACTATACATTATACCTGTAGCTTATATAATATTGTACACCAACTATACTTCAGTTAAAAGATACAGCATGTACACATACATACACATATATGTACCATGAAATATTACTCAGCCATAAAAAAGAATGAAATATTGCTATNGCTGTCTAGATCTTCTCCATCTTTGGCTGCATAGAATATAATCAATCTGATTTCAGTGTTGACCATCTGGTGATGTCCATGTGTAGAGTCTTCACTTGTGTTGTTGGAAGAGACTGTTTGTTATGACCAGTGCATTATCTTGGCAAAACTCTATTAGCCCTTGCCCTGCTTCATTCTGCATTCCAAGGCCAAATTTGCCTGTTACCAAAGGTGTTTCTTGACTTCCTACTTTTGCATTCCAGTCCCCTATAATGAAAAGGACATCTTTTTGAAAGGGTGTTAGTTCTAAAAGGTCTTGTAGGTCTTCATAGAACCATTCAACTTCAGCTTCTTCAGCATTACTGGTTGGGGCATAGACTTGGATAACTGTGATATTGAATGNCCAAGGTCAAATTTGCCTGTTACTCCAGGTGTTTCTTGACTTCCTACTTTTGCATTCCAGTCCCCTATAATGAAAAGGAATCTTTTTTGGGTGTTAGTT
This sequence comes from Oreotragus oreotragus, assembly GCA_006410675.1. Taxonomy (NCBI): domain Eukaryota; kingdom Metazoa; phylum Chordata; class Mammalia; order Artiodactyla; family Bovidae; genus Oreotragus; species Oreotragus oreotragus. Next base: position 689,247 of record SJYX01013099.1, on the reverse strand, counting down.
CTAGAAGGTCTCATAGGTCTTCACAGAACTATTCAACTTCAGCTTCCTCAGCATTACTGGTCGGGGCATAAACTTGGATTACCATGATACTGAATGGTTTGCCTTGGAAACAACAGAGATCATTCTGTCATTTTTGAGATTGCATCCAAGTACTGCATTTCGGCCTCTTTTGTTGACTATGATGGCTACTCCATTTCTTGTAAGGGATTCTTGCCCGCAGTAGTAGATATAATGGTCATCTGAGTTAATTCATCCATTCCAGTCCGTTTTAGTTTGCTAATTCCTAGAATGTCGACATTCACTCTTGCCATCTCCTGTTTGACCACTTCCAACTTAGCCGGATTTATGCACCTGACATTCCAGGTTCCTATGCAATATTGCTCTTTACAGCATCGGACCTTGCTTCTATCACCAGTCGCATCCACAGCTGGGTATTGTTTTTGCTTTGGCTCCATCCCTTCATTCTTTCTGGAGTTATTTCTCCACTGATCTCCAGTAGCATATTGGGCACCTACTGACCCAGGGAATTCCCCTTTCAAGATCCTATAATTTTGCATTTTCATACTGTTCATGGGGTTCTCAAGGCAAGAATACTGTACTAGTTTGCCATTGCCTTCTCCAGTGGACCACGTTCTGTCAGACCTCTCCACCATGACCCGCCCATCTTGGGTGGCCCCACATGGCATGGCTTAGTTTCATTGAGTAGACAAGGCTGTGGTCTGTGTGATCAGATTGGCTAGTTTTCTGTGATTATGGTTTCCATGTGTCAGCCCTCTGATGCCCTCTCGCAACATCTGTCGTTTTACCTGGGTTTCTCTTACCTTGGACGTGGGGTATCAGACTTAGTAGACATCAAAGCAGCTATTATAATACAAATAACTGAAGAAACTGTGATTGAAGACATAAAGGAAGATATAATGTCTCATCAAGCAAACAATATCAGTAAGGACATAAATTATACAAAGAACCAAAGGGACATGCTGGTTTTGAAAAGTGTAATAACTGAAATTAAAAATTCACTACATCCAGTAAGGGACTCAGCAATTGGTTTGAAGTGGCTGAAGAAAGAATCAATGAACTTGAATATAAATTAACAAAGTATTTGAGCTGAGAAACAGAGAGAAAAACTAATGAAGGAAAATGAAAAGAGCCTCAGAGAAATGGGGGATACTGAAAAACATAAAAATGATTGTAAAATGGGAGTACCAGAGGAGAGAAAATACAGTTGAAAAATTTCTTTTTAATATTTTGTGTCAAAACTCCCTAAATTTGCACAAAAATGTATCTTTAAAATGAAGATAAAATAAAAACATTCAGAGAGAATTCATTCTAGCAGACCCATCCTACAAGAAATACTAAAAAGTTCTTCAGACTTAGAGCAAGTGAACTCAGAGAGTTTTCAAATCTATATGAAAAACTAAAAGCACCTGTAAACATACTTTTGCAATTTTAAAAGACATTATAAATGTGTGTTTATTCTTCTTTCTTTTCTTGCTTGTTTTAAAATGCAAGTGTGTAATACTTAGGCCCATAATACCTATAGATCACTCTACATAACAGCAGATTACACACTCTTCTCATGTGTGCATGGAACACTTTCTAGGGCAAGTTGTAGCAAGACCATAAAACAAGCTTCAGTACATTTAGAAGATTTGCAGTCATTCAGAGCATGTTTATCAAATACAACAGTGAAATAAGCAGTCAATAAGAGGAAGAAATTTGGGATGTTAACTAATATATAGATATTAAACAGCACACAGGAAATAACCAATGAAAGAAAAAAATCACATGGTGTTAGACAACACTCTGAGATGAATGAAACAACACACAGGGTACCTAAACTCACATTTGCAACTCAAGCAGTGCTGATCGGGAAATGCATGGATTCAAAAAAGAAGAATGATCTCAAGGAAAATATTTAATACCCTATAATTTAAGTATTTTCATGTTTTTATTAAATTTTTATTTGTATAAAAGTTTATTTTGCATAATTCAAATCTCAAATCAATGATTTAAACTCTGGTGTTGGATGGTGGCATTAAGAAAAAATTGATGTGTACCCTGCAGTTAGATATAGTTAATATCCAGATGAAAAATGAGATTCAATAGTGTAGAAACTAAAATTGTAGAAGAGGAAAATTATTAATTATAAGAAAATTACTCTTTCTTAGGTAACAACTAATACATCATCAATACTGTGGTTGTTAGAGACATCTTTAACTCTCAAAGTCTGATTTTACAAATAGATACTGTGAATGTCAGTTTACCAGCATCTCACCAACACTCTTTAGCAAATGACTGATGGATCAGGAAAAGAACTTAGGTTGTACACTCCCCTGTTCTCACAACCAGTAGTCTTCAAACATTTTCCCTCATGTTCCATATAAAGGAAGTTTGCTATGTATTTCAGTTGCAAATTTTAAATTGGCAGCTAAAATTTTAACCATAGCTTTAAATAACTTAATGTCTTAGTTTTAGGAGGTCAAAGTAAATATTATGAGATAAAATATGATAAGGATTGACTATTAAGATAAATGTTTATGATTTTATAAATATTTAATTACTTCATTGATAAAAATCATGTAAATTTTAACTTGTGTACATTTTTTAATTGGAGAAGGAAATGGCAACCCACTCCAGTACTCTTGCCTGGAGAATCCCATGGATGGAGGATGCTGGTAGACTACAATCCATGGGATCACAAAGAG
>SJYX01013099.1:643882-683598 GCA_006410675.1 Oreotragus oreotragus | reverse complement strand
TATTGGTGTTTTGCTTTCTGGCTTACTCCACTGGGTGTTTCTTTTTAAATGCTGAGTTAGAGCAGAGGATCTGGAAATTGATTCTAACACACATACACTTGGATCTATTTTGATGGAGTTCAACAAAGGACTGAGTGAGGCATCAACATAGACTTAAAATGAAGCTTACTCATTTGGGTCATATACTACTACTAAGTCGCTTCAGTTGTGTCCAACTCTGTGTGACCCCATAGACGGCAGCCCACCAGGCTCCCCCGTCCCTGGGATTCTCCAGGCAAGAACACTGGAGTGGGTTGCCATTTGTACTAACACACCTAAGAAAGACAGGTTTAGTAATTGGTTATCAGTTATTAAACTGTTTAAACATATCGCATTTTTATCGTTTTGTTTGACTAGACTTAGTATAGGAAATGAAAGAGTAAGACAAGCTATCACTAAACAAGGTTTCTGAAAAATTATATTTGGAAGAGTTTTGGAGCTTGAATTAAAGTTGAAAATAAACTTGGAGCAAAACACTTAGATTTTATGCTAAACAAAAATGTCTCACAAAATTTATTACTTCCTTTGTTCCAAATACTGTTGGACTTTATTCACTAAGTTTAATTCATCCACCTAAATTACTCCATGATCTATTAATAGTATTAAAAGAATAGTTCTAAAATAATGTTCTAAAATGCTCTCCTCTTTAACCTTTTAATATATTGCACTCAGACCTCCTACACCTGTAATAATTTCTTCATTTCTCTGCATAATCATCATGAAAAGAACGCAGTGAACATTGTATGAGGTGGTGTGGGCTCAATCTGTGTAGGATTCCAAGGTCACAGGGCTTTGGAGCAGACCCTTGGTCCCCTGTCAGTCATAGAGTTAGAAACCTGGAGTCAGCCAAATGTTCATCCCTCCATTTAGAGCAAACACTTCTTCTTCACAAAATCTGTTACTAGTGTAGGTTTTTTAACTCCCCAAAAGATCATTAAAACACTTTTGCCCAAGAAAATCAAGGTTGTTAAATATATTCTAGTTAGATAAAATACCACAAGGGTGGAGGCTTAATAGTGTCTCTGAAGAAAAAGGAGTTCAAAGAGAATATTTATAGAGTTCTGGGACCTAGGTCAGTGCTTTTAAGAGAGGTCTTGCAAGGCTTAGAGCTAGTTACATAAGGTATTCTATTAAAAACTGGTCAAAAACAGCTGTTTTGCATCTCTAAAAGTATATGATGTTGGTTTGGTTGTTTTGTTTGGTTTTTCCTGTTTCTGGTTTTGTGTATATCCCACCTTGACTGAGAAAGGGTTTAATGTGACTGTCCTGAGGATGAAAAATTACATTACAGATAATACAAAAGGAAAGTGAAAATAAAATATTGATTTTGTGACATAGAAGCAAAGTCACAAACCATGCCCGCACGGTCCTGTATGCTCACCAAGAATGAAAAGAAAGTTGCTCTTTGCGACCCCATGGATTATACATTTCATGGAATTCTCCAGGCCAGCATACTGGGGTGGGTAGCCATTCCCTTCTCCAGGGGATCTTCCCAACCCAGGGATCAAACCCAGGTCTCCCACACTGCAGTCAGGTTCTTTACCAGCTGGGTATGTATTTTATTCTATGCTGTCTGGCATCCGATTTGAGGAGAGGAAGTGTGTTTCATTTCAAATTGTGTAATAATGTAATATAACATCCAAAATATGAAAATCACATATTGAAAGAAGTTAAGGTATGAAAATAAAGAACCATACAGAATGCAAAGCAGAAACTGTCCAGCAAAATAAAAGAATTACAAGGCACTTATTAGGGCAAACGCATTACTTCTGCTTAGATTGCCAGCAAGTTGCTTTGACAATAATGAGGCACTTTTTAAATAAATATTTACCTTACACCCTTCTAAATATGTTAGGAAAAATAGTTTAATCATCTAAATGATTGTTTGACATGTTATTAAAATATATCAATATATTAACCTTCATCATTGGTGTATTAACAAATACCAGTTTCATAAGTGAAGAAGCTGTGTGACAGTGAGATGAGAAAATGCACTGTCATAGCCTTAAGGCTGTGACGGTCAGGGCTCCATCCAAGAAGCAGAGCCACTGCAGATGGCAGAAAACCAGGGGTTTATTATAAGGATTCAGCCCACTGAAACATAGGGGCTGGGTAAGCAGTCTTTGCAGGACTGTTGCCTCTGTTTTTGGTGTTGGATCTGAAGTCAGCAGGATCTGTGCTTAGAAAGGAAGATAAGAAAGCTGTGGTCCATATACACAATGGAGTATTACGCAGCCATTAAAAAGAATACAGTTGAATCAGTACTAATGAGGTGGATGAAACTGGAGCCAATTATACAGAGTGAAGTAAGCCAGAAAGAAAAACACCAATACAGTATACTAACACATATATATGGAATTTAGAAAGATGGTAATGATAACCCTGTATGCGAGACAGCAAAAGAGACACAGATGTATAGAACAGGCTTTTGGACTCTGTGGGAGAGGGAGAGAGTGGGATGATTTGGGAGAATGGCATTGAAACATGTATAATATCATATAAGAAATGAATCGCCAGTCTAGGTTTGAGGCAGGGTACAGGATGCTTGGGGCTGGTGCACTGTGATGACCCAGAGAGATGGTATGGGGAGGGAGGTGGGAGGAAGGTTCAGGATTGGGAACACGTGTACACCCATGGCAGATTCATGTTGATGTATGGCAAAACCAATACAGTATTGTAAAGTAAAATAAAATAAAAATAATAATAAAATTAAAATATTGGCAAAAAAGAAAAGAAGATAGATTTGAAATGAAGGAAACAAACATGAGCTAAGAATGCATGTTTCGTCTCTGATCCTGATGGTGTCAGTGACCTGCAGGAGGAGTTGGCATCTTTTTTCAGATTGCACCCTTGCTTGACCCAGGAGCAGAAGCTGTCTGAGGAGACTGGACAGGGCTGGGGGAACTGCCCAGTGCAGACAAGCTGGGGTCGCAGATCCACATACACAGTGTACAGAACAACCACAGCTCCACTCTGCAATGAACTTCAGGTTGTAACCAGATGCAGACAAGAGGGAGAGGTTGCAGTGCAGTTGAGGCAGCCACACAGATTCAGCAGAGTACAGCAGGGCTTGGATGTGAACCCTGGAAATCTGGTTCCTATAGTGTTAACAGTTCCTAACACCTCTCTCAGTGTTGGGTTGTGAAGATCCATTTGGATGTATCCAGAGCAAAGTCTGGAAGGTATTCTAGGTAAATGAAACTATATGTAGAAATTCAAGATAGATTGCAGCAGGTGACAAAGACCTCTTAGTAATCCAATTTTGCTTGAATGTATTACAAATGAGGGAAAATATAGGAGATAGGAGGAGAAGATGATAGAGTTCAGATACCATCTTTGAGATAACAAGTGTTTATTATTCTAAATAATGCTTTTATTTCCACAAATAGGTTCCAAGCAGAAGCTGCAGCCACATTTGGCATTATTTTTTTCTTATGGAATATTGTATCCAAAGTCCTTCATCTTCAGGAAATCAGTACCAATTCTACTGGCTCTAAAGAGGCTATTGATTTCCTTGCAAGTGAGCGAAACTTCAGCATTACAGAGTTTGTCAAGGAAAATGGTTTTTATCTCAACAGCAGCACATTGTTAGAATGTGAATTTTTTGGAAAGCCATGTGGCCCAGAGGTAATGTTGCAATATTTCTTCAAATTTCATCAAAATAACAAGCTACTTCTTTGTATTATTTTGCATTGAGGTAAAGTTTACTCCCATGGGGAATCAGTTTAAATTTGCTCCAAGATCACATGTCCTTAGCTCAGCCTTATGGTATCAGGAGGTGTGAATACACATGGGACATGCCTCTTTTTTCATACCGTTAAATAAGGAAAGACAGAAGACAGAAATGTTTGGTGATATTTCTTGCAGGATTGTCCTTAAAGGGAAACCCCTATCTGTGGTTCCAAGTCCCAGCTGAGGATTTCACCAACCATAGGTTGAGCTGTACTGTGGTGGATATTTATTTTAAAACAATAAGTCTATGCAGTTCAAATTCCTGTTGTTCAAGGGTCAACTGCATATGAAAATGTCTCAACTAGATAATCAGATAGAAATTGACAGGTGTATTTTACAAAAAAAAAAATGAAAGCTGTTTTTGGAATACAGGCTAAAATTGCCAGATTTCTATTCTTCTTCCTGCTGTTTTTGCTTCTCACTCAGCACTATGATTAAGAAAAGGAAGTTATAGGCATTTAAACTTTGAAAGGACCAAAATACTAACCTGATTGTGTTTTCTTTTGTTTATTTTCATATTGGAGGATTTTGCACATGTCTTCACTGAATATGGAAACTGTTTTACCTTTAATCATGGTGAAAATATCCAAGCAAAGGAAAAAGTGAGTGTTTCAGGAAGAGGCTTACACATGCTCTTCAATGTCAATCAGGTATTGAATTTCTTTAAACTTCACCAAGGCTCAAGGCAAACAAGATGCACAGGAGTTTCAGGAAGCTGTGCCCTGTTGAATCGTTCCCACATGTCTTTTTTTTTTTTTTTTTTTTTTAATTTAGTCAAGACTCCCAGAATGAAACTACAGACTTGGGGATTGAAAAGGTACAGTTTAGAGGAATAACCTGGACATTTTTAGCTATATTACTTACTGTCATTTTTATGATGCTGGAAATGTTCATGTCAGAAAACAAGGAAACTAAAGATTTCTAAATCTCAATGTATATAGTAATTTAAGAAGACCTGTGAATTTTTAATGTTCAGATAATGTTTAGATTTTCATGAGAATAGGCAATATGTTTTAGAAAGAAGCCATACAGAGATATTTGACAAACCATAGAAATCTATAGTCTGAAAAGGTGATGAAAAATATTGCTTTGCAAAAATATTGTATCAGTGGGCTTTGCCTAAGCCAATTTGGTAAATTTGTAATTGGTGTAAGTAGACTGTAAGCGTTTAGACCTAGGTGGCAGCTGTCCAGGCTCCTAAGAAATTTAGAAGTGTTCCTTTAAGACTACCTGGTGTAACTCTCACCCAAGGCTGATCCTCACCCTCTGTCTTGCACAATCATTTGTAGTGTTACACACTTAGAGGTATTATACTCCGTTGTTATGATTTGGTAAATGAAGATTTGAAATGCTATTGAATGAAGTATTCAGAATCACACAATTAATGGCAGAGATGAAAAATAAAGGTAGCATCCCTTAATTTCACCAAACTACTCCCCAATCCAAGTGAACAAGGTGATTGGTTACTTTCCAGGAATTTCTCCTAAGCCATGCTTCATAGTTTCCCCTGTATTCCATTCAAGAGTCCACAGCACTGCACATTGTGATACACACAGCCAGACTTGTATATCTAGCTCATTGATATTTTCAAGTTATTTGAATATAAGCCATATGTTCACTTCAAATATTATATAATAACTTCTGTAAGCTAGAATTTCCCCCAGTATTTTTAGAGTGCAATTAAAATCTGCAAATGTGGTGCAAAGCTCAATAAGTAAATAAGTAAATAGAGCTGAGCTATTTCTCCAGACTAGCAGTTAAGTGTTCCTTAGAGAGCTACAGCGGAGCTAGGAGAAATAGGGTCCTGAGTATCAAACGCAAGACTGAGCAAGTTTATTGTTGTTCCATGTGTAGTTAACCCTTTACAAGAAAAATCATCCTAGTCCCTGCTTATAACTTGAAATTATAACTAATAAAGTCACCAGAAGTTTGATCTTAAATTTCTTGTGCCTCTCTGACAAACCGGCTGCTTTGGGTCCTGCCTTTTGGAAGTGGAACTGCATCTGGTGCTCATGTCTGCACTCCTGGGGTTCCTTCCAGCTGTGCTCGCTGCTGTGGGTTGGTGAAACAGGCTCACCCTGACCCCTCCGTGGGAGTGTGCTCTTCCTGCCTCCGAGTCACAGGAATAAACACAGTATGCCTCCAAAAGCCCTTTCTGACCCTGATCATGAAGAATTACTGGCTTCTTAGGAAAAAAAAAAGAGAGAGAGAAACGATAAATCAGAAATTTGGTTTTATGATAATATATGAAAGCCAACCAAGAAACCTAACCAATAAAGCAAAGCTCGAGCTCCTGAAATGTATGCTTCTGTGTAATGAACAATTACATATACATATTTGTTTTCTTGTAAAAAATTCTTTATCTGACATACGATTTACAGAAGGAAAGTACTAGTGCTAAAGAAGTAGTATAAGTCTTCACTTTTAGGAGAAAACAAATTTGAATTTTAAGTCAGGCCGAATATCTTAATTGCAAAGAGAAGCAGAGGACCAAAGGATTTTCTGAGACAAATAAGTAAAGAGAACAGCCAAGGAGAAAGAAACTAAAGAGGCAGGTGAGGAGAGGGCCAGAGGAACCAGGTGGCTGACAGTCAGGATACCATACCTTCCATATTTCTATTCAAATTGCCTCAGGCAAGAGGTGACCAGGAGAAAACAGCTGAGGCCTTGATGGGTAGCTTAACTGTGAAAAGTAGGTCTTTAGGTGTTTAATTTTCACAGCTTTTATATAAAAGGAGATCTCCTATTGACATGAAGTATTTGATTTTTAAGTTATTCAAATACTATCATGAGAGTAACTCTGCACAAAATTCTGCCCAAACTCATCTTGTGCATAATTGACATCAGTTTGTAGTCTGGGAAGAAACACTTGTTTGTTTCAGGAGGAATTTACAGATGACCCAACCCTTGGCTTTGTCGACGCTGGGATCACCTTTGTTATCCATTCACCCATGAAGGTGCCGCAGTTTGATGGTCTGGGCTTGTCCTCACCAGTGGGAATGCATACACGTGTGACCATCCGCCAGGTGAAGGTAAATATCAAATAAAGACGTACATATAATCACAAAATTCAGAGTCTGAGGGAACTCTGACCTCTGGCTGCTCGGAGGAATGCAAAGCTTGGCACGTCAAGAAGCAGTGCGGATGTCTGCCTTCCCTTCTTCCTGATAAATAGAAGCTGTGTCCCTCAGTGGAGTAATGATCCCATAAATACATAATAAAACATTTCATTAAAACTCTTTTCTCTCCTGCATTTCAAACATTACTAGAAATTCAACAGTTTCAGTTCAGATACGTTTCCATTACTGGGAGGCTCAAAAACAGCAAATTCACAAATACAGTGTAAGTGAGTGCTGGGAAGCCCAGCAAACACAAGTCAACTTTGAATTTTGAGTTGAAAATGGACATTAAGAAGGGAGTCCATGTGGCTGAACTGTGCTTTTTCTCAACAGGACTTTCTAGGAAGGAAAAAGTCAGTGGGCAGAGCAGGTCTTAGAATCCCAGTGTCTGACAGGTTTCCACTTGGCAGCCCCGTGCTCTGTAATTTTCTGGATTAACTTGCTGAATTTCCATCTCCTCTCCGCACACTGAGGGCCAAGGGCTAATGTGTCCTTCCACAGTTACTCTGTGGTTGCTGTTCAGTCGCTCAGGTATGTCTGACTGTGACCCCATGGACTGCAGCATTCCAAGCGGTCCTTCACCATCTCCCAGAGCTTGCTCAAACTCACGTCCACTGAGTTGGTGATGCCATCCAACCATCTCGGCCTCCAGCACCATCCAACCATCTTCTCCTTCTGCCCTCAATCTTTTCCAGCATCAGGGTCTTTTCCAATGAGTCGGCTCTTCGCATCAGGTGGCCATATCACAGTTACTTTGAGATTTAATAATAAGTGAATAATAAGTGAAATAATATAAAGAAAACATTACCATATTGCCTGGCACGTATTAGGTACTCAGTAAAGGATCTTTGGTGGGACTAAACCACCACCAAAGGATCTTTTCTTAATTGAGGTTTAGTTGATTTACAATGTTGTGCTAATTTCTTCTGTACAGTAAAGTGATTCAGTTATACATATGTATCTATATATATATACATCATTTTTCCATTATGATATACCATGGGATATTGAATATAGTTCTCTGTGTTATACAGTGGAACCTTTTTTATCCACCCTATATATACTAGTTTGCATCTGCTAATCCCAAACTCTAAGCCCATTTTCCCCCAACCTTGGCAACCAAAAGTCTATTCTCATGTTTTGACTCTGTTTTAAAGGATCTTTTTGTGTGTATAATTTTGGTTGCTATTTTGTGAGTGGGTTGATGAATATGCTAAAATATGTCAATAAATGAATTTTTTTCCTTGTAGGAGTTCAGTTTTAGAGCACTTTGTCTGATTTTATTGATTCACTACAGGTACAGGCATCACTGACTCAATTGACATGAGTTTGAGCAGACTCCAGGAGATGGTAAAGGACAGGGAAGCTTGTCATGCTACAGTTCATGAGATCACAAAGAGTCAGACATGACTGAACAACTGAACAACACAGAGCATTTAGGGTGAATATTAAAGGGAAAACAGTAGACTCAACTTCAGGGGTTTTCAGGTTAATACAGTAGGCATAGTGGACAAATGTAGTCAACTTTGGAAAGAATGATGCTAAAGCTGAAACTCCAGTACTTTGGCCACCTCATGTGAAGCTTTGACTCATTGGAAAAGACTCTGATGCTGGGAGGGATCGAGGGCAGCAAGAGAAGGGGACAACCAAGGATGAGATGGCTGGATGGCATCACGGACTCGATGGACGTGAGTCTGAGTGAACTCCGAGAGATGGTGATGAACAGGGAGGCCTGGCGTGCTGCGATTCATGGGGTCACAAAGAGTCGGACATGACTGAGCGACTGAACTGAACCGAACTGAAAGAATATCAAAGGCTTGAGAGAAAAGAAAAGGGGTGTATTGAGTCAGACAGATCTTCTGACCCTGGTGTTTATTTTGTCTTAAGACAGTCCATCAGGAATACCCTTGGGGAGAATGCAATCCCCACATGAAACTGCAGAACTTCAGGACCTATAGCACCTCCGGCTGCTTGCAGGAATGCAAAGCTTGGCACATCAAGAAGCAGTGCGGATGTCTGCCTTTCCTTCTTCCTGGTAAACAGAGGCTGTGTCCTGTTCTCTAACTCTTTACTTAATCTGAAACATGGAAATAAAGGTATCAGAAAGCTGTTTCACATTCTTAAGAAATTCTATGCTGGAAAACCATCCACCTGACAAATAAACCTCTTAGCCTAGATATCTGGAAAAGAAAAGAACCTTGTGTTGTCTGAGCCGGTCCCCAAATCTGATTTCAACATTTTCAATTGGGTGCTCTTAAGCTGCTCATCAAGATTTTCTCTGTTTGAAAGAAACAGTAAATCTTCTTACCAATGCTGAATATTTCCTTGTTGAGACCTTTTTGTTGTTGTTAGAAAGACTCTGTAGTCTCCCTTTGTATCCCATCTGAAATGCTTTCAGAGCCACGGATGTCTGAGCTGAGCCCTGGACGGGGCATTGGAGCAGGGTGGATGGAGCTGGCCTTGCATTTAACTTCTGCAGCTCCTGGAAAGTGAGGAGCAGCATAATATATCCAACATACATGGCCTGACAAGTCATAACAGGGATGGAGTGAGTATGCAGGTGGTCTCACAGCTGCTTGACACGGAACTCACTCCATGTAACAGCTGGATATTTCTATTCAGATTTCCTTCACCCTATTCTCCAGTGTATTTATGAAGAAGTGTAGAGTGATTTAAAGGGTGAAACCAGTCTGGTCCTACAAGTTTACCAGTTCCCCATGTGATGGCCCATCACACACCACATGCGCACGCACACACACACAAACACTCACACACACACTCGCACATAAACATGCTAATGCTGCCCCTATAACAAGGGTTGCAACTCGCCAAACAGCTTCTCAGAAATTTTGAGAATCATCACTTCCTTCTTTCTAGAATTTTTATTTTTGGTCTTATGGCTCCTCCAAAACTGGAATTCTATAAAACTGCTAATTCTGGCTCTGATACTCATTCCTAATTACAGAAAATTCCAAAGTTGCAGGAAAGGGTCTAAATTGATATACGAAAAATAATGTCACAGTTTAAAAATGTATCTTTTTTGACGAAACAAAACAAAAATGAAATAACTAATAAGAACCGGACACTAGGCAAAATGAAATGTAAAACAAAAAGCGTGACATCTGCACAAACTTCGGGGTGCTTACAGAAACATATCTGATTTGATTTGGCACTTAGTTATCCAAGTCTGCTAACAGATGAGGAATGAGATTTATACACATTACATAAACTAGCGAATTGTAGAGGCAGTTCTGAAAATCAGCCTTTCAGATGTGGGGCATTTCCAAAATTTCATCCTTCTTGATGTGTATGTGCCCAGTTGCTTCAGTTGTGTCTGACTCTTTGCGACCCCATGGACTGTAGCCTGCCAGGCTCCTCTGTCCATGAGATTCTCCAGGCAAGAACACTGGAGTGGGTTGCTGTGCCTTCCTCCAGGGGATCTTCCCTACCCAGGGATTGAACCTGCGTCTCCTGCATCACAGGCAGACTCTTTACCACTGAGCCACCTGGGAAGCACATTGTTCTTGGTAATGAGAGAAATATCATTCAAGAAGTAAGCCACAGTGTGGTAAGAGAGACTTCTTATAGACTCAGTGTTCAAGGTAGAGTTTTCTTTTTTATTTTCACTTCTTCACAAAGCACACTTCCCTCTTGTCAGCTGAACTTCTCCACAGACTATAAGTGACACTCTCTGTTGTTTGTTTTCAGGACCATTGAATAAACATTGAGCTCACCCCAGAGATGTATGGGTTATAGCAAGAGACAAGTGCTGCATTAAGATGCAAAGACTGACGTTTTAGAATCAGCCTGGGATGAAACCCAGCTCTGATTGAGATTGATTCTGTCCCAAGGTTCACAGCAGGTGCTCCACAGAGAGTGCTACTTCCCTGCCCCATCCTACCACTAGACAGGCAGCCCCACCAGGTGCGTGGGTTTATGCATATTTAAATCAGTGGATATAGGGAGCTGGATAGAAGGTGAAGAGATAAGGCTAAGCCCCCTAACTACTTAGGCAAGCCACTTTCTGAAACTTGGTTTCTTCATTTGTAAAATGGTGATTTGCACATCTTACAATCACCGTAGGAAAAAATGAGATGACAAATGTAAAAGTGAGTTTAAATTCCAACAGTTGAACAGTTGAAAGTTATTATTCCTACTTTGAGTTTTGTTCAGTCTCTCAGTCACATCCAACTCTTTGTAACCCCATGGACTGCAGCATGCCAGGCTTCATTGTCCGTCACCAGCTCCTGGAACTTGCTCAAACTCATGTCCATCAAGTCAGTGATGCCATCCAACCATCTCATCCCCTGTCATCCCCTTCTCCTCCTGCCTTCAGTCTTTTCTAGCATCAGGGTCTTAAGATTTTAAATGAAATGGATAAATGGAAAGAAACATGGAAGGAAACACAAGCATTATTTTCTTACTCCCAGTGCATTTTCACTGGGTACTGTGTTTTCATACTAGTTTTTGCAAAAGGATAGATGGAAAGTGTTTTTGTCATTATTTCGCTCATTTCATAAAATGTAAAGTCTCTATATTTACCCTTTTTATTTTTAAGGAAATGGGACAGAGTGTGACCTACAAAAGTTTTACAACTGTGTGTCTCCTATACTCGGTAAGTGGCTTAATTTATTTCTCTACTTTCAAGATTTATATGAAAGTTGCTCGGAATCATACAAGACTTTAAATCATACTATAGATGAAACAAGAAATGAAATGAAGCAGAAATGAAACAAGAGAGACTAAATTTAATAACAATAGCTTACACAGTAAAACACAATGAAAAGCCTTTCTTATTTCAAAATACATCTGAATCAAAGATATGCACTATCAAAGTGACAGTAAGAGAGCTGTGGTTTTTACTTCTAATTTTTTAAAACTGTAAACATTTTTATAATGAAAGTAGCTTTGTTGGTTTTTCTTATTACATACATAAAACACGCTTGTTGTGATTAGTTCAAACATTACAGAATAGGAAAGAATCACTTGAAAATCAATAGAAATAGCATCACTTTGAAAATTACTGTCACAATTTAGGTGATCATTCTTTTCCTCACTCATTTCATTATATGTAACTTATATATAAGTGTTAGAAACATGGAAGGAAACACAAGCATTATTTTCTTACTCCCAGTGCATTTTCACTGGGTACTGTGTTTTCATACTAGTTTTTGCAAAAGGATAGATGGAAAGTGTTTTTGTCATTATTTCGCTCATTTCATAAAATGTAAAGTCTCTATATTTACCCTTTTTATTTTTAAGGAAATGGGACAGAGTGTGACCTACAAAAGTTTTACAACTGTGTGTCTCCTATACTCGGTAAGTGGCTTAATTTATTTCTCTACTTTCAAGATTTATATGAAAGTTGCTCGGAATCATACAAGACTTTAAATCATACTATAGATGAAACAAGAAATGAAATGAAGCAGAAATGAAACAAGAGAGACTAAATTTAATAACAATAGCTTACACAGTAAAACACAATGAAAAGCCTTTCTTATTTCAAAATACATCTGAATCAAAGATATGCACTATCAAAGTGACAGTAAGAGAGCTGTGGTTTTTACTTCTAATTTTTTAAAACTGTAAACATTTTTATAATGAAAGTAGCTTTGTTGGTTTTTCTTATTACATACATAAAACACGCTTGTTGTGATTAGTTCAAACATTACAGAATAGGAAAGAATCACTTGAAAATCAATAGAAATAGCATCACTTTGAAAATTACTGTCACAATTTAGGTGATCATTCTTTTCCTCACTCATTTCATTATATGTAACTTATATATAAGTGTGTATAGATAGTTTTTACATAAATGGAATCACAATGTATGTTACACACATACCAGGGACAGCTTCCTCTTAAACAGCATTTTTCACTTATATATCTCTTACCTTAACTCTCAACCAGTGTTAACACTCCAGTACATTCCACCGTAATTTTCTCCACAAATATAGTTTTCTATTTATGATTTTAAGTCATTGGTTATTTTATTAAAATGGAATCATACTATATACCCTTCTATGAAACTTGCTTATCTAACCTGTTGCAGAAATATCTCCAGGAAAGCAGGACTAGATTTCAGAGACTCCTTTTAATGGCTGTAAAATATTTCATGGAATGGGCATGGGTAGAAATGATCTGATATTTTTAAACAGCTTTACAAGCTGAATATGCAGAAGTCACATTACTAAGGGAGGAGTTAAAATTACATTGTCAAATTTCTTGTTATTTCCTATCCCTGAAAAAGGATGAATGTGAAGTTTGGGGAAGCATCATGCATGCAGTTACTTCTTGGGAGAGTTTTATGGGAAAATGGGATCAGAAGATGCATGTGTGCGTGCATGTGCGTGTATGTGTCTGTGCATGTATATGTGTGTGCGTGTGTGTGTGTGTGTGCGTGTGTGTAGGGAAAATGTGGAGCTTATTGCCAGTCATCTTTCAGAACCAGGGGATGCCTACAAAAGTCATTCTCAGAGGAGTATCAATAGGAGAATCTAGAAAACAAGCCCAAAGTTGGTCCTTATTCAAGGTCTTGGTGAACAAAGGATTCACTGGAAAGAGTTTCAGTAACAAAACCACAAGGAAAACAAGAACTGGAACATGTGCTGAAAACAAAGAGCAGAGAGATGGGCCCAGGCACTGGTCCAAAAGTGCCTGTGGGCAAACACCACTCCCTTCCCAAGACACACTCACATGGGTGGTGTGGCTGCTGAGGAGAAGCCAGAGGACCGGGAACTAAGTGAGAAAGTCACTGCATCCCCAGACCCGAGGACCTCAGCACCCCACAGCACGATGCACACCATCTTTATTGAAACAAGCCCAAGAGTACATTTGGTTTAAACCTGTGTCACTCACTTTCAAGATGATGTTTCTAAGTTCCTCTCAAGGTGACGTAAGGTCACAAAAACTTTCCATCTTTTATCCAAATGTCTAATATCTTATGAACATAAGCCCAGAGACTTTCTGGTAAGGAATTCTTACTTCTAACGAAGATATGAATACAGTGACACCATGAATTCAAGGTTAACCCCTATGATTTATATTGTCTTCTTTGCTGTATTTGTACTAAAATGTAAACAGAATATAAATACCACTTGTTAAGGAAGCAGTGATTGAACTTGTTAACCACTGTTTTAAACATAAGGGTTTCCCTAAAGGCTCTGACTGTAAAGAATCCGCCTTCAAGCAGGAGATGTGGGTTCATTCCCTGGGTCAGAAAGATCCCCTTGAGAAGGAAATGGCAAACCACCCCAGTACTCTTGCACAGTGAAAGTGAAATGATAAAATTTTGAAAAGCTTTGTCCTCCCCACTGTGAAATAATCTTTTTCTCCAAATATCCTGTCCTAATTTTCATCTCAGACCACATTGAAGTTAAGGGATTGTGTACGGTGGGAACACACAATTCCAGCTGCCCTGTACCTTGTGAAGAAACGGAATACCCTGCGTTCATTTCTTATTCTACTTTTCCGAGCCAAAAAGCTTTGAAATATCTTTCCAAGAAGTTGAATCAAAGCCAGCAATATATCAGGTATTTGTTTCAGCCTTGTACAGTATTTCTAATTAACATACATATTTTCTTTACTTTCAAAGACTCCAGGAATGAAATTCTGATCAATCACAGGAAGCGAGGGCTGACAGCAGTGAATCATCAATGAAAGCCTAGAATTTTAAAGGTAGAAAAGAGCTTGTCTTTCAATCCCTTAACTTAATTGAGTGAAAAGTGAAATAAGGACTGAATAATTTGCTTATGATCTTACATTTTGGCCCAACTGGGGAATAAAGCTAACATGACTGAAAACATGAAAACCCCTTACCTGTATATTATAAGGCTTCCCTGGCCGCTTAGCTGGTAAAGAATCTGCCTGCAATGCAGAAGACCCCAGTTCAGTTCCTAGGTAGGGAAGTTCCCCTGGAGAAGCGATAGGCTACCCAGTCCAATCTTCTTGGGCTTCCCTGGTAGCTCAGATGGTAAAGAATCCACCTGCAATGCAGGAGACCTGGGTTCGATCCCTGGGCTGGGAAGATTCCCTGGAGCTTGGAGAATCCCCATGGACAGAGGCGCCTTGTGGGCTACAGTCCACAGGGTCATAAAGAGTCGGATATGAGTGAGCAGCCAAGCACGACCACATATATTATAAAGTCTGGGTACACTAATAACTGTATTAATTAAAGGGAATACACATTATTCTCATTTTGCAGAGGAAAGGAGTGAAGTTACTGCATTTCAAGTGAACTGTCCTGTGAAGACGGTCCTTAGTGGCACACACAGAATTTATGCCCCAAACCTAAACTCTGGTCTCTGTATATTTTCCACAGGGACACATCACTAGAGTTTTGATGAACTAAAGATTATATTAGGTCTCCTGCTATATCACTCTCCTATCGGAAATAAATCAAACTTCATAAAAAATGTTTTAAAAATCAGGCAGCATTATAACATTTATCTTCGTATTTTATTCATATTTTTAAGCCGAGGACCTGAAATATCAATATAATACATTTGGTGTTTGTACTTAAGTCTATTGTAATAAAATATATTAATTAATTAAACGTGGATTTACTTTTGTACAGCCAAGTATCTGACTTTGAAAGCATATTTCAGGTTTTAAGCTGGTATGTATTTTAAGGAAACAAACAAAAAAGCATTCTCCCAGTATAAATTCCTAGACAATAAAATGATCTTTCAAATCAGGAAGAAAAAGTCTTTTCATTAAGATGGGGTTGATAGGGTATCACTTTAAACACTTTTGCGACCCCATGGACTGCAGCCCACCAGGGTCCTTCGTCCATGAGATTCTCCAGGCAAGAATACTGGAGTGGGTTGCCATTTCCTTCTCCAGGGAATCTTCCCGACCCAGGGATCGAACCTAGGTCTCCTGTATTAGAGGCAGACGCGTTAACCTCTGAGCCACCAGGGAAGCCCGAAAGCTAGAAAACTTGCAGCTATATCTTTGTCAGCACTTCGTCTCTAGTATAGATGCCTCTATTTCATTTTAATATGGAAAACTGATGTATTTATAATATTATTCCCATTATACTTAGCTGTGCCTGAGAAGAGCACTTCATGTGATTTTTTGGCTGGAAAAAATCTCCTGGGCTCCCTGTTTATCATGCAAAGGATGTAGACTTTATTTTAGAGACATATTGGTGAAGTCAGAAAAGAAATTCACTGTTCTACAAAATGACTCTAGAGAACATTGTTGTTTCTTCTCCTAAAATTTATATTATTGTAAGTAGCTACCCATTAACCTCATCCTGTAACTGACACACGGGGACCTTGCAGGCTTGTGACGGGCAGAGGCCAGTGCCGGGAGGACTAAGGCGAGTGGCTGAACAAACACAGCTCGACTCAGGGCTGTCCAAATCCTAGACAGAGCCAGGGGTTAGGAATCACACATATAATTAAAAATTTGCTTTGTGTACAGAGATCAAAAATCGAAGAGTGGTTAATCAGAAAACATGAAGAGTTTGCTGTTGTTGTTCAGATGCTAAGTGGTGTCTGTTTCTTTCACCACCCCATGAACTGTAGCCCACTAGGCTCCTTTGTTTATGGGATTTTCCAGGCAAAAATACTGGAGTGAGTTGCCATTTCCTTCTCCAGGGGATCTTCCTGACCCAGAGATTGAACCTGCATCTCNTTCAGATGCTAAGTGGTGTCTGTTTCTTTCACCACCCCATGAACTGTAGCCCACTAGGCTCCTTTGTTTATGGGATTTTCCAGGCAAAAATACTGGAGTGAGTTGCCATTTCCTTCTCCAGGGGATCTTCCTGACCCAGAGATTGAACCTGCATCTCCTGCATTGGCATTACCACTGAGCCACCAGGAAAGAGCATACAGTTCGTTAGGAAAGCAGATACAAAAGCTTAGCATCAGTAGGATTTAAAGCACTCTTAATTTAATCATGAAGTGTGATGGCGGTGGCACAAACCAGCCCAAGACTATGACCAGCCTTGAGCCCCAAGTGGCAGTTGCTGGGTTCCATCAAGAAGGAGGTGAGATTAGCCAGATTGAAGCGGGCCCTATGGAAGTGAATTGTGGCTGAATTTAGGCCGATTTCATTAGCAAAATAAATTTTTGTGTTTAATTGAATGAATTTTCAAGTAAATTTTGTATAAAATGATTTGGTTTATAAAAAAAAATTTTTTCCCTCAATTAATCCAGCACTAAAACAGGCATGTGGAAGCATTTTTTAGTGTTTTATAAATGGAATAAACACTCTATTTTTTCTTTGATCTTCTTACCCTCATTAAAATCCAGATTTTATTTTATAATTGTACCTCTTGACATAAACAAGTATTCTTGGATCTAAAATTTGAAAAATTTTCCTATCACCATGAAATGTAGTTTCAATGAGACCCAAATTACCAGCAAATCACTCACTTTGGAGGAGCTGAGTAAACCTTGTGCTATTTTTATAGGGGTTGAATTTATCTTCTCCCCAAAACACGAATAGAAAATTTTGGAAAAATGGCTCTAAGTTTTGTGCTTGGGAAATTAAACAATATTTTCAGTTTACATGCAAATTTGGGTCACAAAAAGATTGCAATATTGCTAAAATTTCTCAACTTCCAAAACAACTTTATTATTTCCTTCACTTTGGCTGCTGTTTTATTATTTGCAAATATTATGATACCTCTTGCTTAGCTACTTAAACACAGTACATTCCCCTGTTACCCAGAGTTAAACCAATGGAAATTAAGTAAACATATTAATGATATATTTTGAATTAATTCTATTGGGAATATTGATTTCTAAATGGTAAACAATAAGGAGAGTGATTTACAACCATGCCTCTCAGCTATTAAAGATACCACATAATTCCAGGAATCATTGCTAATAGAACCTATTCTTTTTTTCTTTTTTACTTTTTATTTTATAATGGACTATAGCTGATTTATAATGCTGTGTTAGTTTCAGATGTACAGCTGTCCCAGTTACACATATACATATATCTATTCCAAAATCGTTTCCTATTTACACATTATATTACATAATAGGATCTTTCTTAATGAAACTATTGTTGTCTACGAAAACCATCAGGTATTTGATTTTTACCTCAGTTTAAAAGACTGAGAGGTTAAATGTTTATAAATTTATTCATTTATTGTTTTCTTCTTTGATTTGTTCCCTTATTTATCCATTTCACAAACTGGAAATGAGTGCCTTTTGTGTGTCAGTATCCCAGAGTGCTCTAAACACTAGAGATACTTCTGTGCATAAAAGATAAACCCCTGCCATGCTGCACGCGTGCCCTGTGGATTGAAGATGGACAATAAATATGTGGGGTGGTGCTGAGTGCCTGGGAGGGGGAGGGACAGGAAAGAGGGAGTCACAGTCGGGAGAGCTGGTCTCAGCATGAAGGACTGAGATCAAGTAAGACTGCCCTGGCAGGGTGACAGCTGAGCAAAGACCCAGTGCTTCTCAAACTTGTCAGTGTCAAGGTCCCTTTACCGTCTTCAGAATCGCTGAGGAGTCCAATGAGTTCTCCATGTGAGTTTTAAGTATCAATAGTTGCCATATTAGGAAAGTAAGGTGTGACTTCTTAAATTTATTGATTCACTTAAACAACAATAATGAATGTGCTATACAGTAACATAAGTAAAAGTTTTTATAAAGATTAACTATTTTCAAAAATGTTTAGGAAGAGGAGTGGTATTGTTTGTTTTAGGATGTGGTAGGTGTCTTCAGTGTCTGCCAAGAGAAGACAGCTGGATTCTCATTTTTGCATTTAATCTGTTGGGTTATGTTGTTTGGTTGGAGAACAGGAAGAAAACCTTGCATGAAACAGATGTACAGTTCAAAAAGGGAGGCCTATTTTAATAGCCTTTATAGATAATTGTGATTTTTTTCTTTGATGATACATCAAAAATCAACAAGACTAGCTTCTTACATGTTAACAGCAGTATGTGTTTTGTCATTTGCCCAGACGGACTGAGGTCAACTCTTTTTTTAAAAATATAAATTTATTTATTTTAATTGGAGGTTAATTACTCCACAGTATTGTATTGGTTTTGCCATACATCAACATGAATCCGCCACAGATATACACGTGTTCCCCATCCTGAACCCCCCTCCCTCCTCCCTCCCCATACCATCCCTCTGGCTCATCCCAGTGCACCAGCCCCAAGCCTCCAGTATCATGCTTTGAACCTGGGCTGGTGACTCATTTCATATATGATGTTATACATGTTTCAATGCCATTCTCCCAAATCTTCCCACACTCTCCCTCTCCCACGGAGTCCAAAAGCCTGTTCTATACATCTGTGTCTCTTTTGCTGTCTCGCATACAGGGTTATCATTACCATCTTTCTAAATTCCATATATATGCATTAGTATACTGTATTGGTGTTTTTCTTTCTCTCTTCACTCTGTATAACAGGCTCCAGTTTCAACATTTGATTGCACTGTTGAGATTCATACTGCCATACATGCATCAGGAGGGTATGAAAAATGTACTTATTGTTCACATAATGACACTTTCTGTGAACAGAAGGGTAGGCTCCCAGGCAGAACTTTTCCTGGTTTGTGAGAGAACAAGAAAAGGCAGCTGGGTCTGCCTGGCCTTATGGTTTTGAGGTAGGACTTGGACAAACAATCTGAGATGAGGGCCAGGGTCTATGTGGTTGAATTTTCCCAGGTGCCAAAGTGGGAAGAGCATGGCTTTCTCATCACTTTTACTCTTTGAGGACAAGAAAGGGGCGGGGTGGCATTTGAAGGCTGTCATCTCTGAAATGTCAAAACATATCAGTGAATTTTTCATATTCAATTCTATTATACTCACTGGACTTGCACTTTGAATGGGTCTTTTATTTGTGCATGGTTTAGAACATCATTTGTTGTGTATTAGAAAAATTCTTTTAGCTATGCACGTTTTCCAAATACTGATCTACTTTATTATGTAATACACATTGCAATGTAATAACATTACTTTTCCTATCATGCTGCTGCTGCTGTTAAGTCGCTTCAGTCATGTCCAACTCTGTGCGACCCCATAGACCGCAGCCCACCAGGCTCCAGCGTCCCTGGGATTCTCCAGGCAAGAACACTGGAGTGGGTCGCTATTTCCTTCTCCAATGCATGAAAGTGAAAAGTGAAAGTGAAGTCGCTCAGTTGTGTCCAACTCAGCAACCCCGTGGACTGTAGCCTACCAGGCTCCTCCATCCATGGGATTTTCCAGGCAGAGTACTGGAGTGGATTGCCATTGCCTTCTCTGTTTCCTACCATAAAAGTCTTTAAAAATTGAGTTATCAAGCTCATTATAGCAGACATAAATTTTCCAAAATTTTAACTTTAGCATAAAAGTTAAAAGCTTAAAATTTATTATTGACCTCAAGTCTTATCAGTTATTCTCCTTGATGCAACAAGCTCATTTTGTTTATTATTGTGAAAATCTCTGCCAAATTTCACATTCTTAAGAACTATAGTTTGTCAGCCATTCCTTCAAGTGAAAATGATACTCCATATCAAAAGTGGCTACTGCAGCTTTCTTGAAATAATAATCACAGTGGAAATGTTAGCTAACATGTCAGTATTTTATGAAAATAATTTTGACTTTGTGTACTTCCAAAAGAGATAACAGGGACCCCTAGGGGTCTGTGTGGGCTTCCCTGATGGCTCAAGTGGTAAAGAATCCACCTGCAATCCATGAGGTGTGGGTTCCATCCCTGGGTCAGGAAGACCCCCTGGAGGATGGCATGACAACCTACTCCAGTATTCTGGCCTGGAGATTCCCATGGACAGAGGAGCCTGGCAGGCTACAGTTTATGAAGCTGCAAGTAGTCTTATACTGAGTGACAAAGCAGGCATGCGCAGTAGGGGTCTATGACCACACTTTGAAAATTGTTAGGCTTTAAGGTGATGTAAGAGCTGGTCTCAATATTAATGGGGAAAAGGAACTTCAGGAAGGAAATACCACATGCCAAGAAAATTCCTAGACTGACAAGCGCACCTTATATATGGGTAGAATAGCCTGGAAATTGGTGTGGCAGGAGGCAAAGTAGATGATAGCCAAAGATAGCCAAGCATCAGTCACCATGAACAGGTCAGTGGTAGACAGAAATCTTACAACGCCACACAGGGCGAGTCTCTGGGGAGCTCTCAGTAGGAAAGCGATATGATTTACAAGTTGCAAAAGTATTGCCCTGTTCTGGTGTGAAGAGCGAGGGGTATCTGTTGAGATGGAGTACACTAAGGTCAGAAGTAGAAGGAGAAACCAGAAAGCGATTGGAAAAATCCAGGTGAGAGATGATGGAGGTTTAGGCAAAGGTGGTCTCAGTGGATGGGTGAGAGTTTGGATTCTGGGTATACTTGAAGGTAAAGCAAATACTTACTGATGGATTAGCTGTGATGTGTTATTGCATTAAAAATGAAGAAATACCTAAAGTTTGACTTGGAATATTTGCAATGTCTGTTGAACATCAAGTAGAATACCAAGAGGCAATTTGATGTATTAATGAATTGAAAGGTGGTGTCTGGGCTGAAGATGGTAAGTGTACATACGAGTTATTTCAAAATAGTTATTTAGCCACTCTGGCTGCATATAAAGATTTCCAGAAAACACCGAGAAAACGGTCTCTTCCCAAAATACTAATGATGTAAGGTAAATGACTACCACTTATTAAAACACAATAGATGGAGGTTCTGTGCCAGTTCTTTGCATACGTTATTTAATTGCTTCTTGCCACAGACTGAAATCCTGACTACAGAAGAAGCAACCAAGACCGGGAAAAGCAGATGGTTTCTCCAGGACCACATAGGTCACAAAGAGCAGGACCCAGATTTGAATTAAAGTTAGACACACAGTCAAGCATTTGTAAATCATATACTCAGTAGATATCTACTTTTAATGTATTTTTCCAGTTTCTCAGGAATGAAGCACAGAAAAGTTATTAGGTCAGGAGAAAAATTATTTTCCCTAAATACCAACATGACATGAATGCATTCAAAATGAAGGTATAGTGATTAGTACACAATGTCATGTCTAATTCAATACCAAACAACCTCTGAGACAAAAATAAATATTACCTTTTTCGAATGGGAATTAAAAGACCATTTGCCAAACCTTCTGTCGGTGCCTGTGAGGGCTACCATGTTAGAATAAAGGCTGAGAATAGAATAAGTCAGCTAAGACTGTCACAAAAGGTGGTCAGAACCTCTCCTAATGTGGGGGTAGCCCAGGGCAACAGAGGGCAACATAGCTCAGTTCAGTTCAGTCGCTCAGTCATGTCCAACTCTTTGTGACTCCATGAACCGCAGCATGCCAAGCCTCCCATCACCAGCTCCCAGAGTTTACCCAAGCTCATGTCCATTGAGTCAGTGATGCCATCCAACATCTCATCCTCTGTCATCCCCTTCTCCTCCTGCCTTCAATCTTTCCCAGCATCAAGGTCCTTTCAAATAAGTCAACTCTTCGCATTAACTGGCCAAAGTATTGGAGTTTCAGCTTCAGCATCAGTCTTTCTAATGAACACTCAGGACTGATCTCCTTTAGGAAGGACTGGTTGGACTCCTTGCAATCCAAGGGACTCTCAAGAATCTTCTTCAACACCACAGTTCAAAAGCATCAGTTCTTCAGTGCTCAGCTTTCTTTATAGTCCAACTCTCACATCCATACACGATTACTGGAAAAGCCATAGCCTTGATGAGATGGACCTTTGCTGGCTAAGTAATGTCTCTGGTTTTTAATATGCTGTCTAGGTTGGTCATAACTTTCCTTCCAAGGAGTAAGCGTCTTTTAATTTCATGGCTGCAGTCACCAGCTGCAGTGATTTTGGAGCCCCCCAAAATAAAGCCACTGTTTCCACTGCTTCCTCATCTATTTGCCATGAAATGATAGGACCGGATGCCATGATCCTAGTTTTCTGAATGTTGATCTTTATGCCAACTTTTTCACTCTCCTCTTTCACTTTCTCCACGAGGCTCTTTAGTTCTTCTTCTGCCATAAGGGTGGTGTCAGCTGCATATCTGAGGTTTTTAATATTTCTCCTGGCAATCTTGATTCCAGCTTGTGCTTCTTCCAGCCCAGCGTTTCTCATGATGTACTCTGCATAGAAGTTAAATAAGCAGGGTGACAATATACAGCCTTGACGTACTCCTTTTCCTATTTGGAACCAGTCTGTTGTTCCATGTCCAGTTCTAACTGTTGCTTCCTGACCTGCATATAGGTTTCTCAAGAGGCAGGTCAGGTGGTCTGGTATTCCCATCTCTTTCAGAATTGTCCACAGTTTCTTGTGATCCACATAGTCAAAGGTTTTGCATAGTCAATAAAGCAGAAATAGATGCTTTTCTGGAACTCTCTTGCTTTTTCCATGATCCAGCAGATGTTGGCAATTTGATCTCTGGTTCCTCTGCCTGTTCTAAAACCAGCTTGAACATCTGGAATATCACAGTTCATATATTGCTGAAGTCTGGCTTGGAGAATTTTGAGTATTACTTTACTAACGTGTGAGATGAGCATGATTGTGTGATAGTTTGAGCATTCTTTGGCATTGCCTTTCTTTGGGAGTGGAATGAAAACTGACCTTTTCCAGTCCTGTGGCCACTGCCAAGTTTCCCAAATTTGCTGGCATATTGAGTGCAGCACTTTTACAACATCATCTTTTAGGATTTGGAATAGCTCAAGTGGAATTCCATCACCTCCACTAGCTTTGTTCGTAGTTATGCTTCCTAAGGCCAACTTGACTTCACATTCCAGGATGTCTAGCTCTAGGTGAGTGATCACACCATCATGATTAACTGGGTCGTGAATATCTTTTTATACCATTCTGTGTATTCTTGCCACCTCTTGTTAATATTTTTTACTTCTGTTAGGTCCATACCATTTCTGTCCTTTATTGAGCCCACCTTTGCATGAAATGTTCCCTTGGTATCTCTAATTTTCCTGAGGAGATCTCTAGTCTTTCCCATTCTATTGTTTTTCTCTATTTCTTTGCATTGATCACTGAGGAAGGCTTTCTTATCTCTCCTTGCTATTCTTTGGAACTCTGCATTCAAATGGGCATATCTTTCCTTCTCTCCTTAGCTTTTCACTTCTCTTCTTTTCACAGTTATTTGTAAGGCCTCCTTAGACAGCCGTTTTACTTTTTTGCATTTCTTTTTCTTTGGGATGATCTTGATCCCTGTCTCCTGTACAATATCATGAAACTCCATCCATAGTTCATCAGGCACTCTATCTATCAGATCTAATCCCTTAAGTCCATTTCTCACTTTCACTGTATAATCATAAGGGATATGATCTAGGTCATACCTGAATGATCTAGTGGTTTCCCCTACTTTCTTCAATTTGGCAAGTCTGAATTTGGCAATAAGGAATTCATGATCTGAGCCACAGTCAGCTCTCAGTCTTATTTTTGTTGACTGTATAGAGCTTCTCCATCTTTGGGTGCAAAGAATACAATCTGATTTCAAATGTTTTCCACTGGAGAAGGGAATGGCAAACAACTTCAGGATTCTTGCTTTGAGAACTTCATGAACAGTATGAAAAGGCAAAAAGATGGGACACTGAAAGATGAACTCCCCAGGTTGGTAGGTGCCCAATATGTTACTGGAGATCAGTGGAGAAATAGCTCCAGAAATAATGAAGAGACAGAGCCAAAGCAAAAACCACATCCAGCTGGAGATGTGACTGGTGATAGAAGCAAGGTTTGATGCTATAAAGAGGGCAACATACCTTAAGTCTAAATATTTTAACGGTACAAAATAAGATACCTAACTGTTTGGTAAAATATGCTTGCCCACCTACCTCAAGTACATGGTCAAAATGACAAAGTCAAAAATATCAGCAGAAACCATAGATTTCTTTTCATATGATTGAAAGTTGGCAAATATCAAAGATAGATAAATTTAATTATATTGCACATGTTTGAGTGTGGGCAATGTTTATATGAGTAACCAAAAAAGAGAAAGTAATTCAAAAGCTGAAAAAAAAATCGGGCTGACAATCTTGAGCTCAATTAACTCTTTTTTATCCCCAGGGAGAATCTTGTGAATATTGAAATAAACTATAGTGACTTAAACTATAAGATAACCCAGCAGCAAAAAGCAGTGAGTGTCTCTGAGTTACTTGGTAAGTATTATCTAGTTGTTCCTCAATTTTTTAAATTTATTTATTTTAATTGAAGGCTAATTACTTTAGATTTTGTGGTGGTTTTTGAGACACATTGACCTGAATCAGCCATGGGTATGCCTGTGTCGCCCCATCCTGAACCCCCAACCCCCTTCCCTCCCTATCCCATCCCTCTGGGTTGTCCCAGTGCACCGGCTTTGAGTGCCCTGCTTCAAGCATTAAACTTGCACTGGTCATCTATGTCACATATGGTAATATGCATATTTCAATGCTATTCTCTCAAATCTTCCCACCCTCACCTTCTCCCACAGAGTCTAAAAGTCTTCTTTATATCTCTGCCTCTTTTGTTGTCTTGCATATAGGGCTGTCATTACCATCTTTCTAAATTCCAGATATATGCGTTAATATACTGTATTGGTGTTTTTCTTTCTTTTTTTTCTAATTTTTTTTTTTTTAGAGCTTCCATTTTGCTTTATTTTACTTTACAGTACTCTATTGGTTTTGGCATACATTGACATGAATCTGCCACAGGTGTACACGAACTCCCAAACATGAACCCCCTCCCACCTCCCACCCCACATCATCTGTATAATCAGCTCCAGTTTCATCCACCTCATTAGAACTGACTCAAATGCATTCTGTTTAATGGCTGAGTAATACTCCATTGTGTATATGCACCACAGCTTTCTTATCCATTCATCTGCTGATGGACATCTAGGTTGCTTCCATGTCCTAGCTATTGTATACAGTGCTGCGATGAACATTGGGGTACACGTGTCTCTTTAAATTCTGGTTTCCTTGGTGTGTTTGCCCAGTAATGGGGTTGCTGCATCATATGGCAGTTCTATTTCCAGTTTTTTAAGGAATCGCCGCTCTGTTCTCCATAGTGGCTGTACTAGTTTGCATTCCCACCTACAGTGTAAGAAGGTTTCCCTTTTTTCCACACCCTCTCCAGCATTTATTGTTTGTAGACTCTTTGATGGCAGCCACTCTGAGCAGCAGGAGATGGTACCTCATTGTGGTTTTGATTTGCATTTCTCTGATAATGAGTGATGTTGAGCAACTTCTCATGTGTTTGTTAGCCATCTGCATGTCTTCTTTGTAGAAATGTCTGTTCCTCAATTTTTAAAAATTTTCTATCATTTTCCTTTCATATTTAAAGTTCAGCTTATCAGTGGAGAAAAATAATCCATGGTGCTTGTCATTCACTTGTCGTGTAAATCTGACACCTTTCCAGTCTCTGAACGTGTCTCCAGCAAACGCAGCGGGGTGCTCACAAATAAGGCAGGGCTCATGGACTTCCCGGGTGGCGCAGTGGTAAAGAACCGCCTGCCAATGTAGGAGACTCAAGAGACATGAGTTCCATCCCTGGGTTCGAAAGATCCCCTGGAGAAGGAAATGGCAACCCATTCCAATATTCTTGCCTGGAGAACTCTGTGGACAACAGAGGAAGCTGACGGGCTGCAGTCCATGGGGTTGCAAAGAGTCACCCACGACTGTGTGCAGTACAGGGCACAGCACATGGTCTCATGGTCACTCAGCATCTGCCTTCACCCAGATGTATCTAACCCCATGTCTGGGTCGAATATCAGCATGACTGACCTCTGCAACAAATCCCACCCAGACTGGGCTGCAAAGAACCTGAAAAAGTAAAATCTGCATTTAAGTTACAAACACCACCTGTTCCTGCTCCTCCATCATTCAGTCCTTGGCAAACTTAACCGCTGAATTCCAGATCTCACTGTCTCTCAGAGGAGGTTGCGGAACAGACAGAACAGGAATCAGAGTCAGGTTAAGTGACCAAGGTCAAACCCTGGTGGCTGAGCCAATCTCCTCAACACAGTGCAGAATCCTCAGTGCTCTTGGATGGGCTTCCCTGGTGGCTCAGCTGGTAAAGAATCCACCTACAATGTGGGAGACCTGGGTTTGATTCCTGGGTTGGGAAGATCCCCTGGAGAAGTAAATGGCTACCTACTCCAGTGTTCTGGCCTGGAGAATTCCATGGACTGTATAGCCTACGGGGTCACATAGAGTCAGATGGGACTGAGCAACTTTCACTTTCATACTCAATCCATTGCCAGGTCTTACCAAAATAACATTGTCCTAAGAATGGCTCAGGGCAAAGAGGAAAAGATTAGTAATGTGATCTATTTACAAAGGCAGTGCTTGAGGAGTCAGATCAGAGACAAGATTAGGGTGGTGGATG
This sequence comes from Oreotragus oreotragus, assembly GCA_006410675.1. Lineage (NCBI taxonomy): Eukaryota > Metazoa > Chordata > Mammalia > Artiodactyla > Bovidae > Oreotragus > Oreotragus oreotragus. The sequence continues at coordinate 656,433 of SJYX01013099.1, read as the reverse complement.
CCAGGGACTGCGGAAGGGGCCAGTGATGAGTCGGTATTTAATGAGGACAGAGTTTCTGCTGGGGAAGATGAGAAAGTTCTGGAGACAGATGCTGGTGATGATTTTATGACAATGGGGATATACTTAATGCCACAGAATTGTACACTTAGAACTGACTAACATGGCTAATTTTATTCTATATACATTTTACCACAAAAAAAGCACAAACAATAAAGACTTATAGATGCTGAAAAACTTGTTAAAAAGAAGGCAATACTGTGTTCATACATCTTAATTCAATGAAATACTGTAAATGCTTACAAAGAAATTGTAGGACACTTGAGGTCATAAGCTACTTGGAAATCTGTTTCTGGAAAGTATCATTAACCAGTAAGGCCGTCCTGGTGTTCAATTTCTGTTCTCCATTCTGTTCTCCATTCTGTTCTCCACTTAGAAATGAATGTGTGATTGTCTAGGATGTTTTGTGAGTTTGCTGAGGTTTAATACCCTCCAAAGTCCTTGAGTTTTATTTTTGGAAATAGAATTTATGTTTTCTTTCACTCCCTTTTTTGAGATAATTATGTGAATATTACTCTAAGATATTATTTATTGCTACTGCATTATTTATGCTAAACTTAATACTGTTAGCTCATATTCATATATCAGCTATTATTAACTTTTGAGCTTCAAATAATTTAAAATCCAGTAATGTTTAATTTGCTTTTTATGGAATAAGCATGATTTATTCACTTTCTTTATTGGCTTTATTACAGCAGATGTTGGTGGTCAGCTGGGCCTATTTTGTGGGGCCAGTGTGATTACAATTATAGAAATTATTGAGTATATATTCACCAATTTCTACTGGATATGCATTTTGTTCTTGCTGAAGATCCCTGAAATGGCCCAGGGCACTCCTGCACCTCAGAATCACCTGGGGAATAAAGACAGCATCGAGGTATGCTGATGTCCACTTAGGACAAAAGCATCTGTTCTTCTCTTCATGATACCTTCAGATTTACTCACGGCTTATTCACTGCTCTGGAACTTTATGTTATAGTCCTGGATATATCTATCTTTTTATACATACTTCATCCTGTCTGTGTCTTTAATTACACATAATATTGATTTATATATTAAAAAAGAAACAGGCACTGTCTTGGGTTTTTTCCACCATGGAATTAATTAATTCCCAGTACCCAGAACAGTAAAGATTATATAGTAGGCATTTCAGAAATACTTATTAATGATTGAAAGCATGTGCAATAGAAAAGACACTCTTTATGATTAACTACATAAGTTAGACATGATAGATACTCTATATTTGAGGAGACAAGATACTTCTTTATTCAGGAAATAGTGCATGTAATTTGTGCTTTATAAAATTTCTGAGAGATTTTATTTTGGGGAAAGTTCAACATGATTCCTTTTCTTCTGTCTGGAAAGTCCTATTATATAACTGATTTTTGGAGGGACAGTATCTATGTCTATTTCCTGTACAGGTGGATACTTACAATAAATCTATGTGAAAGTAAACTTGTAGTATATTGGGAGAACACAGTGTTTCTCTCTGATATCTGTGTATACTTCTTTAATCTCGGGAGGAAATTCAAGATTTGCTGTGCTGTCATCATCCCTCAGGCAGTTAGTCTACTCTTCTCTTTGTGACTTTGTTACTAAATGCACCATCTAAACAGCATGTGTCGGGGCGGGGGCACCCCGGAGCCCTGGTGGTAAAGAATCTACCCGTCAAGGCAGGAGACATGGGTTTGGTCCCTGGTCAGAGAAATTCCCACATACTGTGTAGCAACTAAGCCAGTGCACCACAACAATTGAGCCTGTGCTCCAGAGCTTGGGAGTTGCAACTACCGAGCTCCAGAACCACAACTACTAAAGCCTTCACACCCTAGACACCATACTCTGCAGCAAAAGCTACTGCAATGAGAAGCCTGCTCCCTGCAACTAGAGCGTAACCCCTGTTCGCCGCAACTAGAGAAAATCCCGAGCAGCAGCGAAGATCCAGCCCAACAAAAGTAACTAAGTTAAAATTTTCAAAAATAAATAAATAAACAGCACATGGTAATAGACAGGCCAGGTAAGAATTGGACCATGTGGCTGAAAGGTACCATCGCCCATCTGGGAATCTGTTTTCTTCATTTCTTTGCTTAAATAATCAAGGGCAAATAGTCAGAGAGTAAATGCAATGGAATGAAGAAGAGAATGAAATGGAGAAGAGTCCTTGAGATGAGTATTCATTTATGAGTGTTACTTCTTTGGGGATTGATGAAGGTAGCCACACAGAGATTTTTTGCTTTGAAAGTCAAAATTGCAACTCTACCCCTTGCCTCCCTCCCCACCACAAAAAAAAGGACTAGTCCTTCTGAAGCATTTTAAATATTGTGGAAACAAGCAAACCCATGTTTGTGACATGACAGCCAGTAATGGGTCACCCTTAAGTGATACAACACTGAAGAGAGTGATGGTGGATGTGGATAAAGGTTTGAGTCCTTAATACAAACCTCCTCTTAAGAAGGAATGAAGCCATAAAGAAAGCTGAAGCTGCAGAAGGCAATATCCTAAAGCTGATCGGGCAGCTTGGAGGATGCAGTGCTGCTGCAGTGGAAGGCATTAGGGTGAACAGGAAACTGTGGGTTGGGGAGCAAGAAAGAAAACACCCTCTAATGATGCCTTTTAACCTCCTCTTAAGAAGGAATGAAGCCATAAAGAAAGCTGAAGCTGCAGAAGGCAATATCCTAAAGCTGATCGGGCAGCTTGGAGGATGCAGTGCTGCTGCAGTGGAAGGCATTAGGGTGAACAGGAAACTGTGGGTTGGGGAGCAAGAAAGAAAACACCCTCTAATGATGCCTTTATCACATAAGATAGAGGGCTTTGCCACTAGTGGCTTATCACTTAAATAAGTCAGTTTCACCTTTTGCTCTATTTTGTTTTGAGAACTTCTAGAATTGCCCAATTTCCATCCACAGTGACTACTGTAACGTTAATTAAAGCAAGAATCTCTTTGGAAGTATCTGAAAAGGGACATATGCAAATTAGAGTCTTTGGTAGAAATTTAATATCAAATCTCAGCATAAAATACTGAAAATTTAAGACTGTCAGTCACCAGATGCAGCAACTACTTAGAATTCTTTCAGGAGTCAATTGTTCATGTGTTACCAGGTTTTGCTGAAGATATATCCTGCCACTGAGACATCTAAGTCCCCTCATAACTGCAATATCAGGAGGACTTTTCAATAAAGACAGAGCAACTCAGCAGTGTCACTGATGCAATGGAAATGGTACTCAGGGAGCGCATTTGATATCGACTCTGGAGCACATGGAGGGAAGGGAAGAAGAACATTGTATCCAAAATCAGTTTGCAGCGGTGCATTTAAGCTAGTATGGAGGTTCCCTAAAAAACTAAAAATAGAACCCAGCATACACATTGCATATGATTTAGCAATCCCATTCCTGGGCATATACACAGAGAAAACCACAATTCAGATTCATGCCCCCCCAGTGTTCACTGCAGCACCATTTACAACAGCCAGGACATGGAAGCAACTTAGTGGTCCATCAACAGAGGAATGGATAAAGAAGCTACATATATACAATGAAATAGTACTCAACCATACACGGAACAAAACTGTGCTATTTGCAGAGACATGAATGGATATATATATATATATATATATGACTGTTATACAGAGTTAAATAAGTCATAAAGAGAAAAACATATATTATTGCACATATATGAAATGTAAAAATTGTATAGATGATGTTATTTGCAAAACAGAAATAGAGACACAGTCGTAGAGAACAAACGTCTGGACACCGAGACGGGTAAGGGGACGGAGTGGGATGAACTGGGAGACTGGGACTAACATATGTACACTACTGATACTATGTACAAAATAGATAACTAATTTCAGGGAACTGTTTTCTGTGCTCCGTCATGACCTAAATGGGAAGGAAATCCAAAAAAGATGAGGTATATGTATATGTATAGCTGATTCACTTTGCTGTGCAGTAGAAACTAGCACATTATAAAGCAACTACTTGCCAACAAAAATTAATTTAAAAATGAAAATTAAAAAATGAACTGGTGTATAAAAACAATGCACAGAACTTAATATTCTGAGACTCAACAAGTAAATATTACAAGTAAAAAATAAAGCCAGTAAACAAAATTTCAATAGCCAGCTCCTATTGCTCTATGCCTTAAATGTTACAATCCCCTCTCTGCTATCTCAAAGCAAGCTGCCTGGGGTACTGATGGAAAATTCTTAACTGAAAGTCAGTTTGGAAACGAGCCTCCCTTCACACTTAGAGGGTAACACTTTGGTTGCAGAAGGTAAAAGTGAGTCCACACAATGGGAAAACAGAAGGCTCATTGGGGAGATTGACCCTTGGGATTCCCACTTCAGAATAATACATGGATATTTATAGATATGTGTGGCCAGTCAAATGGGCCCACAATAATTGGACGATTAGGAATTTCTCTCAGTGAGGAAGGTGATTTTGGAAATCTGTCAGAATTCTGAAGGAGAATCAGAGCAGCTTATGAGACGCCTGCCTGGAAAACCCCATGGCTGACTCAGAAGGAATGTGGCATGTGAAGGCTGAGGCTTGCTTGTTCTGGCCCTGGAGATGGTTAATTGGCAAATGAATGTAAATGAACACAGAGATGTCCCAGCTATGTAATAATAGGTAGGAAGATGGTATATTCCTTTCCCATGTGGTCAGGCACAGTCCAGAAGACTGAGAGGAAAGGAACTGCTTTCAAAGGCTTTGGTTAAGATGCTTAAGGACAAACACTAGCACATAGATTGTTAAAATCCTTACCAGTAACCCTGGTGGCTTCAAAGTGGTTCTGACAGGAATAGGCATGATTTCTACCCTGGGCTGTATTACCCTTTGACTGAAGCCAGTCTCATCGTTAAGGGTTTGATGCAACAGATTGTGCTTCTATTTGATTCTACCCACTACATTTCATGGACCAAAGTGACACATCACTGCTGTCAACACACCAAAACAGTGAGAAGCTTAATGCTGTCTGGTCTTAGGATATTTCCTACCACCTTCAAACTGGACCCAAAACACTTTTACTCAAAGATGCAGAGACTGTGATAGAGTCTTGAAGAGCTGAGTTGAGGGACAGTGGAGGAGGAGCATCTTCGAGAAGGTTTCTTTCCAAAGAGTACAGGGATGAGAATGAAGGCTGAAGATGCTATGATCACACACTGACTTCTCATCTCAAAATACTTTCCTTATTTTCCTGGATCTAGTCACCGCTCATCAAGGGTTGCACTTGTGTGTCCTGAAGGAGGGGAGCATCACTGTGCAAACAATTGACACCACAATGTCAATTCCTCTGAAAGTATAAATATCCCTAGGAGAACAGAGAAATGCACTCTGTGCAGCTTGCCTAGGACTGACCAGGATGCTGGCCCCCTGCTCATGGCCACAGTGGTCCCAGAGCCTTTGCCTTTGGAAGGTGCTCCTTAGGACTGGACAAAAGGGAACATTCCAGAAAGGAGATTTCTGCTACTTGCCTGACTGTGGGTAGTCTGACTGAATCTATAAAACCAAGTCTGAGTTAAAACAGGTCAACAACAGGCAAGGAGAAACTGGGGAGATGGGAAAGGAGCTTGTGAATATAAATAACATCAGGAAGGATGCTGTCGTACTTTCCCTGAGAGAGGGCTTGCATGAAAGAATTAATGTTCTTAATTCTCTCAGGAGCAGCAGCAGTTTATGATCCATGGGGAAAAGATCCCTAGATTTGTTTTTCCTCTAAGATGGAAAAGTGACCTTAAGCCTATTTATAATATTAACCCATAAAACTACTTGAATTCATAGCAGAAGAGGTATCATCAGCACCCCTGATGACCTGCCTGAATGAAGAGCAGGTTGAAATCATTACTGGGTTTTATTTTTCAAGTCATGCTTATCACACAGATGCTTTTACACAGCCATAAGTCACCGATGAGTCACCCAAAGAATCTTCAGAAATAATTGCACATAGAAGCTGAATGTTTGAACTCACAACCTCTGGGGGGTACTATTCATGTACATGCATAAAATATAACAAGTAGAAGTGTCAACACTGGCTTAGATAATATTGATCTCAACATCCTAAGAGAGTAGGTACCTGGAAATAGAACTTGGTGTGTTGAGCCAAGTGGTCCTGGCATTACTGGAGGATGCCTGAGAGGATTATGTGTAGACATAATACACTATTCGTATCTCTAAACCAGTGGAACATTGTACTTTCCAACCATGCTGGGAAAGGGCTTATATCTTTCATTAATGTCTTGATTACAATAACAATAAAACCTATTGTGTTAAAAGTGCAACAGCGTAAAAAGAAATAAGCTACCAAGCCATGAAAAAGACATAGCAGATCCTTAAACGCACATTGCTAAGTGAAAGAAAGAAATCTGAAAAGACAACGTATTGTATCAGTTCAGTTCAGTTCAGTCGCTCAGTCGAGTCCGACTCTTTGCGACCCCATGAATCGCAGCACGCCAGGCCTCCCTGTGCATCACCATTTCCCGGAGTTCACTCAGACTCACGTCCATCAAGTCCGTGATGCCATCCAGCCATCCCATCCTCAGTCGTCCCCTTCTCCTCCTGCCCCCAATCCCTCCCAGCATCAGAGTCTTTTCCAATGAGTCAATTCTTTGCATGAGGTGGCCAAAGTACTGGAGTTTCAGCTTTAGCATCATTCCTTCCAAAGAAATCCCAGGGTTGATCTCCTTCAGAATGGACTGGTTGGATCTCCTTGCAGTCCAAGGGACTCTCAAGAGTCTTCTCCAACACCACAGTTCAAAAGCATCGATTATATGGTTCCAACTATATGGCATTCCAGAAAAAGACAAAAATGTAAGAAGAAAAATCAGTGGTTTACAGGACTCAGGGAAGGGAAGGAAGTAACACCCAGAAGATTTTTAGGACAGTGAAAATATTCTGCATGATACTGTAGTGGTAGACACATTAGACATTTGTCAAAAATTACAGAATGTAAAAAAAAAAGATCTCTCAAGTAAACTATGGACTTAGGTTAATAATAATATACCAACAAAGGGATATAAATTGTAACATATGTACATATTAAGGCAAAACATCAATAATAGGGTAAACCAGAGATGGTAGAGTAATGGGTGTATGGGAATTCCCTACTTTTCACTCAGTTTCTCTGTCAACCTAAAATTGCTCAAAAAAATAAAGTGTATTAATTGTTTCCAAAGTGCAGTGGTGAGGGATGATGGAGACTCTGAATAGAGGGATGCATTTGTAGCATGACTATACACAGACTACAGTGTGACAATAATTTTCTGGCCAGAGCACTCTGAATCACCAAAGAACTTTCCCCATAGTACATTGAATGAGTCAGAAGGAAGAATGTCAGTGTGTCAGAATGATACCTGGAATCCTGTGTCATTGAAAATCTGTTTCTTAAAGATTAAGGTATGGAATGCTCCCCCAGTCCAGATGGACCTGAAATTTAGTGACCACTGGCCTCCAGTAACTCCTTTGTTCATTGGAAGTGCATTTTGTATAAAAAGAGATCTTTGTGGGAAAGTTTGAGACATAACGTTGTAATCTTAACTGAGCTGTAATTTAGTCACTAAGTGGTGTCCGACACTTGAACACCATGGACACCACTTGGAATCCATAGACAAGCCTCCTCTGCCCATGGGATTTCCCTGGCAGGCATACTGGAGTGAGTTTCCATTTCCTTCTCCAGGGGATCTTCCAGACCCAGGGATCAAACCAGAGTCTCCTGAAGTGGCAGGCAGATTCTTTACCTGCTAAGCCAACATGGAAGCCCTTCTGTTAACTGAAATGTGTTATATAAAGTATATTTGAAGCTCTCCACGCAGCTATATGTCATAATAAAAGATTTATGATTTACTTGTAAACCTTAAAATAAATGAAACTTAAGTAAACTATAATCTCAGGATAAACATAAATTTTCAGAAATTAACCTAAAACTCCCCACCGATGTCAGAGCTCATGAGATTAATTGGCCAGAGAAAGAAGTAAATTTAAGTTTGGGAGAGTAACCATATGCAGTTGAATTTCTCTATAAAAGCTACTGGAAGGTGCAAAAAATAATGGATTAAGGAAGGAAATGAATAATCCAAGTGGTTAAGGAATATAAAAAAACTGTGAGACCTGTGGTCATCATTAGCATGTTTTGAAAGCAAATTCCTACATTTCACTGGAAGATGCAAGTCCTGATAGTCATCAGTGTGTTAGTTATTCTGCTTCTATGGGTTGACTATTATAGAAATTACTATAGTAAGAATGACAAGCAATGCCTGGGGGATGCGTAGCAAGGAGATGGAAGTGAGAATAAAGGATTGGTTCTGTGGCCTCTCCCCCAGCCTCAAGGATTAATTACCTTGAAAATTCAAGGGATTTATGGGAGTCAACTTGGCTCAGAGCCAAATGTTAGGGATGTTAAATGGAAGCAGCCTTGTTCAGGCTTCAGAGCCAAGAAAGCAGAGCAGGCCTTTGACCTTGCTTCTGACCTGCCTGGACACTGTCCTGACTGTGTGCCTGATAGCAAGTACACCAATTATTACCGGTAAGATGAATGACAATATAGATAAGATAGGGAGTGGGTCTTGGAATTCCTGAGCCTCTGGAGGAGGCCTGGCCAACCAAGCTTGGGTCTTAACAAAATCCTACAACTAGCATTGTAAAAAATATTAATGTGAAATCAGAGCTGCAATTTGCTTGCAAACTGATGATGATATCCATTTGTGGTCTGGGATTCTAAGTGGGAACCCCCAAAATTGCGATTTTGAAGTCCCACCAGTTGGGTGGATGCACTGCCTGGGACCTTTTCTCAGTGTGGACTCCAGATTGCTGTTATGCCAGGAAATCCCAGCGATGTTTAAATCTGGATGTTCAGTTCAGTTCAGTCGCTCAGTCATGTCCGACTCTTTGTGACCCCATGAATCGCAGCACGCCAGGCCTCCCTGTCCATCACCAACTCCCGGAGTTCACTCAGACTCACGTCCATTGAGTCAGTGATGCCATCCAGCCATCTCATCCTCAGTCGTCCCCTTCTCCTCCTGCCCCCAATCCCTCCCAGCATCAGAGTCTTTTCCAATGAATCAACTCTTCGCATGAGGTGGCCAAAGTACTGGAGTTTCAGCTTTAGCATTATTCCTTCCAAAGAAATCCCAGGGCTGATCTCTTTCAGAATGGACTGGTTGGATCTCCTTGCAGTCCAAGGGACTCTCAAGAATCTCCTCCAACACCACAGTTCAAAAGCATCAATTCTTCGGCACTCAGCCTTCTTCACAGTCCAGCTCTCACATACATGACCACTGGGAAAAGTTAGTTGTTCCCAGTTAGGTGATGTTTATGCTGTTACTCTCCTCTACTGTTTCTGTTTCTCTTTTCTTTTAATGATTGTATATTGAAAACAAGTTAGCTAATTCTCTACTAAATATTGAAATTACTTATTTGTATATAATGAGTGGTTTCTTTTGTTAATGAATCCTTTGAACCTAAGACAAAAGTTAAAACTTCCAGCAAAATACCAAGATAACTGAAAATTAGGCCAAGCACTGTGGGTCGTGGGAAACACATGCACCTGCATTGTTGGGGGTGTTTATTGAGCTGCCCTGGAGCTAAGAGCTGGTTACCAACCCTGGGAACCCCCGTGATCAGCAAGGAATAAAAGTCCCAGGACTGGAGGCCACCACTGCCTCACGTGACCGCACATGTCCTCAGAGCAGAGTGTCTGGGGCCCACTGGCAACAATTCCTGACTGTCATGAAGACTCTTTAATGCTGTGAGCATGAACACTGTTAAAAGTTCAATACAAAATGCGGATTTCCCTGGTGGTCCAGTGGTTAATACTTCACCTTCCAGTGAAGGGGTGTGGGTTGGCTCCTTGGTCAGAGACCTAAGATCCCACATGCCTCACAGCCAAAAAACTAAACCATAAAACAGAAGCTATATTGCAACAAATTCAGTAAAGACTTTAAGAAAATGATCTGTATTTCTTAAAACCTTAAAAAAGATTCTATACAAATTTGAGAATTTCCAGAGCAGACAAAACCATTAAAGCCACTTAAGCAAAATGGAAGCTAGCTCACCTCACAAGCGAAAATGAAACCAGGTTATTTCTTGTAAAGCTCCCGGTTCTCCAGCGGTTCTTTGCCCACTAAACTGTTACTAAGTACTATTTATTGACTAGAGGTTTAGATTTTGCTGTGTCTGAATTTCCGACAATGCTCAGTTTCTGCTGAGTGTGTGTTCCACCTCTAACCACAAAATCCTATTTGTTCTCCTTGGACATTCTCTCTCCTTTCTCATTTTCTCTCGTGTCTCTGTCGTAACTGAAGCCTTCAGTGCTGAAACCAGAAAACCAAATACTCTCCTGGAATTCCATACCTCCTCTCAACAATTTACTATATGACAACATGTCATAGTGTGACCATTCCTCTCACCTCAAGTGGTTTTACTGTTTGCAACTTCCCATCACCCTTGGCAAGCTATCCATCTTACATAGTCAGCATCTTTTTTTTTTTTTTTTAATTCTTTCTGGTCCTTTTAATCCAGGACAGCTCTTTCTCTGTCCCACAAAGTTTCCATGGTGATTTGCTCCTTAATAACTCTCCTCATCCTCTCCTCTTTGACAGCAACATTCGTTTTGCGTGGGAACTCTGCAATCTNTTTTTTTTTTTTTTTAATTCTTTCTGGTCCTTTTAATCCAGGACAGCTCTTTCTCTGTCCCACAAAGTTTCCACGGTGATTTGCTCCTTAATAACTCTCCTCATCCTCTCCTCTTTGACAGCAACATTCTTTTTGCGTGGGAACTCTGCAATCTTTCCCACTCTTCTTTGTTACACCTTCTCTATTCAGCTTCTCCCAGACTCTCCAATCTCTACTTCATTCCTTTTCTCTAAATATGGTAAGACATGTAATCAGCACACATTTTAAAATTACTTAAATGTTATAATAAATCAGTAGTTAAAGATAATTGAACACATAGAAATTAATTTAGAAAGCAATTTATATGCAATTGACACCTTAGTGATTATTAAATATAATAAAAAACTTAAAAATTTAAGAAAATCAGATAAACAGCCATATTTATTTAACTAATAACAAATTTGACTAATATCACATTTTGCCCTATATCCTTCAGGTTTTACATGTATTGAATCATGCTAAATGTGTCAGTCTAAAGCCTGCTTTCTTATTTTACATGTTTCCTATGTGCCCATGTCAACATATGAAGATCTAGTTTATTTTTTGCACAAAATTACCAATAAATATATCATGATTTATTTATTGTTCCCCAACTAATTCATATTCAGATAATTTCAGTATGTCACCTATAGCAAAGATATTGCAATGAATGTCTGTACATCCCTTTTGGTTATTTTTAAATTTAATTTTTATTTTATTTTATAGCTGATTTACAATGTTGTATTCGTTTTGGGTACACAGCAAAGTGATTCATTTGTACATACACATATATCTAGGTTATGTTATCAGAAGTGAAATTTCTGGGATTTTCTGAAACATACTTCTCCACCTTGACTGTCTCCTGTCAAATTGCTGTCTGATGTTGCTCTAACAATTCACACAGGCAGCAGCAGCGAGCGAATTCAGAATTCCCCTTATGCTGTATTTATCGAATTATTATGTGAGCCTTAGCAAAAATAAAACTGAACTCATTGGAAGGTCTATATTCAAAATCAGAACAAAGAATGGGGAATAGCAGGAGTACAAATCATATAAAAAGGGACTTAAATCTACAAATCCTATTAGAGTCAGACCTAGAGATTGTCATACTGAATGAAGTAAGTCAGACAGAAAGGGACAAACATCACATGATATCCCTTATGTGTGGAATCTAAATATATGGTACAAATGAACTTATCCATAAAGCAGAAATAGAGCCACAGATGTAGACAGCAAACTTATGGTTACCAAAGGTGAAACAAGAGGGGTAAACTGGGAGACTGGGATTGACATATACACACTGCTACACATAAACTAGCAAGAGAGCTCCAGAAAAACATCTATTTCTGCTTTATTGACTATGCCAAAGCCTTTGACTGTGTGGATCACAAGAAACTGTGGACAATTCTGAAAGAGATGGGAATACCAGACCACCTGACCTGCCTCTTGAGAAACCTATATGCACGTCAGGAAGCAACAGTTAGAACAGGACATGGAACAACAGACTGGTTCCAAATAGGAAAAAGAGTACATCAAGGCTGTCTATTGTCACCTTGCTTATTTAACTTCTATGCAGAATACATCATGAGAAATGCTGGGCTGGAAGAAGCATAAGCTGGAATCAAGATTGTTGGGAGAAATATCAATAACCTCAAATATTCAGATGACACCACCCTTATGGCAGAAAGTGAAGAGGAACTAAAAAGCCTCTTGATGAAAGTGAAAGAGGAGAGTGAAAAAGTTGGCTTAAAGCTCAACATTCAGAAAACTAAGATCATGACATCTGGTCTTCATGGGAAATAGATGGGGAAACAGTGGAAACAGTATCAGACTTTATTTTTCTGGGCTCCAAA